>JADLZN010006433.1:255300-306095 GCA_018155175.1 Sinocyclocheilus anophthalmus | reverse complement strand
ACTTTATCTGCATCTCAACAAGCCAGCAAATAGGGACACAACAGGGCATCTGAATTCACGTCCTATTTTAACCTGGGCTATCATGCACACACTTTTAAGTTGACAGTGTTGTAACTCATAACTTTCTTTTTATCACGCCCGCATTCTCTCCACCAAAATCTTTAGCGAATCAGCTCATGACAGGAAATATTAATAATTAACCATTACTAGTTATAATTAACTATTCCTATTTTAGATCCGCTGTAGATATTTAGCTGACCTCTCTGTCAACTGTCTTTTCAATTCTAAGAACTTTAATTTCCTGGTTAAAGGAAATAACGTTCTTACTGTACAATTCTATAAGTTTGTAACGTAAATCCTCATGATTATTGACTCCGGTTATGAGTAAACAATGAACATGTCAAGTGTGATAAAAGTAAGGTTTTTATTAACTACATAAACACTTAAACTAGTCAAACATACTACATAAACACATTAAGCCGGCCTAACATACACATACACACCCACACATACAGTTGGTATAGGAAAGGTTTAAAGTTTAGCACTAAAGAAAGAGACATAAGGAATGACATTTATGGAACCATTTGGCATATTCAGCAGATCTAAAACCTGAGGGAAATCGTCAGATTCTTAGTTCAAACAAACCTTTGTAAAAAGGTGTAACTGATACATAATGCATCAATTAAATCGACTAAGTTTGATATTTGCGTATGTCTGAAAAAGATTCCTGAAGCAATCTTAAGGCCCAAGATCTTGCTAAAATTAGTTGATGAAAAGAACCAGTTTGAGTCAGAATAACTTGATGAATGAAAAGGACTAGGCCGGAGCCGGGCACGAGCTTTGGTATCCTGGAGCGTTTTTCTCACATCATCTTTGCTTTTGACTGAACCACCGACTGGGGCGGGTCACAGGGAGTGTGGCCTTTTAAAGCCTGCAGAAATTCACGCCTCTCAAGATGGGTTCGTACAATGAGGAAGGCTGAAATCCCAAGCAGGAGGTTGCAATTACTGGAGGGCTTTATGACCCTTTGTCTCTAAGCATGGTATTTTGCATATGTAATTCTCTGGAGTGTTGAGGCACGAATTAGTAAAGATTCTTAGAACATCAGTATGTTGCATAGGTATCAACATATAATATACACACTTGTTTCGATCATAAGAAGGCGAATTCATAGATACTAGACATGAAATAGTTACTTATATGAATGAGTGGTTTATCGTAAGCATGAATAAAAATAGTCTATAATACATCAGATTAAATACAACACAGCAATAATATACACAATGGCCTGAAGAAAATGGGTTTTCATTCAAAGAAGGTTTTCCTATGATTTAATTAGTAGAACAGTCCATTTCTCCTTTGCATTTGTACCCCTTGTTTCTGGAGAGAGCAGAATGAGAGCCGGCTCGCATTCCTCAAGGTTGTAAATGTATCGGGTTACCCTGAAACCAGGGTCTTGTTCTGGCGTCCTGGGGTGTTACAAAGTATTTGTGAAATCTAGCTAACAAAATATATATTGTGTGTTGGAGTGGTCCAGACGCTACACAGTCATTATCAGACACTATTCAAGCAGTCTTTAGCTGCAGTACTTCAGCGGTAGCCATTGACTTCCATTGCGTTTTTCCATACTATGGAAGTCAAAGGTTCCCGTCAACTGTTTGGTTACCAACATGCTTCAAAATATCTACAGTAAAGAAACTCATACAGGTTTGGAACAACCTGAGGGTGAGTAAATGATGACAGAATTTTCATTTTTGGGTGACTGTCCCTTTAAGTATTTCTACATTTGTTTGACCTTCATTTTCTTACCTAGGGTTGGAATAGTTGTGACAACTTCACCGAGTTTGAGTTTGTAGAGGACTGTTGTTTTGCCTGCTGCGTCCAGACCAACTTGGAGAAGAAATATTGACATTTATTCCACAATGAACATGTACAAGATTCATAATTGGAATATTTTCTAAAGTTTTATAGGCCTAATTAACATGCATCTATTTGCACTAGAGCGATATTTGTTCAAAACTGAATGAGAATCAAATAATAACAGCAGAGTAAAACATGTACTCACCCATAAGCAACCTCATCTCTTTTTTCTCAAAGAGACGCGAGAAAAGGTTAGAGAAGTATACGCCCATTTTTTAATAAAGTGCCGGTGAAAGCGCTGTTTGCTGTATTTAGTGGAAAGATCAGTCCGGAGGATGAGGCTCGGCTTGTTCGTGTGCTCAAGCTGTGGTTGTGTGCGGGCTTATATAGGCTTCTTTACTTTCGCTTTGATTGACAGCTCGACAGTTTCTCTCGCGCAAATCCAACGCGTTCGATATGACGTCACCTACTGTACTCTACATCTACTGTAAGTCAGATAAACAAGGGTTATTCGTTTTGGTTGTCAGAAAGAGCTTGACATGACATATGAGATCAAATTGAAAATGTTATTTAATTATTTAGGTCACTAACAGAATGGCGTTGCAAAAGCAGCTATAATTTTAATTGAACAACAATTGTTTATGTAGTAAAACCCCTTCAGCAATAGTATAATGTGACTTCAGAATTACTTACTTGCTTTACTTTTAGTCATTTAGCAGACGCTTTTATCCAAAGCCACTTATCCAAAAACAAAAGGCATTCAAACTAAAAGCACACTCTAAATACTATAATATATATATATATATATACACACAAAATAAATTAATAAAAATGACAAATGCATACAACAACGTTTCAAAACTAAACATTTAAATGAAAACAAAAAAAACTATTCAAAATATTAAAAGAACAAAAGGTATGAGTATAATACTGATTCTAACATAACACTAAGCCAAACACATTACATTACATAAAACTATTAATTACATTACTAAGCCTGAAACCTCCTTTTATTCAGCCAAGAGATTTGAAACTTTAGATTGTAACACGATTTGTACAGACGAATTATACAATTATTTTAGCTGAGACTTTAAACTGTAAATCAAAAGTTTGTTTGGACACGTGGTACAGTAGGTGACGTCATTTCGAACGCGTTGGATTTGCCGCGAGAGCACGCGAGCGCGTGTGGTGTGCTGAGCTGTCAATCAAAGCGAAAGTAAAAAGCCTATATAAACACACACGCACGCACACCATTACCAGTCTGAGCCTTGAACAGTAAGCATTTACTGTCAATTAATAAAGCAAACAGCTTTTTCATCTTGCTGTATCAAAAACATGGGCATCTTCTTCTCTAAGCTTTTCTCGCGTCTCTTGAAGAAACAAGATATGAGGTTGCTTATGGGTGAGTAAATGTTTTAAAATCCTAATCTTAGCTGTTATTATTTTACTATGACAAATAATGTATATGTTATCACTATTTATAATTATCCTATTTCATTAAATATTACTAACATATTAATTAGGCCTAACTGCTAAGTGAAATATAAGAAGATATTCCAGTTATGAATCTTGTACATGTTCATTGTGGAATAAATGTCAATATTTCTTCTCCAAGTTGGTCTGGACGCAGCAGGCAAAACAACAGTCCTCTACAAACTCAAACTCGGTGAAGTTGTCACAACTATTCCAACTATTGGTAAGAAACTCAAAGCAAGCTGCAATTGATCGAAATCATGATAAATTGATCGTGCCATGTCAAACTGTTCATTATTCTGCCATCTGTAGGTTTTAATGTGGAGACAGTTGATTATAAAAACATCTCGTTCACTGTTTGGGATGTTGGTAGTCAGAGTTTAATTCGAGGCCTCTGGAGACATTACTATCACAACACACAGGTAACAGAGTTTTAAATGTAAAGTGTGGTTTTATTTGCAAAACTTGAGCCATTTTGTGTGATTCAGGGCCTGATCTTTGTGGTGGACAGCAGTGATCGTGACCGGATTGAAACAGCAGCAGAGGAACTAAACGCGATGCTGGCGGAGGACGAGATGAGAGACGCGCTTCTGTTAGTTCTTGCTAACAAGCAGGATTTACCCAAAGCCATGACGGTCCACGAGCTGACAGACAGACTGGGTTTACACGCACTGAGAGGAAGACAGGTGAGACACACACACTCTGTTTGACATGTAGTGCATGCTGTCAGTGTGTGTTTCAGTCAAATAAACACGTGCTTCTCTCTCGGTCTCTCAGTGGTTTGTTCAGGCCACATGTGCGGTTCAAGGATCAGGTTTATATGAAGGACTGGATTGGCTCTCGGATCAACTGTCCAAACGATAAAACACTTCAGCCTTCACACTACTTGAAGAAAAGACGCTAAATCAGAACTGAATGTATATATATTGACTCCAGCTTTATTTTGAAACATTTATGGAATATATATATATATATTGTTACACATCTTAACATATAATTCTAGCTCAGAGCTTCCTGTATAGTTAATTTTACCACTAATTATATTTTTTAAAATCATTGTTGGCCTGTTTTTGGTTCTAATGTACATGCCTGCCTAAAATATATGCCTTTCAAATAAAGTTTGTATTTATATACAAAATAATGAATGTTTTTATGTTATATTTATTAATGCGTTATTCATTAAGACAGTTTTTTTTTTTTTTTAATATTTAAAATATAGAAAATGGACCATTTTACGCCGATTAGTTTTACTACAGTCAAAATGACATAGTACAATTTTTTTCTAATCTAAAACAATACATTATAGAAATAATCATCAAATAAGCCTAAAACAACTTTCTTCTGTGTGATTTCTATACTGGAATAACGAGAATTAAAAGATACTAGAGATAAATAAAATACTAGAATTTAAAGCATGGAACGAAAAGATTTTATGCCCAACCCATCTCATTATTAACATTATAGTATATATCTCTACATAATTCTAGATTAGTGCATTCTGGATAGTTAAATTACCCACTATATATATCTATATATATATTTATATACTGTAGATACATCATATTTTTTTTTTCATCTAAAATAATAGCAATGACCAAATCAAGGGTGTAGGTTGATTTTGCATGGATGGGCACTTAGTAGTGGCTGGATACTGGTAGAGACATGTCACAGCATCTCTACTAAACTCTACAGCCTTGGTAATCTTTATGTAATATATGGCTACAGCAACTTGACCTACCTTTCCCCCTGACTTTTTATTTGTTTTTTAACAATTCCACCACTGGTGGTAACTATAACAATAGCACATTTTAGAATTAATATTTGTTCAATTTTGGCCTATTTTGGGTTCTAATGTACATGTCTGCTTACAATATATGCCTTTCAAATACCTTAAATAAATGTTGTATTTATTTACAAAATAATTAAGTTATTAATTCAAAATTTTCCATATAAAATATAATAGAGAATAATCTACAATAGTTTTACTGTGGTAACAGTTTTTCAGTGTACAACCAAACATTTATTACAAAAATAATCATCAAATAATTTTGAGTGATTTCTACACTAGAATACTAAAACTGAATAGATAGTAGAATTAAAATGCAATGGAACAGAAACAGATTTATGCCCAACACAGCTCCATTATAGACATTTATTTACCCCTGAATAAAATATACTTGTTCTTCATGAGGGTAACAGAACAGTGAAACTCTTTCTGTTGAAAAGCTACTGTGCATAATGTGGTTACAGAAAAAAACAAAAAAAAACATTAGTGGTTAATGGTTTGATAGAAAAATATTGTTTATGCTGAAACATCCGACTGTGGTTTGGTGCACACGGTTACTTCTTTTACAAAAATGTATATCATTCTGTAATAATCACCACGGCAACACATAAAACATCCTGTACAGTAACTACCGATATAAATGAGCAGATCAAAAATACAGATGGTAGAAATATCCATCAGTATAACAAACAGGCATCGTGTCAAAAGCTATTCATTATTTGTGTATTAGAATATACCGCTATAAAATTCAAGCATGTTAAAATAGGTTTGTCCTTCAAATATAAAACACCAATGGTTGCCCAACAACCAGTTTTCACAGGTTTGCACCAGAAACTACATCCGCAAGACGTCCCATGATTCTCTGCTGTGACAAAACAGAACCAGCATCCTGCATATCAAAGCATTCATATGGATTAGATAGTGTGACGGTCTGTGGTCGTCCACCGGTTTGTCGTTCAAGCTCAAGGCACCAACAGGAAGGTTGCATTTCTATCTTTAAACATCCAACACGTATGTACTTCATGAAATATGACCAGTATTAAAGCACAAGCCATGGTTATGCACATATCGAGTAGAAACAAATAGTACATCGTCTGTTGCTCGACACATTCGACAGATAAAGTGCAACTAACAGAAGCTCTTACTAAAGCTCAAAAACAATCATTTAAAATGCATTTCATCCCATCACGTGACATTAAAGCATTGCCAAACTATATACTTGGTCCTAAAAGAGAGGCAAAATCATTCAAATCAGAAAATCAAAGGCACCAGAAAATGCAAAACAAACCGTTTTCACCTTTATAGGTCAAGCGTGTGACTATATTGTGTGTAAGTATACAGTACAGGATCATTTTCTGAATGACGATGTATATATGAAAATCGAAGGAAGACCACAATCTAAATGCATCGGCACTGATGATTAAATAACTAGACTAGTTCTTTCAGTTTAGGTCAGTGAAGGTGGAAAGGAAAGGAAAAGATGATGGCTAATTTCCCTTTTGTTGTTAGTCAGTTTATGAATAAAAATAAAAATAAATACATATAAAACTGCACTGGTCTTTGCCTTCATTATGAGAGTTAATTAATGCCAGACACCTGCAATAATGTGCTTGCTGAGCTTGTAAAGATGAAATATATTCACACTCTCTTCATCAGCATTTACAGGTTAGTAGTGATGGTCTCTGTAAAACAGGACCTGTTATTGCAATATTACCTCAATGAACACGATTCAAAACACAGCTGACTTTCATGAAAACATTTCCAGGGAACATTTCACCACAAACTACAATTGAAAAAATATTGTATAAATAAAAGCCCATTTTTAGAACCATTAATATTTTTAGAATTTGATATTTTCTTCTCTATATCGATGATAATTCTCATCATTGCATTATAACTTGAAGTACAAAAATAATTACTGAAATAATATGTAACAATTTTATAATACTTATTCTCACTATCCATGATAATTCTGATTACTGCATTATAACTTGATGTAAAAAAGGCTAAACAATTACTGAAATAATATTTAACAATTTAATACTTCAACGTGTAAATATGTCATTTTGTAATATGTAAAAAAAAAAAGAGAGATTTGTTGCATTATAGTAATGAAAACTGGTTGGGAAATGTGTTTAATTATCATGCAAATACCACAATGAAAAATAAATAATTAAAAATATAATATATATTGCAAGTTGTGGCTTGCCACAAGCATATATATATTAATATATAGAATTAATATAATATATATAAGATTACACACAACATATGCAATTTGAATTTAACAAAGTCAACTTAAATACATTTAAAAAAAAATGTAATGGAAAATTCTGGGGTAAATGTATGTGATTAATTACTATGAAAATATTAATGTTCATTACTATAATGCAACAAACTTCTTTTGACATAATTGCAGTATTAAATTGCTAAATATTAGTTCAGTAATTGTTTTGCTGTTTTTACATTAAATTACCCAATAATGAGAATCCATGAATAATGGGAATAAGAAAATCTCAGGATCATTACAGAATAATATATATGTACTTAAAATAGGCTTCATTTTCTTTTTGCAAAATATAATTTCCTCATTTTGGGGTGAAATATGACCTGGACATGTTCTTGACAGGTTTCATGTTCTTGCTCCAGATGTTCTGGTGTCACAGCACAACCATTCACAGATCTCCATTCAGAAGCAGATCTCTCTCTCTCTCCTGACTCCATCGTTATGTTTAAAAGCAAAGGGAATGTTAATCTCACACGGTGAGACTTACAGCAGAAAGACTCAGAATGTGTCGGTGACACGCGTGCGTCATTCTGCCATCATTCATCCCTCTGGCGCTCAGGCAGTCAGTTCCTGTGCGGTTTTTGGCAATGCCAGCATTGTCCATTCAAGGGCGGCAGATCTGCAGCAACAAGTACACTTGAGGAGGATCCAGCAGAAATCCGGCACGTTCGTGTCTGTTAACCCTGTACGGTCTGGTCTGGTCTGTCAGAGCTGGCTGAGGGTCAGGGGCTCGGCGGTTTGTGTAAGATGCCCTGCAGGTCCTCTGGAAGAGACAGGATGATGCTCTCGATATGGGCCTGCAGTTTGGGAAGAGTTCCTGGTTTGACAGGAAGCTGATCTTTCTCGGCCTGAGTCTGAGACACAAGATGGAAAAGCAGTGTATGAATGTAATTACATATTTATGCAATCGATGCACGCACTGTAAAAATTATTTTCAAAGTTGTGAATAAAAACGATTACTGGAGTACATTTTATAAGAAAATACTATTTCAGTCTTTTTTTTACTTGAATTTTTACAAAATGTCAGGTTTAATTCAATGTCTATTCAAGTCTTCAATTCAAGTCTTCTTTTTTTAAAGTTCTAAACAAAGACTACTGAAGCAGGTTTTACAAAAAATATTATTTGAGTATTTCTACTTTCAAAATGTCGTGTTTAATTCAATGTGTTACTTGTCGTTTATTTGTAATTGTGAAATTTACTAGCAATTTCTGAGTGAAATAGTAAAAAAAAGATTTTTCAAAATTGTAAACAGATTATTGAGTATGTTTTACAAGAAAATACTATTTCAGTCTTTCGACAACAAAATTTCACATTTAATTCAATGTTACTTGCCGTTTCTTTGTAATTATTTGTGAATTGCAATTTCTGAGTGAAAATTGTCTATACACCATTTTTTTCAATGCATGTGACAATAGCTATTTTTCCAACCAAAGTTGTAAATTAAATTTGATTATCGCATAAAATATTGCAAACAGAGTGGCGTTTCCATTCTATGTGTTCAAAAGAACACATGGGAAACTGGCGCAAAAAATCTGTAATAAAATAATAAAAAGTTGATACAACCAGTATGCATGCAAACTTTTTTCCTTCCTATTAAAGGGTCATGAAACCCCCCTTTTCAGCACTGGTTAGTTCTCACCACAGTTTTAAAAAATGCTAAAAAAGTGGGCGTGGTGCGCAGAGGGGGAGGAGGGGGAAGAGGGGAGACAGACCACACACAGCTTCGGGTTTCATTTCGCTCCCATTGAGTTAAAAACACAAATAAATGCACAGCCATTAGCACTCTGCACCGAAAACATATATATGAATGCGCTGTTGCACCTCTCATAACTTTTTAGGCTTATTCTGCTGTGTTTATATAAGCCTTTTGACGGCTTGTGTCACGGAGCTGTAAAAACGGTTATGCTCACCAAGTGAAAGAATCGCGTTTGTGCCGAAATCTTATTACAAAGCAAAAACAAACGCTCTCCTTCCTTCGATCCATGAACGTTTCTCTCAGTTAATGTATGCGATGTCATCACAGTCTGAAACGTCTGTCATAGCAAATCAACACATGCTGTTGTGAATAATTAAGCGAAGCGTCTTCTCATAGGATAAGAACACGCAGTCTCATGAATAATTTAATAGACACCAACACGTCATCGATGTACTATGTACAAATTGTGACGTTAACACAATGTAGATTTTAAACCCGAAGACGAAAATAGCACAAAAAAGCTTAAAATTAACCCGTTTTCTCAAACAGTTAAAATTTGCTTTTTTAAAAGTTAAAAAATGCTAACATTGTCTTCTATAATGTGCAACACAAATACCTCTGCTAAAATCTCAGAAAAAGTAGTCTGGGGTTTTATGACCCTTTAAATGACCTGAAATGCAATAAAAAATTATGTCATGTTATCTTGCATTTGAATGCACGCTTTTTTATTGTGTGAGACGATTCTGGGAAGTAATTATACCAAATCAGACCATCTCAGGCATTTCAAAAAAATATTTTAGATAGTGTGCAATGAGATTGGATATCTGGAGTAACCAGTGGACCAATCACATGATCTGTCAAAGCAAAGTCAGAGTTTTTTTTTTCAGGCCTCCAAGGGTAGATGTTTCTTCATCGATTTGGAGAAATTTATCATGATGCTTTTATCAGCTGTTTGGCCTCTCATTCTGACGGCACCCATTCACTGCAGAGCATCCATTGCTGACCAAGTGATGCAATGCTACATTTCTCCAACTCGGATGAAGAAACAAACTTATCTACATCTTGGAAGCCGTACAGCAAATTTTTGGGAGAACAATTTTTTTATCTCCCACAGAACGAGTGCAGTACTAACCAGTTTCTCCTTGAGTTTGAGCACCAGGTCGACGGTCTCCACCTCTGTGTGCTTCTGTATCCACAGCTGCAGGTCTTCCTCACAGAGCGCCTCCAGATGAAGAGCTTCCAGCTTCTGCGTCATCTCCTTCCTGCGGTTCCTGAACCAGCCGTCGAAGTTCAGAGACCTCAGGAACTGCCTGCACGAGTCGAGTTTGGAAACATTAAAGTCTCTTCTGCTCACCAAGGCTGTATTTATGTGCTCAAAAATACTGTAGAAGCAGTATATTGTGAAATATTATTACAATTTGAAATAGCTGTTTTCTATGTGAATATATAGTAAAATGTAATTTATTCCTGTGATCAAAGCTGTATTTTCAGCATCATTCTCCATGCCTTCAATTGTCACATTTTTCAGAAATCATTCTAATATGCTGATTTGCTGCTCAAGAAACATTTCTGATTATCACCAATGTTGAAAACAGTTGTGCTGCTTCAAAAACAATGATATTCTACTATACTACCTTTTATATTTATATATATAATTATTCTAAAAATCTGTACCTGTAGAGGCCGATCCAGTCTCCTTTGAGTCGTGAGGTGAGCTGAGGTCCGGCCTTCTCCAGTGTTTTCATAAACTCCTCCTGGTTGAACGGCCGCAGCTGGGGAGGACTCTGACAAATCAGAGAAGACAAAGAGAAACATTGTGAGTATTCATAAAAGTTGCAAAATCTATTCATTTCAAAGTAAAATATCTGTGGGGAAAAAAATCTCGTACTTTCCAGGGAGAGATGCTCTTCTGTAAAGGCATCAGACTGGCCACATATCGCTCCTGCAAATCAACCATATACTATTAATTATAACATTATTATATAACATTATGTCCTGAATTTACGGTCTGGAATTTAAAACACAAGACTTCATTACTTTAGCATGCATTTATCAGGTTTTCAGGAACAGTGTTATGTAACAGTTTATTATGTGCATTTTGTCATTTTTATGCTGTTTTAAATATTTCTATCTAGCTTTATTTGTATATTTCAGGTTTATTAACTTATTTCACAGAGTTCCGAAGGCAACATTACTAATTCTTGCTAACGTTTGAAACATTTTTTCATGGAACATTTATATTTTATTATATTTCAGCTTTATTTCAATTAACACTAGTGATGTTAACAGTATTAGTTAACACTAACACTGTTCAGGACATACCGTGGCACACGTGAAGGGTGTAAAAGTGATTGATTTTGCATGCGAAGAAACGTTCCTACCAGTGGGATGATGAAACTCTGTGTAAGTTCCAGGAAATATCGACGCAGAATTGCATTCTGGGCCGCTGAAGGACGCTTCTGCTGGACTCCCTGATGTTAACCACAAAAGTACTGAATTAATACATGCGCTTGAATGTTTTAGCAGTGATATAAAACACCAGAGAGACACTCACCTTCTGCAGCTGCTTGATAATGTCCTCGTCTTTGTTCAGGAACGGTTTATATGCAGTGTAGACCCCTGAGACCAGACGCAACACCAATAAACCTTCAGTGTACGCTGGGTTTTATTTATTTGCTTTTACACTTTGGAGTTTCTCTGTAAGAGACTCCAGTTTAACTCGAACATTACCAGAAAGAAAAAAAAAGACCAGATTCGGTGGTACTTCTGATGTTTTAAATACTAAATAAAGCCTGCATGAATGCAAAACACAATCAAATGCACTCCTGAGAGTTTCTCATTTAAGTCTCACCAGGTTTTGAGTCCAAAGTCTTCAGATTTTTTAGTTTCTTCACTTTCATTTGTTTGGCCATCTCTCCTTTTTAAAAAAAAAAATAAAATAAAGATGTTATAACGAAGAACAAAGCACGTTCAACGGCCAAAAACCATCTTTAATGACAAATTAACATATTGACGTTTGTATTTACTGTTAATATAAACTTTGGGGAGTTATAATATTCCTCAAACATATCAAAGTCTAATTATATTTAACTATCCATGCAGTTAGTTGATAATTAAAGGCCAGAACCTGCTTGTTTCATGTCTCCGATGCGGATGATGTGAGGCCAGTGCTGGAGAGTTTTGGCGAAAAATGGGTTTGTAACTCCCAGAATGACTGAAGGCCTACAGAAAAACAATGTACGGTTAACAGAGAGAGCCAGCGAGAGTGTCACAAACACTTCCTGTGTGAGCTCCAGAAATACCCTCATCCATCGATCTGAACGCAGAACAGCATCTCATCTATCATACGATCGTCCTGCGTGACACTGATCGAATTACACGCTTCGTTTGTAGGTCAAAAGAACGAGAAACTCTAAATATTACACACCTCTCTACACCAGGAAAAAATTTAATAAATAAAATATAATACTATAATTACAATAAAATATTTATAAAAAACGAAATACATTACCTTTTAATCCACTCTATTAAATAATTTATAAACTAAATTATAATTCTTTTGAAACTTTAATGAAAACATCTTTTAGCGCAATTAAATTACAGGAATATAATAGTCCCTCGTTTCTTCACTCATGCTTTTAAACTATATATATATATTATAACATATTTCAGTATTTAATACAATACATTAATAGAGTAATAAATTAAAATATAACAATAAATACATTTAAAAAAATTTAAACAATAATTAACTTACACAAATGCAAAAACATAATATATTGTAGTTAAATAGAATAGACAGGATAGCCCCTCAGTGTATGGCACTCACCAAATGTGGATTTATTTTTATATTTAATCTATATCTATCTATCAAAAAAATAATCTTTTTAGGAAACAATTGTTTTGTATATCTATAAGAGACTCCCAATAAAGACATTTATTCTAATAAATTTCATATTTAATTAGTACATTAAATGTAATCCATAAATAATTTAAATAAATTATAAATAAATGTAGAAACCCAAATTATATAAACAAAGGCATGACATTAAATATTGCTGTTTTAATAAAAAAGAACAGGACTAGTCTCTGACAATTCACTCACACAAACACGTTTGTTAATTTGCTTTCGGGGAAATTATAATTTCATACTAAAATATATTAAATATAAATAAAATATTATAATGAAATTACGATTTCAATATCAAATACATATTTTAAAAAATTAAGAAATGGTATATATATATATATATAATATATATTTATATATATATATATATATATATATAGATACACACACACACACACACACACATGTATATATAAACTATATAAAAAGGACTTACTAAACCTCACACATCTTATTTCTTTCTTCATGCATGTGAGATCTTTTACACATAGTTTACTTACGGAGCTTGTGTTCGAGTGGTGTATTCCTTAAACTCATTGTCATGAATGGTAAAATACGGCCGGAAATCACTGCAGTAGCGCAGAGGAGAGATACAACTGCACAAAGACAGAGACAGACCAGTTTGCTTCATTAGAAAGTGATCTAGAAGTCAGCACCTGCGCTTTTATTGGTAAAGAATATTCTGCTCACGTTAAACACGTGTGTGGTGCGTAACAGTGTCTCTGGAGTCTCTATATCACACACATCATCTGACTTCAGAATTATCTAGCTGCCCTTCTTCAAGGTCGACCACAGCGTGTGACTCTGGAAACATTCAGCTTCCAGAAGCTCAGCATTACAGAGCCAGAAAACACGATCCGTCTGCTGTCAAGTACTGCATTACACCCCATGCACTTGGATGCTCACTGAATTTGGACTTTTGGATTTCCAATGGATTTAAATACAATAAAATTGTGTTAAAATGAGTACTATACGTCTATTACTAGCCGACAGCATTATCAAATAATTCAAAATATTTAATAAACACACAAAGGAAGAACTACTGAACGACGGGTGTTTGAATTCTGAGCACGTTTAGAGTTCACTCGCTAATTTGCAATTCTAAAAACATTTCATGTGCAATCAGAGAGAAACGTGATGATGATTTAGAAGAAACAAGTTTCATCTTGCATTTTTAACGCAGAGTGAAGTCCTCAACAGCTGTAGGCAAACATTTAGTGTGATATCAAATACTAGACCGCTGCAGCAGGCATAGAGATGTGATCATTTCAGATATATCTTAAGGAAATCTCATAAAATGCAGATTCAGCTCTAAAATCTGATTGCATGGATTGTAAAACAGCACATAAATTAAATTCTATACCATAAACAACCTACAACGAACATGCATCTTACTAAAAATAATCACAATTCACTTATCCCCAGTGTTATTTTAGTATCATTGATATACTACTTTAGTTTTCATTCATATTTTAACATTTTGTTTTCCTTTTCATTTTAAAGTTTTAGTAATTTTGTGTTTGTCATTTTCATTTTATTTAATTTTAAGAGGAGGCCACCCATTACAGTGATTTTTACCATGGTTAAAAGGTCTTTACACCTCTTAGCAGTGGTAAAATCACTGTAACACCACCTCACATGGCTTATTATTATATTATTATTATTATTTGCTGTACCTGACCAACGCCAAAATAGTGTCTGAAGATTCTGCCGGTGACGGTGCCATGACCACCAACGCTTCACCGAGCAACATAAGCTCCCATAACATCTGAATATGAAAAAACACTGGATGGAAACACCTACAACACAAGAAACAATGAGAATATTATGACAAATTACAGAACAGATCATTAACTGGATGCTGAAATTTTTTTGACCATATAATGTGAGATTTAGAGCCAATTTGGAGGAAATTTGGAGTCTTAGTAAACATTTTTATGACCAACACATTAAAGTTCAAAAGTCTGAGAATGAAATTAAAACTTTTATGCATTAAATTGATCAAAAGTGACAGTGAAGACATTTATGATGTTACACAATTTTTCTATTTTAAATAAATGCTGCTTTGAAATTTCTGTTCATCTGTGAATCCGGAAAAACAAAATGTGTCAGTTTCCACAAAAATATGAAGCAGCACAGCTCTTTTCAACATTGATAATAATCAGAAATGTTTCTTGAGCAGCAAATCAGTATATTAGAATGATTTCTGAAGATCATGTGACACTGAAGACTGGAGTAATGATGCTGAAAATTCAGCTTTGATCACAGAAATAAATTACATTTTACAAAAAATTTGCTTAGAAAATACTTATATTAAATATAACATTTTCACACAATATTAAAGTTTTACTGTATTTTTGATTAAATAAATGCAGCCTTGGCGAGCAGAAGAGACTTCTAGTTTATGTGAACAACTTGCACTTTTCTCTGCTACCAACAGGAGGCCCTAGAGGACAAGTAATAAACAAATCCAGCCCAACTATGAAATATAGTACAATATGTACCAGTCGCACTAGCACACAATAAACATGCTTTACCTGAAGAGATCCACTTCATGGACAGTGGGCAGAATGATGGACACCAGACTGTCGCTCTGTCAATGAAAGATTAGACTAATTACATGGGAGCAAACTGATGTAACCCCTCTGAATATGACACATCAGGAGCATACAGCGGCGGTGCGGTTCATACCGGTGCAGACTGGACGAGCTGAGACGTTCCAGGCTTGTCGTAACACGTGGGGATGCGCAGCTGAGGAGAGCAGATGGCAGCAGCCATTAATAAAGTGCAATGGATATTCAAACACTTAGCTGATATCTTACAAAGAATGGTGGGGGGAGACGAGTTACCTTCATGACCACACCCATGATGGGGAGTGTGAGGATCTTCCCCGGACACGGCGTGGGCCAGCGGTCAATGTCATTACACGCTTCAACGCAAACACAAAAAATATTCATCAATACACAAAATTCAGCAAAAAACAAGAATATCCAGACGATTTAAATTGAGGAATGTTGCCATGCAGTTGCTAAGATGTTCTGAGTCATTGTTGCATGTTGCTACACAGTTGCTAAGGTATTACGCAGTTGCTAAGGTGTTCTGAGTCATTGTTGCATGTTGCTAAGCAGTTGCTAAGGTGTTATGCAATTGCTAAGATGTTCTGAGTCATTGTTGCATGACGCTGCAGAGTTGCTAAGGTATTACACAGTTGCTAAGGTATTACGCAGTTGCTAAGGAATTACACAGTTGCTAAGGTATTACACAGTTGCTAAGGTATTACACAGTTGCTAACATGCTCGGAGTCATTGCATGTGGCTATGCTGTTGCTAAGGTATTACGCAGTTGCTAAAGTGTTCTGAGTCATTGCATGTTGCTAAGCAGTTGCTAAGGTGTTCGGAGTCATTATTGCATGTTGCTACGCAGTTACTAAGGTGTTCTGAGTCGTTGCATGCTGCTACACAGTTGCTAAGGAATTACACAGTTGCTAAGATGTTCTGAGTCGTTGCATGTGGTTACGCAGTTGCTAAGGTTTTACGCGTTTGCTAAAGTGTTCGGAGTCGTTGCATGTTGCTAAGGTGTTCTGAGTCATTATTGCATGTTGCTACGCAGTTGCTAAGGTGTTCTGAGTCATTTCATGCTGCTACACAGTCGCTAAGGTGTTACACAGTTGTTGTTGCATGTTGCTACGCAGTTGCTAAGGTGTTGAGTTGTTGTTGCATGTTGCTGCATAGTTGCTAAGGTGTTACGCAGTTGCTAAGGTGTTCTGAGTCATTGTTGCATGTTGCTACGCAGTTGCTAAGATATTCTGAGTCATTGTTGCACATGCTATGCAGTTACTAAAGTGTTCTGAATCATTGTTGCTGTGCAGTTACTAAAAGGTTCTGAGGTGTTGTTGCTATGGTGTTCTGAGTTGTTGTTGCATGTTGCTAAGGTATTCTGAGCTTGTTACATGTTGCTATGCAGTTGCCAAGGCGTTCTGAGTCACTGCATGTTGCTGTGTGGTTGCCAAGGTGTTCTGAGTCAGTGTTGCTATGGAGTTTCTAAGGGGTTCTGACTCAATGTCGCATGTTTCTACGCCACTGCTAAAGTGTTATGAACTCATTGTTGCATGTGGCTATGCAGTTGCCAAGGTGTTTTTTTGTGCGTTGCAATGCGGTTACTAGGTGCATAATATTATGGTGCCAAGATATGGTGAGTGTTGCTATGTGGTTGCCATGGTTTTCCAATTAGAAAAGGTGCAAGATGAGTTCCGCAAGTTTAATACGTATGATGGTCCGTTTTACAGTCTGTTGTCCATGTTTTCAGGACTCACCGGCCTCTAAACACGGCTCCTGTTTCTCAAAGTATTCTGGGGCGATGAGCTTCAGCAAAGAGTGGAAAAAGGTCACGTAGGGCAGCTTGCTGATGAGGACCAGAGACTGCAGGAGCGAGACACACACACGTATACACGATGAGAGAAATGTCATGAAGTTCAAAAATCCTCTCGAGATACAGGCCAAAACAACAGACAAGATCTTAAAGGAATAATTTGGCTATGACTTTGTTCTTCCATAGCACAGAAAAGAAGATACTATGCAGTACATTCACACTGGCATACATTCAAATATGGTGCATTAAGAGCCTATAGAACACATTAATGGTTTTGGCAGCTCCAAAAAGTTTGAATGTGTTTTTGTTGAGTATCATATTTGATACATCTGGTTTTTAAGGCTCATACAGTATGATATAGTAAGAATATGGAGGAAAAACAGCTCAAGATTATGCGGGCAGTTGCTGAAATTTATAACACCAAAAAGATGAAATTCTGAAGGGTGCAATGTAAATCAGTGAGATCTTCCACAACAAGTTAGAAGTATTACAAGAAGCAATTAAATCAGTAAACTCTAATAATAACTATATCTCTAATAATGACTTAAGAAGATATTTAAATGCTTAGTTTGATGATCAAAACAATGCAACGCAATACAATGATTGTGTGCAACAGGTTTTTCAGAAAAGTTTTGATTATGTTGATCATTAGAATTTTGTGCATCGAATATGCGTAGGTTTTATAAGGTTAACGATAAAATTTAAATTTTTTATACTTGCTCAAATGCATCTGAAATCAGTAGGGAGTGGTAAGGAAACTAGAGTAACCAACATGGTTCCGTTAGCAAAGAAAACAAACCAGGTTGTGTCCGTTCATGTCACAAACCACAACGTTTTATTGAAGCGCAGTGAATCACCTCAGGAATTGCATAAGAAGCTGCAGGGCAGCAAAAGCCCCATAAAGCTCCTGTGTCAAAGCGTTAAGGTGTCGAAATACTCTCTGTCTTCAAAAACAACAAGAATTAAAGGCTCTTGAAAAGTTCCAGATCTCCCCTCTAATCTCCGCCTCTATTTTTAGGGTGTGAACAACGGTCGCTGGTGATAGATCAGACTCACACGTCTGTTGCGGTGATGCAGTGTTGGGACTTGTTCAGTGCTGCACTTGATCTTAGCTGGGGGCGAATTTCAGTTTTAATGTAAGGACTTGAGAACCAAAACCATTTAAAGCTCCGTATTGACTAAAAACACCACTCAATTGTGCTCAAATCACTACAACAAACCACTCGACCAATAAGAGTAGAGGACAAGAACATAATGGCCACATTATTTACACTGTGAAGTTTCAGGAGTGACATCTGGTTTTAAACACAGGAGTGAATCCTCTAAATTAGTGTTTTGTGTGTACGGAACAAAACAAACAACCAAAATTGCGATGACTGACACCGTGGTAAGCACTGCAATGTTTTGGCATCCACTATTTTTGACCAAATTAATATTAAAGCGACCAAAGACTGGTTAACTTCAGCAATTTTAACCACGCCATCGTGTGAATGATTTATGTTTGGGAAAGCTGCTTTTAAGGGCACGCTTTTGAAGCATTGCCATGTCCACTTATTATAAGCGCCTTTGGTTTTGTTGTTTGAGCGTGGCTTATAAAGCGATCCAGTTTATGGGGTTAATAATGTAGGCAAGTGCAGGTCACAACAATTTGGTCTTGTTTTCAATATTTGGGTTTATTATGGGCTTGTTCTTGTTTGCAGTATTTTCTAGCAAGATCTGGCAACACTGAGTCAAGACGTTCCTCGTTCCCTGAGATTTCTTGCACCGTGCATTCAGAAGAGAGACACAACTATTACACGATTAAATATGTCAGCGTCACAAAGGGATAGTTCACCCAAAAATAAAAATTAGCTGTTAATTTGCTCACCTTCAGACCATCCAAGATGTAGGTGACTTTTCTTTTCGGTAGAACAGTATAGAAGGTTTTCAGCTGAAAACCGAGGTTCTTGGTGATTCTTAAAATGCAAGTCAATGGCTACCATCACTTGAGAGTCAAAAAAAAAAGCATATACAGGCAGCACAAAATTAATACCCATGTCTCCTGACGATATATTGAGCTCTTATGAAGTGAATCGATCAGTCTGTGCAAGAAACTGAACATTATTTACAACATTATTACCTGTGATCCAGAGCCTCAGGCAACCGGGGGAATATGATTATTTTCCGCGAACTGATTCTTTCGGACATTTGTTTTAAAGAACTGATTCAAATAACCCATTCACCAGTTCGTTTACGTAATCACAAAATGACACCATATACACAATGATATTATTAAAGCACCCAATAATGATGTAAAACATAGATGTTTTACATGTCTAAATCATATAACAAGAATAAACTAGTCTTCATCAGCTCACCTTTTTACATAAACCATAAGAAACCATAAAAATGTTAATTTCTTCCCTTCATTAAAGTGCTCGGTTCACACATGCGCATATCAGCGGCTCATCGGTCTCCGGTCCGAGTCGAACTATTTCCCCAGTTCAGTGACTGTTGGAGGAACTGGAGCGCTGAATGATTCATTCATCACATTGTCAGATATGCCGGTATTTTGGCTAATTTCCAGTCGGAGTGACTGTCAGGCATCCGAAGTGAGTTTTGATTGAGTAACTTTTAGATCTGTGCTGCTCGAGCCATGAAGGGTTTCAGATGATTCAGTCTGATTTGGTGAACTAGTTCATCTAGTTCACTAAAAAGAACCGGTTCAAAATAATGATTCATAGTTGTGACAGGACATCACCTCTCCGACCGTTTGCGTTTGCCTGAGGCCTGGATCACAGGTAATAGGTTGTAATGATTTCATTTTTCTTGCACAGGACGATGCTTTCGCTTCAATAAGACCTCAATATAGCGTCAGGATCCCAGGGATGTTTTTTTTTTTCTAGATACACTTGTTTTACACTTAAATGATACATGTATCACCGGCGAGCTGTTGACTTGGAATTTCATGATCACGTAAGACCATGGTTTCAGCCCAAAACTCCCCCCCCCCCATACCCGCCCCCCCATTAAAGAACCCCCCCCATACTATGGAAGTCAATTGGGGACCAGCAACTGTTTGGTTACCAATATTCTTCAAAATATCTTTTTTTGTGTTCAGCAGAAAAATGAAATTCACACAGGTTTGGAACAACTTGAGGATGAGTAAATTACAGAATTTTGATTTCTGGGTGAACTGTCCCTTTAAGCAACTGAATTTTGCCAACGTTGTACAAGTTATAACGTGCAAAAAAGGGCCAAGATTTAGCTCTTGGGTGGATGAGACAAAAAATGCTTCACTGGAGTCGTTTGTCGCACTGCCAGAAGCAACCTGCATGTTATAACAAATAGCAGATGTCACTTTAAATTCATCATGTCCCTGATCAACATGAGACTTCAGGTTCACGGTGAGGGATAAATCATCTTGTTTGTACCTTCTGAAAGTAGCCTCTCTTGAGCGACTTGTCTCGCACCTGTCTGAAGTACACATACCCGTAGTAATAGCCCTGATCTCTCTGTGGAAAGACCAAAACAAGCTCATTTCATATTAGTAATAATGACATGTAACAGATTATTTGCAGAAGCATTTCAGATAAGGGCAGTCTCTACTTCATTAACAGGATCAGTTATGATTTATAGGTTGATGTCGACGTCCTCAGCACTGACCTTGAGACAGACCGGCGCATCCCGGTCGAAGTGGTCGAGGAAACATCCGAGTGACGACTTCCTGCCTGCGGCCTGCCGGAAACGGAAGCAGAACTGTGTGTCCCCGAGACAACCTGTAAGCAGCAGAGGCACAAACAGTCACGTTTATCTGCAAAACTACGCAGCTTGAATCAAGGCCATTTTATTGAAACCATGTTTTTCATCTCAAGTGCTTGTTTTTTCCAAAACAAATCTGACTTCAGCCACAATATTCGGGCTGCAAAATCAGTCTATTCTCAGAAATAAAGGCCACGGTACCAATTTGATGTGCTTTTGCCATTTAAAATAGCCGATAGGCTTTAGTTTACATCGCAGTACAGCAAAACCGCACTTGACATCAATGAAGGCACTTCAAATTCAGGTGTGAGAGAATGAGATTTGATGTCATCAAATTTTCTTTTCCATTACAATGAATATTTCCAGAATTCCAGAAAATATATTACATTTAAAATGTCATCTTTTTTTGGAGTGCACTAGCAAAAATGGCCTCAAAACCAACACATAATGAAAAGAAATCCACAAAAACAAAACAATTATTTTGATTTCATGGGGTCTTAAAACATTTATAATTACTACATGAAGTCTCAGTACATCACTATGAATAACACTAAGCTGCAGATCTCTGAAAAATAATCAATACAAAATAATATCTATTATATAACATATAATATATTATTTAATAATAAACTCTCAGTAAGCACTGATAACACTAGCTTGAAATCGCAAAATAAATAAATAAATAATAATAATATAAAACTAGAATATAATAAAACATTAAAATAAAATAATCTGTATGTTGTGTAATATGAGTATGACATTTACAGGTCTTTTAGACACAGATGCAACATCCATAAATTAAACAGCCAACTGGAGATTACTCCTGAATAAGCAATAGAGCCACAGATTCATACGTCACTTCTGATGTCTTCAGGATGGACCCGACTGTTCCGGTTCAGATCAGGACCGCCGTGTTTGTCTCTATATCTGTCTTTTCTACATACAGTGATCTGTGTGGGCCACAAGGAAGGTGGTTTGTGCGAGTGTGAAACTGGATTACTGGCTCTATCTGTGGGCTGTGACGGATGGATTACCTCATGCGCTCGGTTAACCCTTTCCTCAACAAAAGCAGCGTTCACACAACATTTAGAAGCTAATCCTGCTGAACACGTCTGAGAACGAGCAACGTCCAACTACTCGCTCATTACATCAGGACAATAATTTAATAATTATGCTTCAATCAATAACTAGGGCTACATGTAAGATGATAATTAAAGGGGCATTATCATGGAAAGCACTAAAGACAGAAATTAATAGGTTCACAAATATATATATATTTTTTTTTTACAATAGATACACATCTTTCTAGTCAAGTGTTTTGGAAATCAGGTCTAACAAAAATGTACGGCATTTTTCTGTAAAGAAAATGATAGCACACAACGACTTGTTCGAAAACAGTCATGGTTGTGACATCAACATTTACAAGACGTTAATTAAAAAGGTCCTTATCATAGAAAACACTGAAGACAGAGAAATAAATGTTGCCCAATCAGGCTTATTATAGTTAACTAAAACTAAAACTAAAATTAAACCATAAAAAAAAGTTACCTGAAATAAAATAAACATTAACTAAAATAAAATAAATATCAACAGTTTTATTTCAGCTATTTGACAAGGCAACCTTTCTCATTTTGATTTAGTTTAACCTGATGTATTAAAATAACTAAAACAAAAACTAATATATACAGTATATACAGTATATATACATACATACATACACACACACACACACACATACATAATTGTGGTGGGCGGTATGACCAAAAATTTATATCACGGTAGTTTTCAAAATTATACCGGTTTCACGGTACATAACGGTATTTTTTTTGATGCATGACTGGGTGTTAACCATATTTTTTACTGATTGAGAGGAAATACTGCAGTGTATTGACTTAGAATGCCCTATTTTACTGTCATGAGTGAATATTGTAGAAAAATTACACTCTAAATAGTGACGAAACACGACCCCTTTATACATGTTAACCAGGAGTCACTCATTAATAATCGCGACATAATAATCGCGTCTGATAAAATCAACATGTATGTACAGTAGATGCATGTTGAAGAGCGGCTATGTGGTTGTTTTGGCTATATTACTTTTTTGTCTCATGCAGTGCACTGCCTGCGTCTGAGTAACAAAAAATAAATAAAAATTGCATTATATTAATAGACGAACTACGCTCATATTTATAATATCAAACAATCAGTAAGTGACAGGTGCTTGGAAATGCTGTTTTGTACTCGTTTATTGATGAGTTGGCTGCGGTGCGGCCAACTGAATGTGTTGCTTCTCTGCCGCTCACTGCACAGAATAGGTGACACTTCTCCGGGAAAGTCAGTCCTCGCGTTCGCGGGACAGCACTGGCGAAATCTTCCAACTGAACCATAGCTATGGTTTATCCAAAAAAGTCTCTAGGTTTTTTTATGTATGAATATTCTATGGAAAAAAGCTAAAAGGGTCTGAAAGTTGCTAAGTCTAGTGCTAAAGTTGCGCTCGTGTGTGTGTGGGAGCTGATTGCAGGGGGTGGTGGATATTTGTTGAGGTCAATGTGGATATTGTGGATGATTCTTCTGTGTCATCACGTTCTATTAGTTCTACCGCTTCAGTTTCCAGAACTTTCAACGCGTATAACACATACGCTGTTCCCTCCACCACAGTGCAACAGTGAAAGGTGACCCACCCCAAACGCGTTCCCCCAACATAGTTAAACGACAGACGCGTATTGCGTATTGTTTAAAATTCATCTAAGAAAATAAACACCGGTATCGGTATGAACGGGTATACCACCCAGCACTAATACATAAGTCAACACTTGAAGTTTTGTCCAAAAACCTAAAAGCGTTCTTGTCTTAAGACAACTTTGATGAACTATTTTGATCCACTTCAAATGTTGACTACTAATATATTTAAAACTAATAAAAATGACAAAAGCACACAAGATTACTAAAACAAACTAAAATTAAAACGAAAACTGAAGACATAAAATGAAAAATGAATGAAACCTGAAGATATACAAATAAAAACTGATTCAAAATATTAACATTAAATTATATCTCACTAGATACTAAAATAACAATGTAACAAATATATTTTTTACAGAGACATTTTTATACTTTTTGTAAATGTCAGTTCTTCTAAAAAAAATGCAGTTTTTCTGTAACAGCCAAAAATAGTCATGCTTGTGACTTTAGCCATTAACATTTCAATGTTTATTCAAAACACTGCTATTGACAATTTTATAATTCATAATTGTATTAATATTTCCACTACAAGCTCCAAATACAATGTACTTGCAGCTTTCTACAAATAATTTTTCATGAAGTTACTGATTTTTGGAGTATGTTTTACAAGAAAATACCATTTCAAAATTTCAAGTTTAATTCTGTGTTTACACAGATAATTTTTATCTGTGTACTTTACCGTTCTGAATGAAATGTTTTCTATACCATATTTTTTTCAGTGTATAAACAAAACCGCACACTTCATACATGATTTCTCCCCCATCATTCGGAGTAAGACGTCCACAGATTTACTGAACACAACTGAAACAAATGTGCAGTTGGCTGCATTGCTGTGGAGAGAGAGAGCGAATAGCACGTAATATGTCACAACAGACGCACTTCTTCACATCACATGGAGTGGCAGGAACTTTGTTGCCACAGCAACCCACATGTTTTTCCCTCGCCATGACTGGGTCGCCTCACCCACAGCATGCGAGAGAAGACGCTAACGCACGCCCCAAATATCCATATGAACAGCCTGACCCGCAGATGCCGGCATCTGACTCTTGGCCCTCCGTGAGGAAAACGGCTCCGGAAAACTGATGTCAGAGATGAGAGTTTTTTTCAAAACAGCACGATGGCGATATTTCGGGTGGATCACTGCAACAATGAATCACGGGCTATGAGAACCGGATGACCTCTAGTAAAAGAACGATTCAGGTTTGATTAGCAGGTTGCATCTGGATTTTTCTACAACATCTGTCAAACAGACCATTTACAACAGGATATCCTGCAAGCGCAGAATGGCTCATCGAAGTGTATTAAACCCAAAAAATAAAATAAAATCACTGTAATACTGGGATTTCACCATGGTTAATGGATGCCATTAAGTACACTGCAGTTCAAAAGGTCCGGTAAGATTTTAGCTGCAGTTATTTGATTAAAAATACAGTAAAAACAGTAATATTGTGAAATATTATTGCAATTTTAAATATCTGTTTTCTATGTGAATATCTGTTAACATGTAATTTATTTCTGTGATCAAAGCTGAATTTTCAGCATCATTACTCCAGTCTTCAGTGTCACATGATCTTCAGAAATCATTCTAATATGCTGATTTGCTGCTCAGAAACCATTTCTGATTATTATATTTTATGATTATTATTATTAGTTTATTATTATTCATTATCCATGTTTAAACAGTTGGGCTGCTTCATATGCTTTTTTTTTTTTGTGGAACCATGAGACATTTTATTTGAGATTTAAATCTTTACTGTATTTTAAATCAATTTCTTTAATCAATTTCATATATACTGTATATATTTTATATAGTGTGTGTGTGCGATTTGTATACTAAAAACATATTACTACAAATAAAATGTGTCATATTGAATGTTTCAATAGAACTTTTGTGAAAACATTCAAAATATGGAGGAATATCTTCCATCGTCATTTCTATCGTAACACACATATTTTCGTACGAATTAACACATTACTTCTTCGGACCGTACTATTACAATCTATAAAAAATAAGGATCATACTACTATATATATAGTATTAAATAATTAAAACTGTATTGGCTGACCAATAGGTAAAAGACAGGGGCAAAGCGATTGGTAGGATTTCAATAATTAATTACTTTGGGGGGTCTTCACCTGGATCCTTAAATCAAGTATTTATGTCATCAATGATTCTTGTTGCTAACCTGCAGAGCTTTTTGACAGTATATAAACTATTGTAACATGATGGACAATTTTTTCTTTTTTTTTTTCTGTAAGTCATGGTAAAAATGTATGATAGTCATTATGTTTTGCTCAGAACAAGTAAAATGAAACAGGACACACCACACATATACATATATATAATATATAGACACATATATATATATATATATATATATATGTGTGTATCTTTGTTAGATGCTTTTTACTAGTTTGTAAAATATGATACACGTCTGCGCTTTCAACAAGACATGCTACATCCTGTAAGATAGCATATTGTATTGTAGGAGAGCTGAAGTGAGTAGAATGATGGGATAGGATGTCTGCTCATACATCAGGTTCTCCAGTTTCAGAAAGACGAGAACATGATCAATATCACAGGAGATTCTCTGGTGGATTCACTAGCGGTGAGTGAACTCCACAAACACAGTCATGCAGAATAAGAGCGTCTGCGTATTTACAAAGTCATGAACACGACTTGTCCTGTAATCTTCAAATCCTGTTCCTCCTCGTTTGTACCGCATCGCTATTAATAACCCAAGTTTATTACAAACTAAAGCAACGCGCAGAGCTGAATCTGTGTGAAGATCAGAGACGCCATTTTTATCACAGCTGATAATTTCCTGGAAAGCTGCTTTGCAACGATTTGTAGCATGAAATCCGCTAACAAACAAACTTGAATTGAACTGAATTGATACTGTGGAAAACAACACAGACTGCTCTATTTACAGTACTGACGAATGCTGAAGACTTTTGTTAGAGAAAAGCAAAGCTGTTAACATAAAATGCAAAACGTTAAAACTAATTTTGTACATAAAAAAGAAAAACAGTTCCTCCAGTGAAAAAGTCCATCTCCTGTTGTTCTCTCACATCAAAATCCACCCACATATTTGTTTAGAGCTGTTTTAGCTTGTAAACGGTGCTTGATCTGTGCAGATTTCTCTACTAATTCAGAGCAAACCACTTTTTCACCGGAGGAAGTGTTATTAGTTTGACCTGTATTTTAGAGACGAAACACAGTTTCAGTAAAATCGCTTATGATGGATTTATTTCTTACAAACTCCACCAAACAATCTTTTCACTTCACAAGACATTAACTGATGGACTGGAGAGGTGTGGAATTACTGGTGGATTATTGTGATGTTTTTTTTTTTTTATCAGATGTTTGGACTCTCATTCTGACGGCACCCATTCAATGCAGAGCATCCACTGCTGAGCAAGTGATGTGAAGCTACCTTTCTCAGAATCTGTTCCCATGAAGAAACAAACTCACATGATCAATTTTCATCAAAATACACACTGTTACAAAGCAACTACAAGCGTGCAATCGCAGATACTGACCTACTCAGTCAGCGACGGTCCATTAATATCTCTAACACAGAAGAGTCAGATACTCCACAACCCACGCTGAGAGTTTCTTTCTGAATATGAATGTGGTGTTGGTAGAGGGAGGATGTCAAACTCTCATCCCACACACATTAGCATAAGACACACGGGTCATAGTACTCACTCGGATGAATTACAGTGCTCTAAATCAAACCTTAACTGCAGGAACACACAAGTCACATACTACGACTGCACTGCTTAATCACAAAACAGACACTTTGAGCACTAGTAATACTCACATACAGTATGGAGAGTGATTGAAGTTTATGCCAGGTTTTAAAAATACATTAACGTTTTAGTATCAATGAGATTCTATTATAGTTTTTATTTTTATATACGTTTTTACATTTTTGTTAAAATGTTAGTAATGAATTGTTTGTGTGTTTTTGCCATTTTTTTTTATTTATTTCAGTTTTAGTTTAAGTACATCAAGTTAAACTAAATGAAAATTAGAAATGTTTTCTTGGAAGCAAGCAGAATTAAAATAAGTTTAAATTGTTTTTATATTTTATTTGTTTTCAATTAGCATTTATCTTATTTCAAGTACCCTAAATGGTTTTATGGATTTTGTTTTGGTTTTAGTTAACTATAATAACCCTGGATATAAAATATTAAACGTTTAGGCATTGTTCAACTCATGCATGTTCAAATCTACATCCACGCATTCGCGCATTTCATCAACTATTTATTATTTACAACAGATACAGGAAGAACCATGAAATCCTTTAAAAAATCCATAGTGAAGGAATGCAATTTACCTGAATTGGAGTCCGGGAACGACAGATAGCATATACTTGTTTTCTAAAATGAGAGAAACAAAGAACACTCAATATCTTACAATTCATCTGAATTCATGTTTAATCTGACAGAACGATATAACGATGGTACCTCTTTTTCAGTGAGTTTGGAGTGGTGTGGGTAGATAACCTACAGTAGAAAAAAATAACATGGAAAATGAAAAAAATTTGTATTTTTAAAACTGCATTTCACAATCAAATGCATAAATGGCACATAGATTAAAATATTTTTAATGCACAAATATTTCATAGCTACTGAACCTTTCAGACATATTGATCACAATGTCAGTCACAGTAACATGCACAAAATGAACTGCTTACACTGCTCTAATATCCTGCTGTGCATGCAACTGTATGCATGCGATTACAGCAAACTGCAATAAAATAAAAAGTAGCAAATTATAAAAAAAAAAAGATATATACAGTACTGTGCAAAAGTCTTAGGAGATTAGTATTTTCACCAACAACAAAAAATGGTTTTAAGTCAGTTATTTCGTTCTTTTGCTGTAGTGCGTCAGTAGGAAATATCCGTTTTCATTTTCCAAACATTCCTTTTGCCATTAATTGTGATAATCCAGATTTCTATTTGCACAAGGAGTCTGACAGCTGCCAGTGCTGCACACAGCGATCTGATCTGATCATCATCCCGTCTGTCTGGAATGACATGAAGAAACTGAAAAAACTGAGACAGACTCAATCCAGAAGAACTGTGCCAACGTCTCCAAGACACTTGAAGAAACTTTCCTGCAAAGCTGTACTGTGAAAAGTTTTAGGCACTTGTGTACAAATGCTGTAAAGTGAGGATGCTTTCAAAAATAATGCCATAAATAGATTTTCTTTATCAATTAACTAAATCAAATCAACATTTGGTGCAACCACCCTTTTTCACACTTCTCACAGCTTTTCTCCAAGCTACATTTGCACATAGTATTTCAGGTGTCTTTGCAGGAAGGTTTCTCGAAGCATCTCGGAGACGTTGCCACAGTTCTTCTGGATTGAGTCTGTCTCAGTTTCTTCATGTCATTCCAGACAGACAGGATGATGATCAGATCAGAGCACTGGCTGCTATCAGACTCCTTGTGCAAACAAAAATCTCACTGGATCATTACAATTAATGGCAAAAGGAATGTTTGGTAAAGGAAACTGATATTTCCCACTGACACACTAGAGCAAAAGAACGAAATAACTGGCTTAAATCCATTGTTTTTGTTGGTGGAAATAATATTAGCCTAAAACTTTGCACAGTACTGTACTATATATATATATATATTATATATATATCTATATTATATATATATATTATATGTTTATAAAATCATCAGGCAGATAAGTGTTCCCATCTATTCAAAACCTATCCTCTATGTATGATTAGTAGGTATGTATGTGTGGTGTGGTGTGTGTGTGTGTGTTGTGTGTGTGTGTGTGTATTGTGTGTGTGTGTATATGTATGTATGTATGTATGTGTGTGTGTACTCGGTTGGGGTTGTGTGCCAGATGAGGACATAAATTTTAATCAGGAACAAAGGTGGTAGAACTGGGTCTCCAAGGAGAAGGTGACTTTTCAGGACATTACCGCATGTCCCCACTTTTCAAAACGCTTAAAAATCACACAGAATGGAGTGTATTGAAAAACTGAAATAGCACAAAGTCTCCTGTGAGGGGTATGTTTAGGGGTAGGGTTGGTAGGGTGTTGGGGGTGTAGGGCATAGAATATACAGTCTGGGTGCTCCTGGGTAGAAAAACCATTCCGGCCATGGATAGTCCCACTTTTCACAAATGTAACCTGTGTTTGTGTATGTATGGTATGTGTAATGTAAATATATGTGCATGTGTTGTTTGTGTGGTGGTGTGTGCTGTATGTATATATAATATAATATAGATATAAGATGTGTTTGTGGTGTGTTTGTGTGTGTGTGTGTGTGTTGTGTATGTATGTAGTATGTCTTTATGTATATATGTATGTATATCTGTATACTGTATATATTATACTGTAAGTAGTTATATAGATATATAATATATATATATATATTAAAAAAATTGTCAAGTAACATTTATTTTTGATACTCACTATTTTTGTTAGCCACTGATGCTAGCAGGTTTTCCATTGACTTCCACACAGTTAGCTAGCTACCTCACAGATGACAACCGAACAGACAGCACTAATATGACCGTGTGCTGTACCTCCACAGCTTGCCCGAGCTCCAGACGCGCCGACCACACAATGCAGTGAGCCAGGAGGAGAAGCGGTCTCCACGGCAGAGGAACTGCTCCGGCTCCTCTTCTGCTGGAGGCCATCGGTCGGGCATTTCCTCCGCCGGGGAAACTCGCAGATTATCTCCGGCTCCCGATCTGTCTTCCAGTCCCTCAGAACCCCTAAAATGCCATGGTGATACCCTCAGTTCGGTCCAGGTGTGATCGGACTCGGTTTATTGCTGAAAGCTGGAGGAACTTTAGCTGTAAATACAAACACGACCAGGACGAAGGGGGCGGGGCTTGCGTCGACAGCGTGCTAACGTCATAAGTGAGGTCAGGATTTTTACGGGAGCGCGCACGCAAGCCACGGTGTCTCTTGTATTTACTAGTTTGATGATTCTTTCTAACTCTCTTATGAAAAAAAAGTGTGTATTTTATTTTCAGAATGACATTTTGGAATGTAAAACAATAGTCCTATATTATGCAATTATTTAATTAGGAAATTATAAATACTAAAATAAAGCTCTTTGCAAAATATCGATCTACCCGACAAAAGACAATAAGCCTATTGTATATATATATATTATATATATTATATATATATATATTATATATATATTACTAATGATTGACATGGCATGTTCATTTTGATTTGCTTTTTTTTTTTTTTTTTTTTGAGCAAACCCCCCCAGGCAAATTGCTTATAGTGTAATTGGCCAATAAAGCATAAATTCTTAAATTCTTATTCTAATTCAGTTCATACAACAGAGAAAAACATAATCCTTTCCGAATTCCATCTTTGCATAATTTTGTTTAATGTAATTTATTTAATCCAATCCGATAGGTCAAATATGGTTTGGCTTCAGCTTAGTATTATTGGAAGGCTTATGAAATATGTGGTTTCTGTGGCACACTTGTTGAAAGTAATAACATGTTAGGCTCTGTTGTCTATTTTCAATCAAATGAGCAGAGCAGAATGGAGTTCATATGGTGGCCTGGCTCTTTAACATCATATAAAGTCTCAGGCATCACTGAACCGCATCATTGTTTGCATATAGATGTTCCAACAGTGATCACTTAATTACTTCTTATGGGTCGCATAAGAACCAAGACAAAGCAATTGGATTAGCCTGAGCAAGACATTAGAGTAAAATCAGCTTGCTCCATTTGGTGTGACAGATGTTCAGTGTAATTTAGTCCACAGATTCCAAGTCCAAACAGAGGGACTGGGGGTGGAGTTAGCTTTGAAACACTCCTCCTTCCAGGAATGATTTTGAACTCCATAAATAACTTGTACTTTTACTGGGAGCCTAGAAGCCCCTTCCAAATGCTTTGGTTTTGCCAATATACATTTGTTTTGTGCTGTCTGTGCTTGCTAAGTGAGCTGTTTTGTCAATGAATATTAAGCAAACCCTTCCAGTTTGGCATCTTACTTATGGATGTTTAAAAATAATCAGTGTTGGGGAAAGTTACTTTAAAAAGTAATGCATTACAATACTGCATTACTCCATAAAAAAAGTAACTAACTACGTTACTTAGTTACTTTTTATGGAAAGTAATGCGTTACGTTACTTTTGCATTACTTTTTAAATCTGGACAGGGCTTGCTTAATAAAAAAGTTCTATTTTTGGCAAATATAAAAGCTTTTTCACACCAAAAGTGAAATGAATAAGCCTCAGGCTGAAGGGAAAGTAAAGTTACGTCCATACAGTAGAATGCAGAAGAAGAAATGTGGTGGCTAGAAGTGCAGAACAAATCACAATTCTGAAAACAAAAGAACAAATTACAAACGCAAATGCAAGTCTGAAAACAAAATAACAATCAGAAAACACAACAACAATTCAGAAAACATTATAACAAGTCAGAAAACACAACTACAAATCCGAAAACAAATGAACAAGTCAAATAACACAACGACAAATCAGACAAACCGTAAGAGGTAGGTATAGTTTGAGACAGCGCCATTGGTTTGGGATTACTCACCGCTGACTGGACGAGACATCTGTCAATCAACGTATGCAGGAAGAACCAGCCGAAGAACAGCAGAGTCGTGGTAGAAAGTTCGGAGATGGTATTAAAGTAGCTCAGTTTAAATGTATTGTATGAATTGCCCTTACTATGGAATAAAAAATACGGGGTGTATATTTACATTTAGTTAAAAGTGGCTGAAGAACATCAGCTCCAGTGGTGCAGATGGATAAGTGCTTGCCCTTGGTTTTTTGACGCGATTGACCTGGGTTCGATCCCGCCTTTTGCCGAGTTTTTTTTCCCTCCCTTTTCAAATCTCGTGTTAGCAATATGCTATTTACACTAAGTGGAAATACCTATTTACACTATGTTAAAATAGTAGGATTTTCTGCTATTTATACTACTTTTTTTGCAAATAGTGGCAATTATCTGCACTTCAGTATTGTAGTACATTATAAAACCGTATGCAATAATAACGCATTGAGTGTAAATTATAATTTAAATTTTAATTATTAAATGGATGCCACCTTATTGGTACAATAAAGCCCTCCCTACACCTACAACGGGTAGTACCCTACCCGTTACTTTATTTTCAACTTTTTGATTATATTTTCCTTTTTTTTTATTGAAAATAAATGCCTTTCAGATGTGATATGAGATTTGAAGTGAGGGAAAAAAAGTTTGGCAAAAGGCTGGTTCGAACCCGGATCTCAATCCAGCGCAGCACATATCCATCTGTGCCACTGGAGCTGATATTTACAGCCACTTTTAACTAAATGTAAATATACACTCCGTATTTTTTTATTCCATAGTAAGGGCAATTCATACAATACATTTAAACTGAGCTACTTTAATACCATCTCCGAACTTTCTAACACGACTCTGCTGTTCTTCGGCTGGTTCATTCTGTATACGTTGATTGACAGATGTCTAGTCCAGTCAGCGGTGAGTAATCCCAAACCAATGCCGCTGGGTCTCAAACGCTTCCGTTGTCGATTTGTCCGTTGTGTTTTCTGACTTTTTCGGTTGTTTTCCGATTTGTCGTTGTGTTTTCTGACTTATTTTGTTTTCTGACTTGTTATAATGTTTTCTGTATTGTTGTTGTGTTTTCTGAATTGTTGTTTTGTTTTCTGAATTGTTATTTTGTTTTTAGACTTGCATTTGCATTTGTAAATTGTTATTTTGTTTTCAGAATTGTGATTTGTTCTGCATTCCCGCCACCTTACAGGAGAGCTTTCAATCAATAAATTGGAAAAAAAAAATAGTAACTTGCGTTACTTATTTCAAAAAGTAACTCCGATATTCTCTTGTAAATTACAAAGTAATGCGTTACTTTACTAGTTACTTGAAAAAAGTAATCTGATTACGTAACTTCTTGCGTTACTTGTAATATATTAGACGGCGACAAGGGAAAGGACCCAACACGAAAAAAATTAAATTGGGCCAGATAGTGAGGAAAAGTGTCCCAGCATTCATGGGAACTCCTTGAGAGGGACAATGCGTTTTTAAAACACAGGGGTTCTCTAAGCAAGCACCTGACATAATAGAGAGAAAGAGTGCTAAATTTACCTTACTAATCATAAAGTCTGTGATCATGTTATAAGTCAAGTCATCTTTATTTTTATAGTGCTTTATACAATACTGATTGTGCCAAAGCAGCTAAAGCTCTGTCATACAGGAAAATTGTTTGTCAATAATGCAAAATGACAATACCAAAGAGTATTTGTCCCCAGCTAAAGTCAGTTCATTGATGATTCAGTGATTTCATCATCCAGTTCAGCTCTCTTCCAGTAGTGTCTGTGCAATCATTCAAGCATCCCCAACTAAGCAGTGGTTAGGAACCAAAACTCCATCGGTGACAGAAGCCTTGGGAGAAACCAGGATCAGTTGGGGCTCCAGTTCTCCTCTGGCCAGACGAAACCACCATGGTGTGGTTTAATTTCAGGCTGCAACACAAGTCAGAAATGTGCAGAAAACTCATCTGGTTCCCGTGGTCTGTGCCGATGGCCATCTAGGTGACGTATGTCTTTGCAGGGTATCGGTGTCAGTCTGCTGGGCGCATCTAGTTTTGACGAATGCCGCTCCCGCTGCCATTCCGCGCTGGTATAGGTCGTCTCTGAGGTCTGATCCACGCCTCTGTTCGTGGCCACAGACTGTAGCCGTATGGCTACTAGTGACTCAGAATAAGAAGTGGACTGATCGATTAAGGTGAGTAGTTCGAGAGGGGGGCTAAGGGTGTAAGAAGCGGGGTCGAGAGAGGCCTAGGTCCATATTTCCAATGTAGGAGGCATAAAAGTGAGGGCAAGAATAAAGTAGGAGGTGTACAAATAGAATAAGGTCAACTTGTGAAAAATTAATAATATGTAACTCGGCCGTAGGAAATAAATTGAAATGAGAAAACAAAGAAGCAACATCAATAAAATAAATAAAATAAACAAAAAATAAAAATAGCACGTTAAAAAAACAGTACACACACCACCAAATAAAGTTTCAAGTAAAAAATGTAACAACATCTACAAATCAGGTTCTAAATTAATACATTAGGTAAATAAGTGAAAATAATGTAATGACAAAAACTACTGTATGAGCTAAGAAGTAGTCAATTTTTATTCGCCTATTTATTTTTATGTATTATCTGTATATTATTCATTGACTACTTTATATGTTATGCCTTGTCCCTTTAAATGTGGACCTTGAGTCGGTAAAAAGTTTAATTGCTTGATTGATTGATTAAGAATCTGGCAGTTTGGGCTTCCCATACAATCAATTTTCATTCCATATGGAAACGCATTCATACCCTTTTCTCTGGAAACGCCGTTCGTCTTCACAGCAGCCCCGCCCCCGTTGGCGCGTCACCACAAAGTCCCCGCCCCCTTTCTCGGTGGTTTGTGGCCGGTGTGTGTGTGTGTGTGTCTCTCGACACAGAGGAAGACTTACTTCCAATTATCCTCTAGCACACAGCGATTTTTCCTCCCGTTTTCAGTGTCCCCGGGAGCGGAGACCTCCACGGCTTATCGCGGGACCGTGTCACGGACTTTATTCGTTTACCAGTTTGTTTTCTGGGGAATTTATCGCGTCTCTCAGCGAGCTAAGCTAGGTATCGAGCTCGCGAGCTAATACTGGATTTTCGCGAAATCTCCGCTCTCGAAAGTTGCACAGACGAAAAAAATAACTGCTCTCCCCCGGATAAATCCGTTTGGAATTATTTATAAACTCTCTTCCAGTCCGGACGGCTTGATAAGAAGAGGATAAAAGGCCACCGTTACCTCAGCGAAGCTAACGAGCTAATATGAAGTTAGCCAGCTAACGCTCTCGTGTGCAAGAAAACACCCTCCGAGCGAGCGGTTTATATGGATTTTGGATGGTTAAAAGCTTGCAGATGTCGGGTTGATCAGGTCTTTGAGCTTTTGTTTTCATATTGAATGACTGAGCTGTCTTGGGGAGCGGTGGGTTGATCTGTCCTGCATACTTCAAGCCAAACCCGCTCACCTTATTAATCTTCATTAGGGTTTAGCATTGACGTTAGTGCGTTTTTGTGCCCTTTAATATAGAAGCCATTGCCAGTTAATCTAGAAACGCATGTCTTATTTTTGAGGGAGGATAGATTAGCTGGTCCAACAGGTTGTTAAGTTATATTAGCGTTGTTTTTTTTGGCCAGGTCTATGGTTGTGAAGGGGGATGAGGATGAATTGTGTAGGGAACGAGGTGTAACAGCTCAAATTGTGGACTGTCATCTTAAAAAACAGAGTTGTATGGAATTGGGCAGCTGGTTTGGCATCATGGGGGTCTTGCAAGGGAGCATGAAGTCGTCTACATAGTGTCTAACTAGTCATTTTGACGTTATGAAGTCGGTCAACAAGACAGCCTCGTCTTTTCTTAGAGTTTTTCGTGTTGCTATGTGCGTTGTTCTCCTGATAATTCATTAGAAAGATATTGGAGCAACGGGCCAGTCTGGATCAAGAAACCCTGTCTTTTATCTCTGGTTGGAGTAGCACTCCCAAGCCGTCCTCAATGCCTTCAGCGCTGGCCGTGTTCTCCTGTCGCCCGAATTCACACCCGTTTCAGGAACGTCATGTCTACCTGGATGAGCCGGTCAAGATCGGGCGCTCCGTGGCCCGGTGTCGCCCTGCCCAGAATAACGCCACCTTCGACTGCAAGGTGTTGTCCAGGAATCACGCTCTGGTGTGGTTCGACCACAAGACGGGAAAGGTAAGTCGGGTGTTTTAGCTTTCTCGGCAGGCGGAACAGGTCAGATTGGCTTGAGGTGCAGATGAAAAATGCACCTCGAGCTGTGTTGATTTATTAGGATTTTCTGTCTACAGTAGGCTTATATACATTCAGTGGTCCCCACCCAAAAGTCAGTATTTAGACGCTAAGCCCCAGTTGGTAGCACTTTACTATAAGGCCCAATTAGTATTGACTGTCAATGAGAAAGCTATTTTTACGTATGTATTGTAACCAGTGAACTGTTTTAACATTAATAAAATTACTTTACTTTTACTTTTATTCATTTAGCAGACGCTTTTAAATCCAAAGCGAACTTACCATAAGAAAGAATTAAACTAAAAGCTAAAACTCTAAAATACTAGATAGATATATATATGGATAGATATGCGGATCTATATATAGTGAGTCGTGGTACACATATTTAAGAAAATAAAAGTAATTGAATAAAAATGATCAAATGCTACACAACATTTAACAAAAACCTAAACATTTTAATGCAACCAAAAAAAACAATTCAAAGTATTCAAAGAAACGAAAAGGTAAGAGAAATAATAATGATTCTGACATAACACTCAGCCAAACCCCAACTATTTCTAACTCTTCGAGATCAAAAAAGTGTGATTTTATTTTCAAATGACATTTTGGAATGTAATACAATACCCTATGCAATTATTTATTTTATTAAAAAAAATCATATACATAACAATACATCGCTCTTTGCAAACTATAAATCTACCCAAAAAAAGACAATATTCCTATATATCTATTGATAAAGATTTACATGGCATGTTAGTTGATTTTTTAAAAAATTTTTTTTTGCGCAACCCCCCGCCTGGAGCAAATTGCGTATAGTGATTTGCCATAGACTAAATGCAAAATTCTTATTCTAATTCATTTTCATGACACCAGATAAAAGACATAATCCTTTCGCATCCTCTTTTGCATATTTTAATATTTATACATTCAATATATATATATTATTTTCCATTTTGTATGTTGAAGTACTGACTATATAACTCAAAATAAATAAAAGTAAAACTTTATAAAAAGCCTATATAGACATAATAATAAACGAATAAAATGACAACATTACTGCAACTGTAACTAAAACTAAAATTGATAACTAATACAAATCAAAGTACATTAGATCATCAGTAATCCTAAAAAATAACACTGAACCAAACACATGCTAAAAAACAACAACTAACCTTACATATAGTAAGAAATGGTTATAAAAAAACTGAAACAGAAGCGAAACAAGTAATAGGAAAGAGAATAAAAGCCTACTCATCACCTGTTCATTTTTAGTCCATGTTAGCTCAGGTCCATTAAATGTTTACAGATAAAACTTGATTGTAATAATGTTAGGAAATGCTGAAATTAACTGAAAGTAGTAAATGTATTACAGCTATTTTCATTGTTAAAGTTAACTAATGTTAAACCTTATTATGAAGTGTTACCTCTCAATTAATGTCTGAATGCCATTACATTGGATAGCAAAATATCATAATACGAACCCAAGTAATTTCACTTTTTTCAGCCTTTTGAAATCATCGTGGGGAGTCAATGGTTTAAGTCTATGTTTAGGGGGTTGTGGAATAGGGGGCTTGATGTAGAGGGGAATAGTAAGATGTATATAAAATGGTTAAATTATAATAATTGTGAGGTACTTTAAAATGACAAACAGAGTGAACTCAGACACCACAAATGCCAAGAAAAAGAAGATCAAGATTCCTGAATAAGAAGTGTTTTTTTATTAATTGATAAGAGGGGTTACGAGCGTTTAGGCGAGTATTGCAATCTCCAGCAGATGATATACGGTTCCAATCTAGGAGAGTGTTAAAAATTGTCTTGGTGACAAATACGATGTTGGGAACATTGTGAAGTCACATTAAAAAACGACCAACTTGAGATGATTGAAATTCCATTTATCAAAAGCGAATGTATTTGATTGCTGTTGTTGTGGTCATTTTAATAACGTATACATGTCAGTTTTAAACATGTGTGAACACTACTAGTGTTGTGCTGAATTCTTGTAATGACAGAGATTAAAAATCATGCTTATTTTCTTAAGTCCGTTAATTATCATTAACAAACAACAACTTGTTTGAAATAGTTTCAACCAGTATTATACTAGAGATATAGAAAAAAACAAAGTGGCTTGTTTTAAGTTCATTGTTTATAAAAAACAACCGAATATAAACAGACATATATCCAGAGGGACATCTTTATATATATAATGCATATTAATAACATGGCCGTTGTACTAACCATATTGTCATGATAATAAATTAGATGCTGGTTGAATACTTTATCTGCTGCAGTGAGATTCATACATTGGGAAAAATAGTGAAAAAAACCCAAGTGTGGTTTGAGTGTCCAGATATTTTGGGCCACTGTGTATATATAGGCTAAAGTAATGTTGAAGTCATATGTTTTCTTATAAATAATCTGTAGCAGAGGTGCCCGCATTTTTGACTACCAAATATCTAAATTGATTGAGGGCTGTGGACAGAAAAATGGTCCTTTATATCTAGTTGTATTATATTATAATGCATTTTTAAAATAAAATTAATTTAGATTCTCTACATTTCAATGCAAAAATGAATAAAAAATTAATGTTAAAATAAAACGATCAAATTAATATAGGCCTATGCTTCAATGGAATTTTTTTCCCTCTTGTGATTATGGTATGGCATGCCAAGTCAAAGGATTGGACATCTCTGATCTACAAAGTGATGTTTATGTGACATTAGACAGATAAGATGTGATTGTTTGCCATTACATGTAGTCACTATCACAGTCACAATGACCTATAACATCTCTCGTGAAAGGTGACAGAGCATTTGTATAGCAGCAGATGAACAGTTTGAGACTTTCACACATGACATTGCGCTGTCTGGTAAACAGGAGTAAAATATTGCTGTGGCATTTCTATGCTCCATGTGTTGATGCTGAAAATGACAGCTCTTAATTCTGGTCTGGCTTGTGAAATTGGATGTCCGAGGTTATTAGCTGCCAGGTACATGCATTAGTGTGGCTCTGCTTTCACAGCATCATATGTGAATGAAAGTGTAAAATAATCCTGTTGAAAGCAGCAGAACATATTCCACTCCGCCTGTATTATCCAGGAACGTGCTATTGTGAGTTCAATGCTGGTGATTCACTGAGTTCTACTTTCAGATGCAAGTGCACATTGTATTAGGTCATAACTTGTTTTCTCCCTTACACTCTTCTGTTTGATTTCTCCCTTAGGCAATCTTCCGTTGCTTTTCCATGGTTTTCTTTGGTTGTTTGAGTTTTTGGTGGCGTTGTGTACCATACCCCTCTAAAATAAGTGCTCACGCTGCCAAGAAGAACCTTTTTGTCTAAATTGTTCCATAAAGAACCTTTAACAGCTGAAGAACCTTTCTGTTTCACAAAAGGTTCTTTGTGGCGAAAAAAGGTTCTTCAGATTATAAAAAGGTAAGAAAGAAATGGTTCTTTAAAGAACCTTTGACTGAATGGTTCTTTGGGGAACCAAAATGGTTCTTCTATGGCATCGCTTGAGCACCTTATTTTTTAAGAGTGTAAGTCTTTATTTGTTGTTAGTACAGTTTGCACGCATAAAGAGGTTTTCTGTAAGTCTGGTGTGACGTGTAGGTGTGTTTTGCCTGTAAAGAGGAAGTATTTGATGCAGTGAAGTTTTGCCATCACTCTGGGGAATAATGTCTCAGCAGTTGTGAAATAATTGCGGCTATGGTTGCTGACTGCAGTCATGTAGATTAAGGTGTGGTGTTTGAATTAAGGGAGTGCTGCTCGCTACAAAACCAGGTGAGGCGATTAACCCTTCAGAAACAACTTTTACTGAAAGAAAAACTTTAATCTGCCAAATTAAAGAAGAATGATTATTTAACAGGCTTTGATGTTGTAAATACAGCACAAATGAAATTCTTTTGTAACTCGTCCGCCTTACTGGAACCTAGAGGCATAGAAGATCATGTGATGCGAGTCATTTAATAATCACAGTAATGGGTATTTACACATGGCTTGCAAAATCGCTAGCCCGATGTCCCGGGGCTATTTTGTTTTCCAGTCGGGCTACCAAAATATATCACCACTCTGCCTGACAGGCTATCTTAAATGCAGATCTCCCACAGGTCCTTAAAAACTCCTAAAGTGAGTTGTATCAAACTTAAAGGGTCATTATGCTTGTGCTAAAAGAACATTAATTTTGTGTATTTGTGTATGATTTGGAAAAATTGGGGGTTTTGTTGATTATGCGGTTTAAGGTTAAAAAAACACATTATTGTCCACATAATGTACATTATTGTATACAATGACATATTGTGATGCCGTGTCCGGCCAACAAGAACCAAACATTAAAACCCATTATAAACGAGGCAATTTTTGCATCCATTGGGGACATAATTACGGGTTATAATGATTTATACTGTATTTTTAGCATTGTGTTGCATCGCGCTGTGTTAACATAAAACTATGTCTGCATTTGTGCTCGGAGAAATGACAAACAACAAGCACTACTCTACACTGCTCAAACGCGCGTTTGAATCATCAGTGGCAAATCCTTACAATGAAAAATGTTGAACCCCCCGCCCCCCCTTGAAGTCAATTTAATTTTATTAGTTCTATTTTCCGCTATAGCCCAGATCACAACCGAAGTCCATTAAAGTTACCTTCTTATAGACGGTATATACCTGTTCTTTATTACGCAAACTAAAGACCTTATGTTATTAATCTTGTTACATGACGGCGTGTCCCTTTTGGCTCTACGTTATTGTCCGCACTCTCTGCATCACACACCCAGCAAGTTCCGCCCGCACACACACACACACAAGTGAGCCCAATCCCACTAGTATTTGTAAATATTACGTATATATTATTAATATGAATTCTGCATGTCTCTGTGTCAATGAATGGCGCAGACGCGCGTTTTTGTGTAGTACTCGTACTGAAACGCTTGTGACGCTTCCGGTGATATTAACATCTGCCTTCTCACTAAATGAGGACATAAATACATGAACAACATCTCCAGAACTACTCTGAGAGTCACTTCATGAGCATTTTGCCATTCCTGTGGAGTAAAACTATCATCATGTCACATACACACAGAAATTTAAAGGTATTCACGGCAACCCGTCAAAATAAAAGTTTGTTTTAACTTTGAAGGCATTGCGGCAGAAATATATTACTATTGTTGAGTAGAATATACGTAACAGGCTACTACTACTAAAATTATTAAAACCTTATTTTTTAAGGAATAAGCATTCAATATTTCTTCAATGTTTTAATTGTAATATTAAATGACCTTTATTTTCCCCAAAATTTGTTTAATTTTCATTACTTAAAAGATAGTTTAAATTAAATGAATGTTTTATGCCTGAAAACAAAATGTAAATACACAACACAGAATTTCTGAAAAAAAACTAAACTTTTCATAGGGCTATTGTAAAATCAATGATTTGTTACCATAAAACAGAAGGTTGGGAAAAATAAACTTTCATAGGCCAACATGTAATTTTTTGTTACACTTTTACTAAATGTGTTAAACTTTGTTTGTTTCATATTTTATTAATTAGACATGCGTTTTGATTATAAATGTATTTAACCATTAAAAAGGAGTCCAGAAAAAAGCCGTAAACCTAGGGGAAACACTGTATTTCTTCTAATTGATTTGGCAAAATGACACCTATGAGAATGAAGGCAGTGTGTTTCCAAGACGCACTGTCCTGATGACTCTCGGCTGTCGTCTGTGCTCTAGTTAGACCAGTTTTTAATGAATGTGATTCACTTCTCATTATGGTTCCTTCAGGATTTGAATTTGTGAATGCCTAGGTTTGCTTTGATCTCCTTGTATTGTGTTCCATTCAATTTCAGGCTGATCAATAAATGACTCAACCTGAATGTTTGTAAGCCCTAATGTGCAATGCATGATACACTGTACCAGACTTCTACAATATCAGATAGAATTAGTTTTTTGGCTTGTTCCTTTTGAATGTGTTTTGTACATGCAATCTGAATCTTCTGCAGAGAAGCATTTGGTCCCATTCAGATCAGTTTACTGACTAGTGATTATATATGTATATTCTGACCAAGTATAAGTAGTTCTCTGCAAAATGGTTAAAAATCTGATCTACTATTCATTAGGCTTGCTGCGATAGATGGTGCTAACGTTTATACCGGTGTTAAGCCGCAGCACCGGTTACGTCACTTTCCCACCGCGGCACCGACCCCCACTGTCATTTTGATTTTTTTATAGTTATAAAAATCATTTAGTTAAGTAAAAGAACAGACACTACAATACAAAACCGAACCAAATTTTTTTTTTTAACAGTCGTTTTCTTGTTTACTTGTTCCCCAGTGGTTGCTGATTTTTACTTTATTTAAACTTTGTGTATTTTATTTATTTTATTTGACATCAAGGTGTATGTCGTCCAAGCTTTCTTATTCGTTTTGCTAATAAACGTTCGTTCTTATTTGGTTATATATTATACATGTTTACTTATTTCCAGTTTTGCATACCTATTTAAACTTTATGTAAGTTATTTGTTATTTTATATTAGGCATAGCCTGCCCTATAGCATGGTGTATTTGTATTTGTTTTGTTAATAAAAGTTATGTTATATACGCTAAAGTGATTTTGACGTTGTATTTTGTTGTTGCATTCAAGCAATTGATGCCGAATTGCCGCTATTTGAAAGTGATAGTAAAATGTGCACGCTGCTTTTACAAGTTATTTAAAAGCGAAGGAAAGCAAGGAAGGAGGGAACGCCCCTGCGGTGATACCGGTGTTGTCACACGTCGATTAACCGGTGGGAAAATTTCCTCACCGTCACAACCCGACTATTCATGTATTATATGCAAATATATATTTCCACCATCCATTCTGTAATGATGCTAATGGCGGAAGTTTTGCTTCACTTACACATGTGAGGATCCCAAACTTTTGTATGCTGAGTTCAATTTTGGAGGAGTAAAGTTTAAATATTTGACTTGAACAACCAGAAGCATTTACCTGAAGGGAACAGTTCACCCAAAAATTAAGATATGCTGAAAATGTACTCACCCTCAGGTCATCCAAGATTTAGATGAGTTTGTTCGTTCATATGAACATATTTGGAGAAATTTAGCATTGCATCATTTTGCTCATCAATGGATTCCCTGCAGTGAGTGGGTGCCGTCAGAATGAGAGTCCAAACAGTTGATAAAAACATCACAATAATCCACAGTAATCCACACCACTCCAGTCCCTCAATTAACGTCTTGTGAAGAGAAAATCTGTGTGTTTGTAAAAAAACAAATACGTCATTACAACGTTTGTAAAATCCAGTCCATAATCCAAACATGCTGCTTCCTGCTTCCGCCAAGTCTAAATCTCTCACTACTTTGTGATTTGAGGGCTGTTTGGTAAATACAATTGAACATGTAAATCGTTTGAACATGTACGCATTGGGATGTCAATTGACCACTATATATATACACTACATAGAGTGTAGATCGGGATTGATAGTCAGAGTTCGTGGACATCGCTATCTTTTTATCTATATCACTGGTTTTAGTAGTTTTGGGTGATCTTTATTATAATCAGTACAAGTGTTTTCCCCTAAGGTTTACGGCTGTTTTTTTTTTTGTTATTCATTTTTGATTTTTCTAGACATCCTTTTTAATGTTAAATTAAATGTGATAATCAAAAACATTCTATATAAAATCCTGACACTTAAACAATTTACCAAAAATAAATTAAAAGTTTAACAAAATTACATGTTTAGGGCCCTATGAATTTTTTTATTTTTTCCAACCTTATGTTTTATTGCTACCTAATTCTGTGTTTTAACATGTCTAATTATTTGAAAGCATAAAAACATGTTTCATTTATCCTTACAATAGTCTTATGATTTTTTCCTCAGAAATTCTGTGTTGTGTATTTACATTTTTCTGGTAAAGGGATAAAACCGTCAATTTAATCTATCTTTTAATTATGAAAATAAACAAATTTTATTTTTTGGAAAATCTGTAAAAATTTGAGTGACCGTTAAGGGTTAATATCCAGAATTAGTTAAGAACTATGTATACTTTTAACTAAAATAAGGTTTTAATAATTTTAGTAGTAATGGCAGACTATTACGTACATTCTACTGAACAATTGTAATATATTTCTGCCGCAATGTCTTCCAAGTTAAACCGAACCCCTAATATAATGGCAGGGGAAACACTGCAGTATGTAAATACTAATATCAAAATGTAAATATTACCATCTGCTCATCTACATTGAAAAGAGCTCTTAGAATGACTTCTGAGTTCTACCTGGCAACTCTATAAATATCAGCTAGTCATATTGTATATTTGAATGTGTTCATGCGTCATGATTAGGTTGTTTACATTTGTAGGATTGTCCCTCCTTGTGATCTGTTTCAAACTTGTCTTTATCTGATGCCATGGAAACAGCAGAGAAGAGTTCACCCATGTGATGTAATGTGGGTCTAATATCACTGATCATTTATTCATTGCTTGGAAAAATTGGTATTTTCATTTAAGCTATTAACTAGAAAAATTTATTTTGTTGGTCCTATATATGTAATATGTCTCATAATAAATAAGTTCTGCTTTTTACTGCTGTTTCTGGTAGTGCATCTGAGATATTTACTGTTCTGTAGTTTCTTAAGTCTCTTACAGCTTTCATAAAATTTTGTTTCTCTTCAAGTGTCTATGGTGTTGCTGATCATCTGCTGTTAGCATTTTTAGCTGCAGGCTGTTGCATATTTTCTGTCAAAGTGTGAGTTCTGTTGTTGAGTCTTAAAATAGTCTGATGTCATTTGCACCCCGTTTTTACAGTGTTGTTGTTATAGGCAGCTCCAATATGGGGACAACTGGCTAGCAGCTGACTTTAGCTACTAGAGCCCCCACCTTTCTGATATGAATTCACCCAGTGCCCCGCGGGGCGACCCACACCCTAGATCTCGAGCAGCTGTACAGGACGTTCTCTCTCTTCTCATCGGCCTGCTACATGTCAGAAAATACTGATGTTATAGATATGTATGTCTTTGAGTTGTAAGTACACTCTCAGCATGTTCTTTATAGTGAACTAGCTTATTCACAGTACTGGTCGCAGATATTAATTTGATTCATTGACAGGCATACATGATGTAGTGTCCTGTTTCGGCAAGGCTTTCTAATATTTCAGACTGCTCTTGTAGAAATATCAAATCTCAGCTGCAATCGTTTAATATTTGCAGACACATACAATGCCACAGACAACCAGTAACAAATAGGGCTTTGGAAAAATCTCTTGTGCGAGCGCTGTTATCTAATGAGATCTTGTCAACACAATTAATAATATTAAATGTGAGACATCTTAATTGGATCATATGTTATCTATGCAAATCCATGCTGTCATAATCTCTTAAATGTGAAGTTTTCAACACCACACAAAGCTCTGACATACTTCTACAGTGCTGTAATCTTAAAACTGAGTCCACTTTATCCACCCTGTTAATTCATTGGAATGCAGATAGGACGCTCAAACTATGTTTTATATTTCAAACACGTATCAAGCCCTGTTTTAAGAAATTACGCTACATTTATTTTACAAATCCTCATGTTTTCTTCCAAGCCCTTTGCTGGTGATCACGAAGATCACTACATTCTTCATTTGGTTTCCAAGTAACTGTAAACACACACTCAGTGGTCTCCTTATTTGTAGCTTTTATATCAATCCCTGTTTAAACTTGTGCTATTTACAGGGCATATATCTTCCATGAGGATCAAGCCCTTCTCACTGCATGTTATGATGAACATGACTAATCGCTGAAAACATTGAATGAGTGAACGGGTAGCACTAGTATTATATTTTCCTGACTTTTCTGTGTAGCTAGGCAGCTTCTTGTACCGTTATATCTCTGACCTCACATAACTGCAGCATGAAATATGCTTGATGTTTGTAGATGTAGCTACATCTTTCCTTCGTAATTAGGTAGAAAGTCAATTTCCAGAACCTTCACCCTCGCCGCTCTTCTCTGGTGGAATCAGCTGCCAACCTCCAACCGATCTGCTAAGACCATAAAATCTTTTAAGAAACTGCTGCATTTAACTAATTCAACCATAAACAGAAGTATTGTTATTATGCCTGGTCATTAAAAATCCCCCTCTCATGCCATTGTTTTCTGTATCTTACCTCTACAACAATTTTAATTTGGCTCTTTGTACTATAGATGCTGATTCTTTTGACAGATTGCCTGTGATGTTCACTTTAAATGATTAAATGTAAATGTTATTCCAGTCCATTCAGACAGTGAAATGTGTACATCTGACAGAGAAGTGTGCTTTCTTTTATTTCCTATAATTCTCAAGGTAGTTCAATGAATGGGCTTCCATCCAGGTCTGAGTCTTCGCTCTGGTGTTTTGAAAAGCTAATTATGGAAGACTTAATGGAATAAACATTTTGCCCTTGTTTTTTTATTAAGTTCTTAGAGCTTTCATAGTATTCAAGAATGACAGACTCCAGGCTTTTAGGAAACACCGATATTGGCCAGAACTTCAAAAGTGAAGTTGATATTGATTTTTGGCTGGTGTATCATAATAAGGTGTTTTTCGATAGTGCAGTATGAGTGTATATTGACTTTGTAAATAAATATTGGAGGCATTGAGTTCTTTGAACTGTGTAGTGTTAATCTTGTCGTTTATGTTTTTGAAAATGAATAAATACAATAATTGAATCTTTTAATTCAGTTGTTGACAACAAACAGCATAGCAATATATTAGAAAAACAATACATTTATCAGTTATTTATGTATTAAATGTTAAAATGTATTCATGTATTTTTTTGAATGTTTTAATCCTGTTTTTTTTTAGTTTATCAACAAAATGAAGATGAAATATTTTGATGAGATGAGATATTGAATATTTTAATTTAGTTGTTTAAAACAAACAGCGCTATAGAAAAGCATTCAATTTATCAGTTATGTATGTATTAAATGTAACAATGTAGCATTTGACATTTAAACTGAATGTTGCACATGCTGGTCATAATGTGCATTGTGAATATGCCATTAGGTCTGTGCAAAAAATAGAATCGATTTTTAATGCGCGTCTCGTCAGTAAAGCCGCTCCTATGAATTAGTAGTAAATCTCCAGCATTCGATTTTTTGCACAACCCTATATGCCATTGCTTGCTTTTATTCATTGTAATTTAATACTCAACTAAAATTAGTGCTGGGTGGTATACCGGTTCATACCGAATATCTGTGATATTCTGTGAATTAACTCCAGAAAAAAACACAGCAGGTCAGACGTGCGCGCAAATGTTTGTAGGTAAGAATTGTCCATTCACAGGAAATATTGACTACAAACAGTGCTTCTCAGCCAGCCAATCAACTCATCCGAATACTGTTTATTTTTGTTATGATATGAATTTTAAAATACCGCAATACCGGTGTATGTCGCTTAAACAATGTTCGAAACGCGACACTGTTTGAAAGGGGTCCCTTTTCATTGTTGCACTGTGTTGAGGGAACAGCTGTATTTGTTACTAAGCGTGAAAGTTCTGAAAATAAAGCTGTAGAACTAATAGAACGTGATGACACAGAAGAACTCATCCACAATATCCATGTTGACCGCCACAAATATCCACCGCCCTCTGCCATCAGCTCCTGCGTCTCACACACGAGCGCGACTTTAGCCCTAGATTTAGCAACTTTCAGACCCTTTTAACGGCTTTTTTTCATAGAATATTTATACTGACAAACCTAGCGACTTTTTTTTGGATAAACCTTAGCTATGGTTCTTTTGGAAGATTTCTCCAGTGCTGTCCCGCGAACGTGAGGTCTGATTTTCCCGGAGAAGTGTCACCTCTCTCGGTGTCTGTTCTGTGCGGTGAGCGGCAGAGAAGCAGTGCATTCAGTTGGCCACACCGCAGGCGACTCGTCAATAAATGAGTAAAAAACAGCGTTTCCTAGCACCTGTTGCTTACTGATTGTTTGGAATTATAACTATGAGCGTAGTTCGTCTTTTAAAGTCAATGAATTTTTTTTTTTTTTTTTTTTACCTCAATGTCATATATATATAGATATTATAGTCGTACGTCAAGTATAACCAACACAACTGCATAGCCGCTCTTGAGTGTAGATCATGTTGATTTTATCAGACGATGCGCGTTACAATGCGGGTTACTCCTGGTTCACAATTCTGAAAGGGGTCGTGTTAGTCACTATTATAAGTGTGGTATTTTTTGACATAAGTCACTCATGACAGTAAAATAGGGCTTCTACGTCAATATACTGAGTATTTCCTCTCTCCATTCAGTCGACATATGTTTAACACCCGGTCATGCATGAAAAAAAATCATTGTACCGTGAAACCGGTATAATTTTGCGTATATAAAATATCGTGAAATATTTTTTTGGTCATACCGCCCAGCACTAACTAAAATTTTAGTATTGGGTTATAATAAAATATTTGGTTGAAGTTTGCTGTTACAGCTTGACAGTTTTTAGTCCATTTTGCAAATTAGTTGCATTTTAGGTAATGATTTTAGAGTAAAATGGACTAAAATGAATAAACATCACCTGTCTTTGTCATTTTAAATTGTCAATATATTGTCTTTTTTCTTCAAAGACTAAAAGCCTTTTGAAATCTTAAACCACACTAAGGCTTGAGTCATTCTGTAGCTGGTAGTGCATTTTAAAACTCCACTGCATCTGATCGAACATTCAGAGGAAACTGGCACTTTATCTGTTTATATTAAGAGTGTGTTTGCTGCAGTAACTAAGAAATTTTCCTTCATTCAGGTTTACTTGCAAGCAGTTTTACATTTGTTTACTGTGTTAAAGTAGTGTTTACATGCCTCATATTTCCAGCATGAATGAGAAGCTTTCCAGGTTCTTACTGATGTGCCTGGTACTTGAGGATTGAGGTTAAGGGTGGTTTATTGCCTGACCTGCTGTAACCAAGCTTACCGGGTTAGTGTCTTTGCTATAGCTGACCTGCTTTACATAGCCTGTTCCGATCGATGTTAATTTCCCCATCCAGGCCGTTTGTTTTCCATCCCTGGATGGAGGTCTTTTCAGGTAGGAGTAATTTAGGTTTAGATGTGCTTTTGAAGCTTAAAGTCTATATAAAAATATGATTAAGGGAGAATAACACAGACAGTATGATGTGAGCTATTGTACTATTTTGACTAGAAAATAGAAGAACTGATTTTGCTTAACTAAATTAAAATGAAAAATGTTGGCTTTGCAACTAGCTAAAATAGAACAAGTTTATTTTCAGTTAATGTTTATTTTATTTGAAGTAAAGAAAATGTTTTTTAGTTAACAAAAATAACAGACAACATTAACAACCAGAATGTTTCTTATTTTTATATTTTAACGTTTGTGTATGTGTTTTTGTTGTTTAGACAATATGAAATTATATGTTTGAATGGAATATGCTGGAAAATAGGATTTGGCTGATATGAACTTATGATTGCAGTGTTTGGAGATTCAAGACTTCTTTGCAGACATTAAATATCAAACCTATTGACTTGAGTAATTACTAGGGTTGGGTACCGTTCACATTTTAACTGGTGCTTTACTCTGTGTAATTACAAAAACATTTATTTCAGTAAAGAAATAAGTCCAAAAGTCTCAATTTCAACGTTTTAAACAATAGGGCCCTACAAACTTTTACTTTCGTGAGCGTCATGCGTGCTTCAGTATTTGTGTAGAAAATAAAACCGCGTTTCCGCCATTCATATATACAGAGGCAAGCGGAACATGCAGGATTCGTATTTAAACCGTCTTTTTGCATTTTAAAATTCACAGACACTAGTCTATCGCGATTCGAATTAAGTGGCAGTGGCTACTTTTTATTCGTCCAAAATTGATGGATTCCGTGGCATTCCTCGCTACACTCTTAAAAATAAAGGTGCTTCAAAAGGTTCTTCAAGCGATGCCATAGAAGAACCATTTTTGGTTCCACAAAGAACCATTCAGTCAAAGGTTCTTTAAAGAACCATCTCTTTCTTGCGTTTTTGTAATCTGAAGAACCTACTTTCGCCACAAAGAACCTTTTGTGAAAGAGAAAGGTTCTTCAGATGTTAAAGGTCTTTATGGAACCATTTAGACAAAAGGTTCTTCTATGGCATTGTGAAGCACCTTTATTTTTAAGAGTGTATAGCAGTATT
>JADLZN010006433.1:236658-254873 GCA_018155175.1 Sinocyclocheilus anophthalmus | reverse complement strand
CACTGTGTTTCCTTCAGACAGACGAAGCCAATTATGCACTGAGTTTGGATCCAGAGTCAACAGACGGTAATCTGATGAAGATAAATGCACATCATTCTTGACCTTCCATCATTAATATAACACATTAGCTATTATTTTATAATGATAAAGTTGAACTGTATCTCTAAACTTAGCAATCCAAATACACTCAATTCACATGAAGATAGAATTTATTTAGGCTGCAAACAAGTACTAATGCTAAACACGTGATAAAAAACAAATATCAAATATAATTTAATAAATAAAAATAGCACAATTAAGACTTAGGAATTATAAAAAAGAATGTGACAACTAAAATAGAAACCTATATTTTAATTTCATCACACATAAGTTCTACAAAGGACATAAATAGTTTCTCTATCTGATGACCTTGCACACATAAATACTGTTCAAAAATATCTCCCGGGGTATCTAGATGCCACAAACTATATAGCTTGGATATTCCCGGAACACAAGACATGAATCAATATACCCTCACAGACCCACAACACGAAAAACACAGCACAACCACTTTCAAAAATGAACAAGAGATAAAGAGTCATAAAGACAAAAATAGTCGTACTCACAAACACTTTGAATGTCTTTGAATATTATTTAACGAGAACACAAAAATACATGTAAAAGTAACCGATACAACTGTGATGCAGCTATATTCATTGGCCACAGAAACACAAACTAAATCCATAATGAAAGGTAGCAATATAAGTTCAGATTCAATTTTGTTGCCAGCCATGATTTTTAAATACACCAACGTAAAGGTACCGTCTTGAACAAAGAATTAACAATTAGTGTAAAAACAAAACTAACATCAGCAATGAGGAACTGGAAAATTACATACTACACAGTCCCTGTTAATTATTCATAATTAACTTCACAATGTAGAACCTGCACTGTCATGGATGTGTGATAGTACCGGAAGCGAGATAGACCATGGACACAATGATTTCACCTATTGACACACAAAAACACATACTGAAATCTCACAATGAAAAAAATAAAAAAAGAAAAACACTACAAACTTATAAACGACCATTATATACACAAAAATTCAAACATGCGAATGCGGAAACTACATTATATGACGAAGATTTCTAGGTGTTACACTCTCACAAAAATTCTTATTCGGAAAAAAAATCTCACTTACTTTTGAGACACGAACTGCATAGTGATTGTCCGATGAGATTGAACGAACAAGACTATTTCACCAACAGCCTCAAAGTCGGATGAAGACAACTGAAGAGTGAGACCTTCTGTATATAAACCAGAAATACAATGAAAAGACACAGGCAAATTAACAGACACACCAAAGCACAAAAGCACAAACTACTCCTGACCAAATTCACAAAGCTTGTCATAAAGCCTCAGAGTTGAGAAGATACTCACCGATTTACCTGGGAAGAGGAATGAGCCGGTATATTTCTGAAAGCCCTCAGTGACAGCTACCTTACTATCAGATCCCTACTCACAGTTGCTCTTCAGCTCGATTCATTACAGCAATCTTTACTTATCTCTGATCAGCGGGACTTCACCTCGTAAACTATAGACATGTTTCTCAAATGGAGGACGGATGAGGTTTGATGAAGACCTCTCACTGTTCTTCACTGCATCATCTGTGCGGACAGCGCTGTTAATAGACAACACAATCACAATCACACAGTGTCAGCAGACATGCAGTGGAGAACGAAAAGAGACTCGCCAGCACGGAGACAAAGTCTCAACTTTATCTCTTCCCCCAAACTCACACCTTATAACGCAAACAATCCTTTCTCAACCTCCTGAGATTTTCTCTCATTCATGACTAAGATAAAAAACGAAATTCGCATGTTAATTATTCGCCCCAGAATGACTACATGCAGAAACAAAACCATAGATATAAATCCATATCTACCATTCAAAAGTTATGGGGTGTGGGCTTAAATGTTTTTGGGGGAAAGAGATTCTTCTACCGCCCAAGGCTGCTATTTATTGAATATAACAGTAAAACAACTGCACTCATTATAAAATCACTGGTTAAATAATATTAATATCAATTTAATAACATATTTCTAATTTTCTATCAAGTCCACTGGTACATCAGATTTCTCTGATTGAGAGAAACATCACACAACAAATGAGGAAGAGACCACACATTACACTGACGCTCAGGAGATCCAAGTATGGAGCAGGCAACTTTCCACAACTTTTATCGTACTAGTTGTCGCCGCTCACAAAGCTGTTGGAACAGTGAACACTGAATTACGATTGGGTTACAATCCAAATACAACCAACCATTATACAAGAATATACTGTACATGATCAAGTACATGTACCAAAGTACAGCAGCCAGCATATGGAGTCTCGTCATTCTTGAGCTTCTCCATCTCCCTCAAACACACACATCTACCTAAACTGGTTCTCTTGGGAAGGAAACATAAGAAGTAGTCAAAGAAACAATGTCATCGACATAGACATCAATAAGACAGCTAGTACAAAAACAAAAAAAATATATTCCACTTCCGACCTCCTGATCACCAAGCAGCCTGAAGATGTACTCTACATTACAGAAAGTGAAGTCCACAGGGAATCGATCAACCATGGTCATCTTCGGCAGATCACAAGACACACATTGAACACTGAACTGGCCCTGAAATCCTCATGAAAATATTGGCTTCTGCCATTTCACATTTATGAGCACAAGCTGACAGAGAGAAGCACGCACAACTGTTTGATATGTACGCACGATTAGTGTTCCTTGTTATTTAGCTACGTGGATGTAGGACCATTAATATTGGTCTCACATGTGTGACCAATTGTTTTGACTTGATTGAGTGACTTGATGTGATGCAGACAACATGATTAATATTCATGAGCCAGCAGCCAGACAGGCTTCAGTGTGACAGAAAAACCGCTGATAATCTACCTACAGACAAGACGAGCAAAAGAGAGAGAAGTGCTCATTGACTGTAAGTTACTGCTGTTAAACAGATGAACATTTTGGTTATCTAGCGAGATTTTATTTTCAGACCTCTTAAAACACTTAATGAAGAATAATGTCTCAAGCACAACAATTAAATATGATAATTATGATTGATTTTAACATTTTAATTCATATCTACATGGATGGCGCATTCAGTTCATAAAAATGCTTTCAAGTTCTTTGATTTTCTAAAAAATGCTTTATTGATTGATGTTTCCTAAAAGTTCAGTTGTTCTATAATAATCGACACTATAATATCCAATAATTCCCCACAAGTAGCAATTCATAATTATACATAAAACAGGAAACGATCTGAGCAAGCAAATGCAGCTGACATTTCGTGTGCTACATGAACTTGTATAGTATAGCATAACGACTGGGAATGCATTCTGATGAATGATACATCAATAGTTTGTAACGACTGCTAATACACAGTGTTAACCTGTAAAAGAAAATATTTCTGTTCTGTACCGTGACATATCTTATACATCTGCAAAACAATGTGAAACAATTTTCAATCAAAAGATCCGATTTGGAATATAGTTAATGCAATCATTTCCCAACAATATGTGAGAGTCTCGCAATTAAAAGACTTCCTTTCTCCATCCAATAACGGTAGGAAATGTAAATGAAAAGGAATTGTGGAGGATGATTCAACTGTATCAGACAATGATGAATTGAACAGGCCGTAGTGACGCAAGAGAGACAGCAGGCGAAAATGGTAAATGTGCGACAGTTAAAGTAACGCAAAAGTTTAATCTGAATGTGATCACCAGCGGCTGGCCTCGTCTGATAAGAAAGGCAAGAGGGGCACTTCAAGAAGCACTAACAACCATATTACACCAAAAAACAAACAGAACCTTTCCTATAAACCTAATAAATAATAAACTGGATACAAATGTTATCAGCAATTCTAGCCACAATAATCTAAAAATAATAATATGTGATTTTCTTGACAATAGATAAGATCCATTAAAGTGCGCAGTGATAATTAAAAAAATCTCGCAAGACTCCGGCAGGCACAGTAAAAACAGAATAACACAAGATGGAGCAGAAATAACAGTTACATCAACAGCGCCCCACAAATGATTACACTGTCAAATCTGATGTGGATGAAACAACATGGAACTGCAGTCGCGCATCTAATTGAGAAGCCATTTACGGGCAGAATATATGCGGCTGCACCGCATTGTTCCTATCACATTTGCTTTATATCATCGCGCCAGACCCCGCGATGAAAATCAGATCAGACAAATAATCAGCTAAGTATGGATCCCACTGCATCAGGTCAGTAAGTAGCTGGGTGTCTGTTTTTCCTGTGTGGAGTAGTGTTTTAGATTGACAAACCAGAGTGGGGGGGGGAGAACGCATGTGTAATCCTCTATATATTAAAACTTAAAATGCTCAACAGTTATTTCTGTTGGATTTGATATATATATGTTCGTATATTTAAGATAAGCATGATATTCGTCAAAAAAACTAAAAGATCCATACAACTTAAATTCCTCATACAACGTGTAACATTCTAAATACAACATTCGGAACAAATAGTAGTAGCAATAGATGCGTATTACTGTGTGTGTGTACTTCGAAGCTGAATCAACCCATATCAAACATTATGGTAATGCCGCCCACAGGCTTAATAACAGCACAGACAAATTAGATCTGGCCATAAGGCTTGTAGATGCATATGATCACGATAGACTAATCAAGACTAATAAGCGACTTCTTAATGAGATTGTTATAAACTGCGCTACACGACACCAAGAATTGCCACCACCTACAACTTTACAGACCAGGAGCACCTGGCTGTAAAAAACAGTCGTGTTATTTTACTGTAACGTATACCCCATATCTGGGTTAAAATTAAAACAACTACGAACCGACAAGATAAAATAAAGGTATTTCTCTGGAAAGTTGCTGTTATCCGCAGTAGCAGTCATAGCAGTGTCAACATTATTGTCTATTACCGACATAGGCACGCTGGCTAAGCTAACACTGCGATTATTAACATGCGTGCCGACATACAAGTGTTGCTACACATTTTAGTGCAACGTTAATTCTTCCATAAGCAACTAGCAACAAAGTAACAATTTTCCCACAATTTATTTATAGCAACAATTTATAAGGCACATTATTGAATAAGGTACTACAGACAATAAAAGAGCACACATTGCGTTCCACTCCAAAATAGCAACACAAAAAGGGAAAACACAAGGACGCCTAGCAGTACCACATCACATAAATTGAGTAGCTGACTATATGCAAAATGTTCATTTACTAAATCAAATAAGAATAATTGAATAATATTGCTCATTAATACATTGTTCAATATTATGATAAGCTGCACTTATGATTAGTAGCTAATGGATAAACCTCCTCGATTGATAATCCTCGAAATATAAGTAACACATGTAAGAACAACCTGGAAAATCTTTCAGCACAATTATGCATACTATTAGTAAGCCGAAACCAAATGCGTAATTTACACAAGACAGATAAAAAAACCCATTTAAAAATGGAAAATCATATCATGTGTGTCACAGATAATTAGTGCCTATATTATTTACAAGACACATTTTCTTAGAGTGTAGCATACAAATCCGCTAACTACATAATACACTGCTTAAAGCATAACATTGTTGAGAAGTTAGATTTAACAGCTAATAAAACAAAACGTAACAGTTATTTCACTATATATTAAAGTATTAATTCAATGCATATGATGTAATAAAAACAAATCTAAATGAACATATATAAAATATTTTTTTTGCTGATAGAATTAAATGTGACGTGACAACTTTGCGTCGTGATTACGCAATGACGTCATTGAGCAATGACATCACAACGTCATTTAAGACAAGCATTAATTAGCCCACAAATCGCAACCTCCTTTAGCAAACTTTCTCTAGAACTGAGTTGTAAGAAAAACAACACTGGCGCACATGTGCTGACTCACAGCCACACGAAGAACTGAACATATAAAGAGACAGCGAGATACATCCACAATTATAGGGGGGGGGAGAGAAAAACACACTTCATATCAAAACAAAGACACCATTATCAGTTTCAAGGTGTAGTCACATAATAACCATTCTTGTTAAATTAAATTAATACTGTTTGTATTATATAATAGGGTCTGATCAGGATGCTGGATTTACACAGTTTCTGGGTGACAGTACACACTGATACGGATAAATGATGATACAACTAAATAATTGGGCATACAACAATTACATTTTCAGAATTGAATTACATTTTATGCTCAAAAAAGAGGCTTAAATGCAAAATAATAAGGCTAATTAAAGACCCATTTCCAAAAGCACAAACATAAAATAACATTTAAAAAGTTGAACAAGTTTTATTGAAATATTATTGATAGATACTGATATTAAAAACATTTAGGCGTTTAAGCTGAAAAAAAGGTACAAGTAAATATATAAAAACCACACAAAAAACCATAAAAAAATGTATAGATCTCTGAATTCACTTGTTTCAAAATTGATACAATCATAAAGAAGACTATATTAATTATCTTTATTGAACACAATGACAGTAGCATGTTGTCTTAATGATATTGAACTTAAAGTGTGCACATGTTTCCTATTCTATTGAAATATCATTTACAGAGTGCTCTGGAAAACGACAGGATTATTAATAACCACCCATATATACCAAGAGAATGGAAATAGACTAAATAATTGATCTCAAAAAGGGCCATGGAAGTAAACTCAAAACAGATAAATAACGCAAGAATAATTAGCAAGCCAAAGAAGAGAGCTAACCTGAGATCTTCATCGAGAGATTTCTTTCTGGTTGAGAAAATCGTCTAGGATATATATATCATCCCAAAATTGTAATATTAATTAAAACATTATGTGATACATGACAAATACACAACACAATTTAGGGCCAGTTTTACTAAACTGGGCAAATTAGCACGGGGGGGGAACGAGAAGACACAATTCCAAAACATCCCTATTGGGCCGTTTAACATTAAAATCTGGACAGGTGCTTTACTAACAAGGAACGCAAATTAAACGAACAACAAACAACAACAATACGATTTAATAATACGAACAACACAATGAGACACAAGCGCAGTGCAGCTGACGTAAAGTATCACAAATAAAGAATAAAACTGAATATAAACTAAGCCAACAGTCCAGTGAACGCCCGTTACAAAAAAACCCAAATAAAAAGGAGTGGGGAGGGAAGCCCCTCAGAACAAGCCAAAATGAAGGGTATGCTAGAAGTTCGGGCACTGTCTGGTGAACTAGGAGCTCAGCTGCGCTGCCTGCTCCTACCGGCGGTTGAAACGGGCGTGTACTGCCATGACCAAAGTCCTGAATCGGTTTCCTCACTTCACAACGACTTTTTGTGCAAATCTAAAAATACCACCACAAATGGCTTAGGCAACTGTGTAAAATACAATGAATATCAAAGACCAGTATTATGATTTGCTTCTGGTTCATTGTCCTCCAGCATCCTATCGTAATATACAATGGAAATGTGTCGCAAGTTTCCCAACTGCCAAAAAAAAAACAAAAAAATTCCAGTGTAAGGAAGGAGGCGGCCCAACGCCCCTCCCCACAGGCCCCCCCGCCCCCACTTGAAATTCAAGTTAATTTTATTTAATTATAACTATTATCTCTAAAGCGACCAGATCACACGAATTCATTAATAAAGTGACCTTTCTTATAGACCATGTCTATACCTTGTCTTTCTTCTAAGCACACTAATAGCCTTATGTTAGTTATCTTATTTACACGACGGCCTGTCATTTCAGTCTCAGTTATGCTCGCGCTCTCTGATCACACACGCGGAGTTCACCGCCGATGCCGCGCGCTCCACACACCACCACACACACACTCACCCCACCACACAGTGATCCCACTCCTATAGATTGTACTATTAAGCCGCAAAACGATTCAATATTTAAAAATAAAGGAATATCATGCGTGTCACTGTGTTCATAAATGGACGCAGATTGACACGGTTAAAACTGTAGTAGTACTCAGCACTTGACAACTGCATCGTGACGCTTGCGGTTAATTAAGCGATACTGCAGTCTCACTAATGAGGACATAACACCAATTAAACACAACAAGCTCAGAAACATCTCTGAGAGGCACACTTCATCGCGCATTATACGTTTCAATATTCAGTAACTATCATCTGTCACATAACCCAAGGCACATGGAAATGTAAAGGTTTTCACGGCAACCCGCAAACTCACGTTTAGTTTAACTTGAGGCAGAATGGCGGAAAAATATTACACGTATTGTTGAGTAAATGTAATGTAACAAGACTGCTACGCAACTACTACTAAAAATAACCAGTAAACCATATTTAAGAACTAAAAGCAATCCAAATTAAAAAATTTTCTATCAATTTTATCAAAATTGATATTATTAAAATGACGCTTTTATATATTTACCAAAAAAAATTTACAATTGATTTTAATTTTGCATTACTTAAAAAGCCTCAAGTAATTAAAGATAGTAAATATTATGACCTTAAAAACAAATAATGTCTATATACCAAACATCAAGATTAATCATGAGCAAACACAATAATAGGGTCTAATAAGAGACTTATTGTAAGAAACAATGAAACTATGTTCTCTATGAACTTTCAAACTTAGCACCATTTTTTGACCTAAAACAGAAACTGTTGTACTTGTTTGCACTAATTAAATATCCCCTATAAATGGTTATGGGCCAAATAAACACACAAAATTTTTCATAATGCGGCCCACATAAACGTCTATACAGAATTGTAAACTTTTCACAATAAAGTTGAATTAGTTAAATTGTAATATTACCGTTTACAATGTAATTTTTGAGAAATGTACACATTAGCACAAGCACACAAGCATTACTACCTGCTGGTTGGCCTCTTATCAGTAAGCAACAATAATTCAACAGCCATTTCCACCAAAACTCTGTGTATAACAGGGAACATCAAATATGTTCTTTTGTAATACACTCAATAACAGAAAATGCGGTAAAAACCACTATAGTCATTAAAAAAATTTAACACCCACCCTTGATGATATCGACATTCCTCGCAGAAAACGAACAAAAATCAAAGGGAACTCCAACAGGTCACAAGTGCAACAGAAAAAGTACCCAGACGATGGATATGACAAAGTAGTCCATGTGACATAACACTTGGTTTCAACCGTAAAGTTACGAAGCTACATGAGAAAATACTATTATTTATTAAGTGTATATGTATGACCCAAAAACAGAAACAAAATAACGACTTTATTCCACACAATTTTACAGTCTCTACTGCTGTCATATTGGGGAGGATATGCCTAGTCATACTATCATACATCCACAGATAACATGCCGGTATAACTTGTTCATGATAAACACAGTGTCATAATCACGCGATATACAAAAATGATATAGCACAGAATCAAATCGAATATTACCTCTGACCCCCACAGGTGATCGGTAATTCCCTTGCATAGTCATATGCGGACAGTCATCCGCAAAATTAATACTGGACATTAGTGTTCCTGAATTAAAGAAAGAAAGGAGTAACATTCACTGGATTTTGGCTAACAAACTGAGAGTTGAGTAATTCAAAGCATATAAAATGTTGTTTTGTCCAAATAACCAACAAATACGTCTCCGTGGGTTTTACAAATTAGAAGGATGCACACTTCCTTGTATATTGGTTCGCGGATTCTCACTGCCGAATTATTAAAAAGTTATTTATTTGTCTATAACCACTCGTACATAAATTGCTATTTTTTTGTGGTTGCTTTTGTCAGAAAACGTTAAAGAAGACGACACACAATACAGCAGATAACATCATTATCACGTACCTGGCAACTATCACTTGAAGAAACATAACACCACCCTTCTTAACATTCTATGTCGATGAAAAAGGCATAGCCAATTGCGGCATTTAATTTAAGCGTTACTGAACATGCTAGCTCTCTTTATCTCCATCTTAAGACTGTTTTCCCAATAAATTTGGCTCTCTATCGTACTGTTTGAATGACAAGCTTGGTGAACTGTCCGTACAAAAACCCTCACATCCATAACAGGAGATCACTATGAACTGTACACATTATCAACCCTCCAGAGGCGACGTTACAAACTAAATATCAAACGTATGTACGTCTCTTACTTCAATGATTGGATTGAATACTCAGAAGGAAGGCTACCTCCATTAGCTAGAGTTTCTTTATAAACTCAACACTAAACCTCAATCTGTGAAAGAGAACATCCTGCTGATTGTCTCCTGTTTTTTACAAACAACAGGATGGACACAGAGCTTCCACGCTCCCCCGTAGCACCAATACACCCATTCTCAATCACCATGTGGTGTAATTACATCACGATTACACACATAATCAGCGTAGAAAAAGCGGTGCTTTTCAAGTTATATGGTATTACAACTGTGAAAAATTAAACCCAAACAAACAAAAACATACACATTCTGAGACATGAACTGTAAAATGACTTTGATGAATTTTATTAACATTAAAACTAATCTCCTCCTACGAAATCAAAGCACATTATTTCAAACAATCACAACTCTAAGATAGGGAAGCTGTGCCTCCCATGCCTCCCCCGACGAGCCGCCACTGCAACATATTAGTTATTTTTTAACCCAATGCATTGGTTTAAAATAACCTAACATTAGGTAGGTGCTATAGTAACCCACCATTGGGTTATCTGTTGGGTAATTTTTAACCCAACTATTTTAATTGAGTGGACCCAAAGCTTGCCTACTTTTTTACTACACACTCAAAAGTGTGTACTACTTCTTCACCAAAGTTAACATTCATTTGGTGACATAGTGTAATCGATTGGAGATGCAAAACAACAAAAACAGCACACACACACAACAACACACAACAAATTAACAAATCACATCAACACCGCACACGCAGCGTGTCGAACACACCCACAACACACACACATACACAACGCACTCACTCAAACACAAAACACCATTATTTGTGGGACTCCCTAGGATGATAATGCTTTTATACTGTACAGACCTTATATTCTATTGCCCTACACCAACCCTACCCCTAAACCTACCCCTCACAGGAGACTTTGTGCTGTTTCAGATATTCAATACACTCCATTCTGTGTGATTTATAAGCCTTTTGAAACAGTGGGGGCAATGGGGTAAGGTCCGAAAAGTCACCTCATCTCCGTGTACTACCTATTTCATACCTTATGTCATTATACAAAATTATAAATGTACCGCATTTGTCACACAAAAACGCGCACCACGCACACACACCACATACACTCACACACACTCACATCAACACACACTTATACAGACACACACACACACACACATTAGAAAATAAATATATAATTTTGTTTTTAAGTCAAATACAACATAATTTGTTGTCCTGAAGCTAGCGAAACTGTTATATTAAAATATGAAAAATATATCATATAAAATACATTAATATATTTTATAACAATGTATTCATTATAAATCTCCAATCTTCTTTCCCCATTTGTAAATCGCTTTTCATAAAAGTGTTTGATATTTGAATGAATATCTTAAAGGGTCTTAAAGTATTTTTTTCATATACAAATATAATATAAACATATTTTTAAAATGTATTTTTACAGACTTAACTTTATAATGGTGTATAAACTAAAAATGAGCTCAACACCTCTATATACACTTCTTACCCAAGGCTGTTTTACTGATTTTAGTGTATAAATCATATGATGCTGCTAAATAGAAAATTTTTTGGTGTAATGAAATTTGTTTATGCAGTTTAAGGTTCAAAAACACATTATTTTCCACATACTGTACATTATTTTTTCTCCTCTATGCCCCGCCCCGCCTATCGGTTTGAAAAAGCGAGGTGTGCTGTGATTGGCCAGCTATCCAGTGTGTTGTGATTGGCCGAATACCTCAAGCGTGTGACGGAAATGTTACGCCCCTCACCATACTGCGATGCCGTGTCCGGCCGGAGCGACGAGACAAAAACAAATCCCATTACAAACGAGACATTCGTTGAATCCATGGGGACATAATATGGATATAAGATTCCACTGTCTTTTAGCTTGCGTTGCTCGCGAGTGTAAATAAAACATGTATGCATTTGTGATCAGAGGAAAATGCCAACACAGCCTACTCTATACTGCACAAAACTGCTTTAAATATAAAAAATATAAATTCTTTAAATATGAAAAACGTTCTTACAGTCTGTGAATCAGAACAGCCGGTATTGTAGTCTACTCTCCCAGGAGCAGGAAACAGTCCTCCATAAAATGCAACACAAATTAATATTTGGGTTGAAGTGTTCTGGAACAGTGTTATAAATACAACTTAACCACTGCTTTCTAGTCGTGTCCATTTTTGGAAAACAAAGTAGTTTCGCTTTCACAAAAAAACACAGCGTCACACACGGTGGCCTACAGTGAGCAGAGGCCAGGGGATAAAGTGAGGAACGGCCTGAGGGCTAGAGTGAGCGGAGGCTGGTGGCTAGAGTGAGGAATGGCCGGTGGGCTAGAGTGAGCAGAGGCCGGGGGGTAAAGTGAGGAACGGCCGGAGGGCTAGAGTGAGCCGAGGCCGGGGGCTAGAGTGAGCGGAGACCGTGGGCTAGAGTGAGCAGAGGCCGGGGGATAAAGTGAGGAACGGCCGGAGGGCTAGAGTGAGCAGAGGCGGCGGATTCGACAAAGGAGCGTCCAGAGGGCTTGCGGCAACCACATGTGACGACCCCGGGCTGGACTCCGCTTCGTCCACGGTGAAAGCCGATCCGGCGATCCACAGCACGAAAGTTATGTATTTCCTCAGCGACCAGCACGGATCAGCTCCAGGCATGACGAAGCGGATATCGTCCTCTTTTGGAAGGCCAAACAAAGTAGTTTCGCTTTCACAAAGAAACACAGCGCCTTCACGACATGGCGGCGGCAACAACAAAACTACAGCGAAAATAAAAGTTGCGCCTTCTTTCTTTGCGTGAACATTTGGGCGGCGTTATGCAAATCTTCCCTCATAGTGACGTAGATATGTGGGGGCGTGTTAGAACGAGCCGTTTTAGGTAGATGTGGCTGACTCTTAACTTTTATAAAGAATATCTCTTTGGATTTGAGACTTTAGTCTTTGCAACTCTACAGATCTTCTTTATGCACCAAGAGCTTGTAACACTCCAAAGAGAAAGGAAAAATTGAAATCGCATCATATGACGCCTTTAAATTGTGATTATATACAAAAAACAATCAGATCTCAGCCGATTATTTAATTTTTCTAGCAGACCAAACTCTAGCCAAGACGCTGCCAGACTTTTGCTTTTTATTTCTTTTGGTTGGCCAGACTCACGCCAGAGCTCAGCCTAATGCTGTTTGACGCAAAACTGTGAAAAACCAGAATCAAGTCAGTAAGAGTAAGAGTAAAAAGGTATCAAATGAAAAATCAAGTAGTGAGTTACTAGTTACCTCAGATCTGATTAAGGCCAAAATGATGATGTTGGTGAATCAATGTAGCAGGTATTACAATAGGGATGTTTTCTCTCTATTATGTCCACGTGTAAGAAATTACCTGTCAAATTCTTGTACTTAAAAAAAAAAAACGAATTAAAATGGCATCTGTTTCTCATTAGATAAACTGACAGGAGTACATCAGTAACAATGGTTTTAGTCTATTGTCACATTGCCACAGTGACGGTATCATTTACAATATGTTACTGTGAATATATTGTTCAGTCATTACCCTGATTACCCAACATTTTTACTTAATGGTCTGGTTCACTGATCATATATAAACATTTATTGGGAAATAAGAAATACATGAGCTGCATTTTTTGGAAGTAATTTTTTTCTTGAAACTTTAATGTTAACAACACCTGTGTATGCACTCTTTAAAAAAGTACAGGCTGCGTTTAATACGGCATACTTACCATTTCTGCTCAAAATTTAACCCACTTGAAATGAAAAGCAATGCTACAGTAAACATCTCTGCAGGGAATCCACTTAAATGAATACTTCCATAAATAATCATTTAGAAATTTATACATTTATTTGCGGATGACGTTCTAAGTTTTTTACACATAGCCAATTGTTTTATTTCAGACTCATTTTTAAAAACAAACAGACAAATAACTTTATGGCAGATCTCTCTCTCTCTCTCGCTTTCTCTCTCTCTCTGTTTCAAACCCTGTGCATTTCATGTTTTGAGCCCAAACAAAATCAGACACATAAATGTGCTTGGGATCGCACATAGCTGAATTTAAAGAAAGGAAAATACGGAGTAGCCCTATAATCAGTTAAACGTATAGTGTTCAGAAAATATTCTCCTTTCTTTGCATAAGACTCCATTTGGGGAATATATAAACTCAGTAAGGAATACAGCTGAATCGCAGGGGGAGCATCACAAAGCTGCATCCATGAAAACACCTGGAAACCACATCCATTTGAAGGCTATTTCAAACCAACAATCAAATTAATTGCATAGCAAATATCATGACTCGTACCAGATGCTATGTAATCAAAAGTAATATGACTGATATTGTACACAGTCACAGCACCATCTCAAATCAATGCATTAGACACAAGATCACACAGATATGACGTGATTCGCGCTCATGCGCTCTTACTAATAAATTGAATGTAATTTACATTCTGTTGCTTTTACATAAAAATAGGCCTACATATGAAGAACAAGACACGGTAATTTAGGTGCCTCAAAAGATGGGTGTTCCATCATTCATTACAGTGTTTTTTCAATTGCTAACAAGGTTTACAATACTTAAATACTTTTTCTAAACTCGTACACAGCAAAACACCTACATCACACAATTACAAATAGTTAATTTTCTTATATTTTTTATTTTCGCCTTTTGTAAATAAAACAAATCCGACATGTCAAAGCTAAGACCCTTTTCTACATATAATAACTCCTATCAAAAACACAGCAAACAGGATCGAATCGAGTCATTCAGTTAAAACCTTGGCACAGGTTTCAACAATGTGTAGGAACATCTCAGTAGATCATAGTGCATAGACTGTCCAATTATAACAAATAAATGCATTACAAAAACTGCAGTACTTGTTCGACGGTACGAACATTACAATATTTTTAAATATCCATTAAAAAAAAATAAATAATAATAATAATAATTCAGTCAGCTGAACTCTACATTTTTGTGTGTGTGTGTAAATGTGTGGATTCATTTTAGATCGTATGTGTACAGAATAGTAAAGGAGTCATCAGTACTTTATGGATTGTAAAAGAAAAGTGACAGAATTGCTGTGGTAAAGGCTTTATTGGCTAAATGAAATTTCTGTGTGTGAAAAAAAAAAACATACAGCCCTTTGCCTTTTGCCCCCTACCTCTCCTTCTCCCTTCTCCCTTGTCAGAAAGAGCTTTATTACCAAGTATGTTTACACACACAATGAATTTGACTTGACGACAGGAGCTTCCAGTGCAGAAGAAAGTATGGACAGAGTAAACATACAGAAAAACAGAAAATTATGGTCTGTAGCGCAGACTCTGCTGTCTCTTCATCTCTCTGAAGAGAGAGTGGGCTGGGTATGTGGGGTCCAAAGTGATTTTCTTAGCCCTTTTCCTTACTCTGGAGGTGTACAGATCTTGGAGGCTGGGCCAATAATCGTCTCAGCAGTCTTGGCTGTCTGTTGTAGTCTTGATGTCTGATTTGGTAGCTGAACCAAACCAGACAGTCCTGGTCCAACTACTCCTCTCCCTCGTCCAGACATTTTCTTTCTTTTTCTGCTTCTCTGTGTTGTTCTGTATTGTTTTGAACAAAACCAATCCACAGAGAGTGCCTTTTTATTGTGCATGGCCATGTAATGGAAAGACTTGAAATTATTAATTAAGATTTGAATTAGCTATTTCTCAATTATCAGTAATTAAAATAATTATTATCAGCTCTTTTGTTGCAGAAGTAGAGGCTTTACACTATATTTAAAGTTTGGAACATTAGGTCTTCATTTCTGTCATGCTGTGTTTAAGCATTTGTAAAAAAAAAAAAAGATAAGAAGGAATCCTGAGGTGGGTTGGGATAAGCTTGTATGAAAGAAAAGTAAGACTTTTAGAAACATAGTCAAGTGATGAATTGTGTTATGGTCACAACAGATGGATGTTTTGCTAATTGTGTTTAGAGTTTTGAAAATGTGATTATAGATTGGACAAAGGGATGTTAGCAATTGAAAAAAACTGTACTATTACTTTAGAGATATTTGCCATATATATCAACAAATCACATGGTATCCATTCCGATAAAAACATGATATCAGAAGATAAAACATCAGTGCCAAGAGGATATGTTGTTAGATTAAAGGGTAAAGGATTATATTAAGGCTTTCATCATTTACAAAACTTACAAACACAATAGAAACTAGATGGAAAGTTTGTTAGTCAGAAAGTTTGAAGTAGTTTTAAAAGTTTAAAGTTTGAGGGTTTTCAGTTTTAACTAATTTAAAGTAGTTTAAAAAATTTGAAGGCAATACAATCTATCAGAAAAATAGATAGATAAATAGACAGATAGATAGATAAATAGATACATAAGAAATAGTAAACTAGCATGTTGCTAGTATGATTAGCAAGTGACTATCATGTTGCTAAGAAGTTGTTAACATTATTAGCATGTTGCTAAACACAGCCATATCACCCTGCAGCTCAAGACTGGTCTCCCACTGAAGCTAATCAGGGTTGAGCCTGGTCAGTACCTGGTTGTGAGACCTCCTGGGAAAAACTAGGTTGCTGCTGGAAGAGGTGTTAGTGAGGCCAGCAGGGGGTGCTCACCCTGTGGTCTGTGTGGGTCCTAACGCCCCAGTATAGTGACGGGGACACTATACTGTCAACAAGCACCGTCTTTCGGATGAGACGTTAAACCGAGGTCCTGACTCTCTGTGGTCATTAAAAATCCCATGGCACTTCTAGTAAAGAGTAGGGGTGTATCCCCGGTGTCCTGGCCAAATTGCCCCCACTGGCCTTTGTCTATCATGGCCTCCTAATAATCCCCATCCACTTGACTGGCTTTATGACTCTCTTCCTCTCCACCTGTAGCTGGTGTGTGGTGAGTGCACTGGCGCCGTTGTCCTGTGGCTGCCATCGCATCATCCAGGTGGATGCTGCACACTGGTGGTGGTTGAGGAGAGACGCCCCCTCATGATTGTAAAGCGCTTTGGGTGTAAAGCAATACACAATAAAGCGCTATATAAATACGTCATGCATTCATTCATGGTGCTAGCATAATTAGCAAGTTACTAACATGTTGTTAACATGTTGCTAGCATGATTAACAAGTGACTACGCTTTTGAAGTTTTCGTTTATGCTTCTAAAGTTTTCGTTTATGCTTCTGAAGTTTTCGTTTTCTTGATTTAACCCAATCATTACAGGACCTGGTTATCTACACACAGTTACAGTCTTCAATTGGATCATATTTGCTTCGATTAGTTCATATTTTCCCCCAGCACATAATGTAAAGTACTAAATGTACTGTATCTGACAATGACCGATGCCATTTTACAAGCATGCTGTCAATCACTGCACTGTCAACTTTAGCAATGTAAAGCCTTTTTACCATGCTTTTTCTGTGTCCAGATTTGACTGTAATAATAATGCAAAAATTGTCAGTTCAGATGAATATTTTGGGGTATTCAGGCAAATTCTAATACATGCAAATAATTATGACTGAAAATAGTTTCCAGTAACTAGGGTATACAGCCATCTAATGGTTACACAGGGGTATTACAGATGATAAATGGTGCATAATTTTGAGGTATTTAGTACTATGTTAATACTAATATATATATATATAAAACTTATAATAATATATATTAAAAAAATTATATTGTGTTTATTTGTTTGAAATATTTTAAGTTTGAAATGTTTAATGGGAGTTCAAAGCAGTTTGTATTGTTAGACTATAATATATGCCCTTTCTTAATTTCCAGGGAGCGGAGCAACTTTTCCATAAACAAACTTCTGATGCTGACCCAGAGGATGTAGTGGTAGTACAAGAGATCCATTGCCCCCATCAGACAAGATTCTTACTTTGTTCAGACACCTCACCTTTGAATGACTGGGATCTTGATATTCAGACACCTGATATTATGCAAATATTTTAATTTCTTTGGAGCTCTAGATTAAAACAAACACAGTTCACAAGTACACAAGAGGTTGCACTTTGATCTTGCATTAGCATACCAACAGCATATGATTGTTAAGGGGATAGTTCACTCAAACC
>JADLZN010006433.1:52500-236628 GCA_018155175.1 Sinocyclocheilus anophthalmus | reverse complement strand
CCAAAAAATAAAAATTCTCTCATCTTTTACTCACCCTCATGCTGTCCCAAATGCATATTACATTATTTCTACTGGACAGGTAAACACAAATTAAGATTTTTAGGCAAATAATCCATCTCTGTGAGTCCTAAAGATGCTTTAAAAACCACACACAGCTACCGTGACAGTAATCCATCTGACCTTAATGGATGAATCAGTATATTTTGAAGTGTAACAACAGATAAGAACAACACTAATAACTTAAACTTTTGACTATTAACAATCACTTCTGATCAACTGTCATACGTGCATGGGCTACAATTCACTTGTGTTATGTGGATTCTCAGAGATGGATTATTTTCTTAAAAATCTTTGTGTTTATGTCAAGAAAGAAAAGTCATACACATCTGGAATGTCATGAAGGTGAGTAAATTAGAGAATTTTAATTTTTTGGGGTGGAATATTCCTGTAAAGACTGATATTGCACTCAATTACATGACATACACATTCACTGTTTTGTAACTTATACTGTAACAGGAACTGTTGAAAGGATCATTGCAGTTTAAAACATATTATGAATTGTGAACATATTCTGTATATTATGTTCTTGTGCATTTTGTGTAATAATGTAAATTATGAGAATACTGTGCATTACTGTATACTATGCAGTTAGTGTTTCGTGGATTCTGCTCTTTCCTGTCACAACATAATTGCATTCAAGACTTTCACTTTGATACTTGTGTATATGCTATAGTGACAATAAAGAATTTACATTTATTTGAACTAATTCATATTTTCATTTACATTTACATTCATTAAAACTGGTTTATAAAAGTCACACTTGAAAGACTTGATGATTGTTCAAATGTATTTCCAACTTTAAACGTTAGATAATGTTAACTAAACAAAATTGTCAGCATGATAAATACAATTGGCTGCAAGAACATTCTTTGTGTGGAATATGTAATAAAATGAGCTTGAAGAGAGACTTTTTTGACGTATGAAATATATCACACATATATGATAGTATTTCAAATGTAACGGCACAACCTAATTAGACCCTACAATGCAAAAGAATCATGAGCAATAAACAAATATCCTACAAGAACATTGGACATTATACAATATTTCCAGTATTATATACAGTACTTTAATAATTAAACCTCAATATGACCTTCTTTTTCTCTCGCGTTTGATTCCTCGCGCTCCTAAAAGCTTATGTGGACAGAGTAGTAGCAACAGATAATTACAGATTGAATTCAAAAACAAAACTCCTAACTTTATATCACTAAAATGAAATTGGAAGCTGCTAAGAGACGCTCACATCCACACTGGCAAGGCAACATCGACGCCTTCACTTCCAGGTCAAGAAGCTGTCAATCAAAACCTCAGTAGCTCCATGAGAACACACGCTGCTAGCCCCGCCCCCACGAGAGTTTGTGTCCGAATTGGAACGAACATTTCAGAAGCATAAACGAAACTTTAAGACAATTGTAAATGAAAACTTTAGAAGCGTAAACGAAAGCTTTAGAATCATAAATGAAAGCTTTAGAAGTGTAAATGAAAACTTCAGAAGCGTAACCGAAAACTTCAGAAGCGTAAATGAAAACTTCAGAAGTGTAAACGAAAACTTCAGAAGCGTAAATGAAAACTTTAGAAGCGTAAACTTTAGAAGCGTAACCGAAAACTTCAGAAGCGTAAACGAAAAACTTCAGAAGCGTAAACGAAAACTTAAGAATCGTAAACGAAAACTTCAGAAGCGTAAACAAAAACTTCAGAAGCGTAAACAAAAACTTTAGAAACGTAAACGAAAACTTTAGAAGTGTAAACGAAAAACTTTAGAAGCGTAAATGAAAACTTCAGAAGTGTAAATGAAAACTTTAGAAGTGTAAACGAAAACTTTAGAAGTGTAAATGAAAACTTTAGAAGTGTAAACGAAAACTTTAGAAGCGTAAATGAAAACTTTAGAAGCGTAAATGAAAACTTCAGAAGCGTAAATGAAAACTTTAGAAGTGTAAACAAAAACTTCAGAAGCGTAAACGAAAACTTCAGAAATGTAAACGAAAACTTTAGAAGCGTAAATGAAAACTTTAGAAGTGTAAACGAAAATTTTAGAAGTGTAAACTTTAGAAGTGTAAATTAAAACTTCAGAAGTGTAAATGAAAACTTTAGAAGTGCAAACAAAAACTTCAGAAGCGTAAACGAAAACTTTAGAAGTGTAAATTAAAACTTTAGAAGCGTAAATGAAAACTTCAGAAGCTTAAACGAAAACTTTAGAAGTGTAAATGGTATGAAAACAGTCTGGCCTAATTTGTGGAAGTGAAACGATACTGATGACAAATCATTTATGATTTATGCACATCTCTTCGCAGCATAAATTGTCTTTGGTGAGCTGTTTGCATTTGTGGCATTTAATGCATTTGCAGCAGACAGATACAAGTGCTGTTGTAAATGCATGTTGGAGTGAATCTCACAGCCCACATGTCACTCCACAATAAAAAGAAAAAATTATAATCGTTTAAAAAAATCAAAGGATTTTTACATTTTTCAAACATACTAAAATACAAAAAAATTGCATAACTGTACTAAAATTTTGTTTATTTCCCCCAAATATGAGGATTATGTGTTCCCTTTTGTCACTACCGAAACAATGATGACATTTTTCGGTCATGACAATTTTATGGGATAACACCCAAAAAAACGAAAAAAATGTCACCGAAACTCCACCAAATGAAACTTTTTTTTTTTTTAACTCAAAAATATCAAAATCATATTTTTAAAAACAACATTTCAATATTTTCATAAGTTGAAATTTAGGGGTTAGGATTCGGGACAGCCACCTCCCAATTGAAAGTATCCAATAAATTATGATTTTATATATATTAAGCTTACTAATATTTTAAACGTTATTGTGGGTTTCGGTAGAGAATAGAAGGATCTTAGTAAACATCTCAGATTTGAATACTTAAATGCTTTTTAAATGTGTTTTTTGCTTGTGGGACAAAAGTTTGCACCAATTCTGTAGAATGGCCCATATACTAGGGGTTGCACGACTACTGATTTCTGCTAGTTGATTTCTTATTTAAAGAATACTAGAGTTACTCGAGTACTCGTGGTTCATGCTACTGTAAATGAAAAGACATGAAATAGTTATCAATAAACGCTTATTAATTCATAGCCTAATGCAACAATTACATATGTAAATTGTCAAAACTTTATAATAAAAAAAAAAAAACATTACATATTTTAATTTTCATGTAACAGCCATTATTTGTATCTGTAACAATCACAAAATGATTCGTATCTGCATTCGGATAAAACCAGGTGGAACGTCGTACAGTTACTTCGTAAGACTGTTATGACTATCTTTTTTTTTTCTCAAAGTTATCACTGAACAAGTATGCCGTGTTAAACTAAAATAATTATTAATTTCTAAAAATATATTTATCATGCAAGCAGAGAGATGTCATGACAAACCTTTAGTGATCAACTGAACACGACTGAATTAATTCAATGCGCACATTTTCATTACGCAGAACTCTTTAAGCGAGTCTTTTTTTGAACTTCACTAAACAAATGTGCATGTGCCACGCAAACCAGCAAAAGATAAAGATGCAAACATGTAGGCCTAGTAGAAAATGTATCTGTATCTAAGTTGATTGTTAGCCTACTATTGAGAGAGAGCTGGTTTGGTTTTTGAGAGACAGAGACGCACAATGCGGCTGTTTGATTGGTGAGTGCGCTGTGCTTCTTCCATTCATTCGTATCATATCGTAGCCTAAGGTTTAAAGGAACACACCACTATTTTTGAAAATAGGCTCATTTTCCAACTCCCCTAGAGTTAAACAGTTGAGTTTTACCATTTTCGAATCCATTCAGCCGATCTCCAGGTCTGGCGGTAGCACTTTTAGCTTAGCTTAGCATAGATCATTGAATCTGATTAGACCGTTGCATCTCGCTCAAAAATGACCAAAGAGTTTCTATATTTTCCCTATTTAAAACTGGACACTTCTGTAGTTACATCGTGTACTAAGACCGACGGAAAATGAAAAGATGCGATTTTCTAGGCTGATATGGCTAGGAACTATTCTCTCATTCCGGCGTAATTGTCACGGCGCGGTTAGGAAAACACCGTGTAAACAGGGGTTTGGGTCCAAGTGCAGGTTTATTAGACTGCAGGGGAAAAAACAAAGTAAAAACCAAAACAGAAAACACACAGAGCTAAGACTCTGAGACACAGGCAAGGAAAAGAAGACTGTGCCACAATACGGCCACGTAGGGCTTGCATCAGTCCCGTACAAACAATTACTAATAACCCGCCCAGAGTGGCGTGGCGAAGGCGTATAAATAGCCCTCAGAATGGGCCACAGCTGTGCGTGAGTGAGTGTGTGCACAGGTGTGTGGAGTCAAGGTGACGGAGTTCCGGATGGGCAACAGCTGTGTGTGTGTGCACAGGTGTGTGGAGTCAAGGTGACGGAGTTCAAGTTCAAGTTCAAGTTCAAGTCTGCTTTATTGTCAATTCTTCCACATGTACAGCACATACACACAGAGAATTGAAATTGCGTTACTCTCAGACCCTTGGTGCATACATATAACATAAATACAGATTAAGTACAAAATACAAAATACAACTATACAAATATACAAATAAGGTAAAATGTAAAAATATATATATACTGTATATAAAGCACAAGGCAAATGGCAGATAGAGTGCAAACCAGTAAGTAAACAACAGTGCAGATATAATGATTATAGTGCAAAAAAATGATTTGTAGTGCAAAATAGCTTAGTCAGACTGATTAAAGTGCAGTTGTGTGTGTATTTGGATGAGAGGGTCAGAGTTCATTGGTGCGTGGGGCAAAAGAGGGGAGGTTGGGCAAGGTCGGGAGGGAGTTCAGTTTTCTGACAGCCTGATGGATGAAGCTGTCTTTAAGTCTGCTGGTCTTGGCCTGGAGACTCTGCAGTCTCCTCCCTGATGGCAGCAGACTGAAGAAGCTGTGTGTCGGGTGGGTGGGATCACCTGCAATGCAGAGGGCTTTGCGGGTGAGACGGGTGTTGTAAATGTCCTGAAGGGAGGGAAGAGAGGCACCAACGATCTTCTCAGCTGCTCTCACTATGCGTTGAAGTGTCTTGCGGCAGGACGCGTTGCAGGCGCCATACCACACAGTGATGCAGCTCGTCAGAATGCTCTCGATGGTGCCTCTGTGGAAGGTGCACATGATGGGGGCCGGGGCTCTGGCTCTTCTCAGTTTGCGGAGGAAGTAGAGACGCTGCTGTGCTTTCTTGGTCAGTGTTGCGGTGTTGTCAGTCCAGGAGAGATCCTCTGTGATGTGCACACCCAGGAACTTGGTGCTGCTCACCCTCTCCACAGTCACACCATTGACGGTCAGAGGGGCATGCTGAGTGCGCACTCTCCTGAACAACAATCTCCTTCGTCCTCTCCACATTCAGAGAGAGATTGTTGTCACTGCACCACCCGGCCAGGCGGCTCACCTCGCTCCTGTAGTTTGTCTCATCTCTGTTGCTAATGAGACCCACTACAGTCGTGTCATCCGCAAACTTGATAAGGAGGTTGGAGTTGTGTGACGGTGTGCAGTCGTGGATGGGCAACAGCTGTGTGTGTGTGCACAGGTGTGTGGAGTCAAGGTGACGGAGTTCCGGATGGGCAACAGCTGTGTGTGTGTGCCACAGGTGTGTGGAGTCAAGTTGACGAGTTCCCGGATGGGCACAGCTTGTGTGTGTGTGTGTGTGTGCCCAGGTGTGTGGAGTCAAGGTGACGGAAAAGGAGTCCGGGAGGATGGGAAATGCTGACCTCTGGTGGTGAGAGGGAGAACACCAGACGCCAGACCCTGACAGTAATAATCAAGGAACTTTGCTGCCATACCATGGGTGCAGCAGGCGCACTGATATTACGCAGCGCCTGAAATAGTCCCCAGCACGCTCCCTGTGCTAGCAGGTGGTCACGTTGGTTATGTTGTCGGAAGTTAGGCTATAATCTCTTTCGGATTCATTTTAGTGGGGATAAACTTTAAACACAAACACTATGGGTTCATTTTTCTCATTCACATATTGCTAACAATTGTCAATCTTGTTACACGGTACCGTAACAAAGCTTACCGTAAAAAAAGGCACAGAGAAAAAGAGTCGTCATTTTTCTATTTGAAAATAAAATGTATAATATACTAAAAACATATATATATTTAACAATATAGATAGACCTGATACAATAATTGATTCTACAATATGATCTAAATTATAATACTACAATATAATTATTTATATAAATTTTAAATAGACATATAAGAGTGTTTTTGCATGACGGTCTTTCAGAAATCTATTTTTTTAATAATTCAATTTATGCTTCATTTATAATAATATATAAATAATATTAATATCATATAAAATATTTAATCGACAGTACAATAACTATACTATAACATTATAAATTATTTATATTATTAATGCATATATTACATAGAAATATAACTATTGCATTGGGTCAAACGAATACAACATTATTAAGTACTAATTAAAGATAAATATATAAATTTATTTATAATATAAAATAATAGTATCATATTAATAACACTACATCAATATTATACAATATATTCTACAATTAGTTAACATAAGTATTTGTATGAATGGATAAGCCAGAAAGCTTCACGTAATAAATTACAATTACTTATTACAATATAGAAATATTATTAATAATATTAAACAAATGCCATATAGTGCTATCATATTATAATATTAATACTGTCATATTAAAATATATTTTAGTTTGTATGAAGGCTTAGGGGAATTAGATAATTATAATATTATAATTCTATTTATTTATTTATAAAAATACTATCATATTTTTAATACTACTATATACATGTAATACTATATATATAATTTATATAATACCACATAGAAATATATTTGTATTTGCGTGAATTGAAGCCCGTATAATTCATCAATTATAACTAAGAATTATTTATTTAATTTATCTAATATAAGAAATTATCTCACTATTAAATAACATTATGATGATGATGAGGATGATGAGATTATGAATATAACATTATTAATAATTATATAAGATTATAAAATAGAAATAAAATATTACATTTATATCAGTTAAAGTTTGAATAATGTATATTTTGATATGAAAATGCAGGTTTTGTACACGTCTCGCTGTCCAGCCCACAGAGTGAGTCAATGTTGGAGCATCAGTGTGATCTAAGTCCGAGCACTGAAGTCTGAGAGTTTAGACACTCTGGGCCCCGTGGTGGAGCTGTGCCAGGGGCCACACACCTGGAGTTCTCCTCCTGCAGCTGCTCCATCTGACTCTGCAGCAGCAGCAGCTTCTTGTTGGTGATGGTGGAGGAGAGTGATTGAGACGCTCCCGCAGAGACTGAAGCTCCACCTGCAGCGAGGACTTCTCCTCCATCAGAACGGACACCTGAAACTCACACCAGCATCTCACTCATTACCCAAGTCAACCTTAGTGCACTTCTCATCGCTCAGTGCAGCGGTCACCTGCTGCTGGAGCTCTCAGCAGCGCTGGGTCGTGCGGTCTCTATCGTCCGTCTCGTCACTCAGAAAATAATACTTCCTGGACTGAGGAACAACAGGACGAGCAATACGTGAGGTGATGAATAAAACCCGAGCCCGTCTGATCCTGAACTTCACACACGCGCTCACCTGACTGTCGAAATCCCCGAACGTCTCTGGAGTTCCTGCCTCCACCGGCTCTTTGGTGAGCAGCTGACACACAAACACATTAGATCAACAGCACAGCGGTCACATGTTTCATCTGCTGCTCTTTATAGATCTACACGCAGCCTTCTGGGAGAACAGAACGAGTTTTCACACAGATCAATGGAGAGACTGTCCTCCTCATCATTTGAACGTGCAAAAGCAGCCCGAGCCCGAGGGAGGAAGTTACAGAGAAAACATTTGAATAAAAGCCCAAAACTGACGCCCACTACGACAGTGACCCGAGACCTGAAGTATTTCACATTCACTTCCTCCACAGGGACTCAAGACAATGAGTTACACGATAAATCAGTTCTAATGAAGCACAGCCTATTTGATGCATTGTCTCTCAATCTTTCTGCATTATCAGTAAAAATCACTGTTTAACTTTTATACGTCTGTCACTTGGAGACCTGCTGCAGATGAATGGAGCATACGAACACTTTTTATGTATTTAGGAACATGTGCTCACATAAAAAGTCCTTAAAAAGTCTACAAAATTCAGTTTTATGAAATGTCATAAAAAGTCTTACATATCTTAAATGGCTTAACTTCTAATTCACTTTTTATAAGAGCTTAACTTAAATGGCTCTTATAATTTTAAAGAGGTCTTACATTTCGGGACGGAAAAGCAGGAATCGTGAAACAGCCTAATGTGATTATTAAACTTCAAAAGGCTATGATTTACTGAGATCAATATGAGCACTGCAGGTTTCAAATGTCAAAATTCACACAAAAATAATTGTTTATAATGCCTTTCTGGCATTTAATATACTTCTAAACTATATAAAATCATAAATACAAGAATTACTAATACGAGTTATAGTGTGCAGCATACAATTAGTATAAACCTAGTGAACTCTTTGTATTCTGATAAATTCAAACCATTTTGCGTGTTAATGTCTCCTTGTATCCCTTCATTCATATATATGCTCAAAGTAGGGCTGCGCGATATAGCTAAAAAATTTATCGACGATATAATTTCATATCGTTCGGTATCGATAATTATTGACATTTTTTATAACCTTTTTTTAAAACGGAGCAATAGAAAAAAAGGTTTAAATTTAACCACTGTATTTTTAAATTAACCCAATTTATTGAGATAAACAACAAATATTGTTTTGTTTTAACAGTCAAACACAATACAAATTAAACAAATATCTAATTTCTAATGTTTTATATGCAGATTAAATAGGTTAAACTTATGTCTTGTCTCCCGAGGCCACAGGAGGGCGCAATGAGCAAAATAATGCAGCACATAATGTCAACGCAGGGAAATAACTGTCTATAAAGTACGTGCATTACGTCTAAGTTAACTCATATAAATCAAATATAATTTCGTAAATTGTATAAACAATTATGAACAAAATAGTATAATGTATTTATGCATTGCTTAATACAGAGAGCCGAATTGCCCATCACAGAGATTGCATTTAAAAACATACGAGACGCCTTGAAATGGAATAAACCTTCACAAATTTGCGACGTGTTTTCTAAACGTTTAAACTGTTTTAAAGGGGTCACCTATGATGCTTTTTTAAAGATCATATTTTGTGTATTTGGTGTAACAGAACATGCTGACATGCTTTAATGTTCAAAAAACACATTATTTTTCAAATACTGTACATTATTGTAGGTCCTCTATGCCCCGCCTCTCTCAAACGCTTCGTTTTCTACAAAGTCCCTCCTTCCGACAAGAGCAGTTTGCTCTGATTGGCCAGCTGACCCAGTTTATTGTGATTTGCCGAACACCGCAAGCACTCGTCGGAGATGTAACGCCCCTTACCATAATCGTGATCTTCATCTTTCAAAATAAATGTAAAGTCAGAGCCTGAAAGGGGAACAGAGTCGTGTTACAGACACAGTGATGAAGCTGGTATGAGTTTGCAGTACACAAGCCACGTTAAGACAGCTGACTCCACTGTGATGTGACCCTCCTCTCTCTCTCTCTCTCTCTCTCTGCGCACACCACACACACACCCACACACACACACACACACACAGGATGCACAAAACTCCGCATTTGAACAGTCAATAGCAAAAACTAATAACAAAACATACTTACAGTAGCTGATTCAGAAGCGTCAGATTATCATAGCAAAGTCAGATTTAACCTCCTCTCCTAGTTTCACGAAACGGTTTTAAAAAGCATTGCTGTTCTGTTGTAAGTAATCTTAAAGATTCCTAAACGCGTCTACTTTCGGAAGTCCAAATAAAGTGCTTTTGCTTTCGCCCAGAAACACACAGCGTCTCCCGGACATGCTGCTTCAACACTAACTGCGATTACCGAAATCACGCCTTCTTTCTTTGCGTGAACAATTGGGCGGCATTATGCTAATATTTCCACATAGTGAGGTAGATATGTGGGGGTTTGTTAGAACGAGCCGTTTTAGGGGGGTTTGGCAGAGTCTTAACTTTGATAAAGAATATCTCTTTGGTTTTGCGACTTTAGTCTTTGCAACTTCAGATCTTATCTATGCACAATCAGCTTGTAACACTCCAAAGAGAAAGGAAAACTTGAAATCGCATCATATGACCCCTTTAAAATATACGTTCGTTCCCCCTTGTATCCCCTTTATGGGAACCTCTGGTTCAAAGGTACAAAGGAAAGCTGCTTTAATAGACTTCAATCACACAAAAACATAACTTACGTCATGATAATACTCCATCATGCCCTGCAGGATCTTCTTGAGGTTGCTGACCTGTCAGAGCACATACATGTTTACTGAGACACACGCACATCCAGTATGCTGTACAGAAGACATCTTCACTAGAGAGCAAACTAGTGTAACTACAGTAAAGTACCTTCAGCTTCCAGTTTGTGCCGCCATCCTCTTTTATCCTGCTGAGCCACGTCTCATTAAACCAGGACGAATCTCTGACGGACACAAACAGAACAGAAACGCTCTTAAAACACAAAGCCAACACAATTATAAACATGCATCATGAAGGAAAATGTTTTGTTAGTGGTCATGATGAGGGCTAGAGAATGATAACTATTAACTATCAGCTGTCATATTTGACAAAGTGCATGCGTGTCAGGGGTTTGACGGTGTTTCAGGCATCTGGCGCAGCTTTCACATGGATAGCTGACGTTCCTTTATCAACATCTGCAGAAAGTCACACCCGCTCATTACACTCACACTTTGTTGAGCACATGTGCATGGCCACTCAGCTGGTCAGCTCATGTTTGCTCGTGCACGACGGCACCTGAAATGTCTGCAGCTGAAACACAAGGACAGAAAGTGACAGAAAATTAGTCAAACGCAGACATGAAAATTGTATATATATATCCTCCTGAGAACCAGAAATAAAAAGCTTTGTGAATTTAGTATTTTTTCATGTCATTACATTGTTTAGAGCATAAGGTAAAATAACATTTTTGAAAAATTATATTTTATTCATAAGTTATGCTATGTCCTCTGCAGAGGACACCAGGACTCAGTTTTTCAAAAAAATTAAATGACAAGAGTAGACATGAAAAGGCAAAAACATTGGGAATTTTGTTTTATTTAAATTTTTAGGTTTCAACTTTCTAACTTTGTTTAAGGATGGTTCTCAACTATGTTATAAAATATGTAACAAAATGATTTGATATACCATTTTGCTTTATGCAATATGTGTGTAAAAAATTCCATAAACTGGTTTTCCCATTAAGCACAAAGTTATCTATACACTGTATCTAATTTGCAAAGTAAAGTGCTGTTGGGACAGCATGTTGAAAAAAAAAGTGTAATAATGGGAGTAATAATTGAAAAGATTTTCATAATAATATATAATATTCCATAGAATATAGAAATATAATTTCTTTCCCTGTTAATTTGTTATGTCTCCCAAAATGCTAATAAACATACTTTTACTCCCAGTATCCTCATATGAGGACATGTATGAAATCAACGTCCTGTTTCCTAACAGAAAGTCATATTTTGATTTGGAACCCCATAACATTTTCCTAAGATGTTGATTTATGACAAACAATTTGAAAAGTAATAAATTTAAATTATAATTACAAAATATTATTATATTTCCATAAGAGTGTCACTAAATTAATTTCAGACATTTTTGAAGACCAGGGAGAGGGAGTGGCCACGGTGAAACATCCAATCATTTGGTATGTCTGGAAAGCCCTGAATGTGCTTTGTACAGGACATCCAGACTTAAAACTGTGACATGTGATGTCTCAGAGAAATTCACTCAAATATATATGTCCACTACAGAGGCAAAAACTCCATAACTGGGTCTCAGGAGGAACTATATAAAACCCTTATGTTGTTTTAATATTTATATTTAAACATATTTCTTTACATTAGCTTTTGATCAGGGATGAGTGCTGAGGTATTGCCGTTGTAGTTACCCATCTGGGTTCGTCTTGTATGGTGTGTATTTTTGTTTTTTCATGGGTATTAAGATTTAATTCATTATTGTAATTATTATTTTTAATTGATTTCATTGTACAGCACTGTGGTCAAATTTGTTGTTTTATATTGTGCTTTATAAATAAAGTTGGAGTTTAGGGTCTAAAATAAATAAGGAAAAATATATTAAAATAAATGTTAAACATTTATTAAAATAAAAAATATATTTATACTGATAAAATTAAATACATGAAACCACAAATAGGCGTTCAACGATTATGACAAAATCATAATTGTCGATTATTCCCTTTGAAATTGTAATTGCGATTATTAATTTACGATTAAAATGAATGATGTTTACACCTTTGTTTGAAGCAACTGCATGCCGTATTTTCATATGAAAATAAACAAGCTGAAAACACTAACTGAAAAACTTTTATTGCTTTTATATAGTATTAAGCCACAAATGTCAACTATACATCAGACTGGTTTCTTCTTTAAATGATAAAAAAAAAGTAAAAATATAAATGGTATTATAATGTTATACTAAAAATAAAACAATGGAAAAACCTTTAAGATAACATGTAGAAAGAAAGAAAAAGCATCTTAAGCACGCAGAATAACAGAAGTGGACTTTGACCGATTAATTGCTGCTTTGAACGATTATGTAATTGTGATCGCGATTAGAAATTCGAATAATTGTGCAGCCCTACAACAAAATGAATGAAATTGATGAAAGTAAACATAAAAATGCATGTGTATGTGTTATAGTTCATGCCTACTTTGATATATTAGACAGTTTAGCTCAAAGTAATATCTGTGTATCGAGTAGTTAGGACAGAAAAACATTAAAAGACTGTGATGAGAGGAAAACAGGATATTTATTTAATTAGCTATTTATTCTAGTACATATACAGCAGTGTGTCTCAATAATGAGATCAAAACCAGTAAGTTTACTGCGGTAAATAAAGTCATGGTTTGCTCCTCAACTGCGAGGGACATTTTTATTTTATTTGAGAAGGATATCGATTTCATTGCAGGTTAAGTTGTTTTGAACTCGTATAATCAGTCTGAACTCATTTCAGGACCTTTGGTCAGTTACATAATATGTGTAAATAATTAATTAATTTAAATAATATTTAAATATGGTAATGCAACATTATTTTTAAAGGTTTAGTTCACCCAAAAATGAAAATTTTGCTATCATTTACTCACTTTCCACTTCCAAACCTGCATGAGTTTGTTTCCTCTGTTGAACACAAAAGAAGATATTTTGAAGAATTTTGGTAACGTACACAACGGTGCCGGACGCTATGGAGGCCCGTTTCTCCCCTCCACGAATAAAAAATTTTAAAAAGGATATTGCTGCTTTGTATCTCGCAATTCTGACTTTTTCTCTCGCAATTGTGAGATATAACTTCGCTATTGCGTGTAAAGCCAGAATTGCGCGATATAAACTCAAAATTTTGAGAAGTCAGAATTGTGAGTTTATCTTGCAATTCTGAGAATTCTTTATTTCTCAGAACTGCGAGTTTATATGTTTTTGCATTCTGACTTTTTAGTCTCTAGTGTGGAGTTTATATCTCACAATTCGAGAAGAAAAGAAGAGTCAGAATTGCGAGATAAAAGGTCGCAATTATCTTTTTTTTCAGTGGCGGAAACAGGCTACCATACATCGACTTTGCATACTACGGAAGTCAATGGGGACCAGCAATTGTTTGGTTACTCATACTTGGGGCACGTTCAAGCTCAAACCGGTGTGCAACGTTTTGCTACGGTTTCCGGTTTGAACGACATGTTTCCTGGAAACGGTGTGCAACGGGGTTTGAGATGCGTTTTCTCTTGTTTGGTGGGTGTGTCAAACATGTCAGCCCAATCAGCAGCAACATGTGTATAAACCACACTGTATTAAAGAGACAGCTCGCACAATGTCATTAACATCCAAATAAATTCACAAGAGCAAGTATATTGTCTGCACATGTTTTTTTACATTAAAGGCAAAATAACTGAAATAATAAGAGCACAAGTATAGATCTGGAACTTCTTTAAGTCTGTCTAAATATCATTTAGTAATTGCAATGTCTTCTGGTCCATATCCTTTCCTTAGGAAGGTGTGGACACTGATTAATGTAACATAAAAATACTATACATATTTTGCTATTGTATTGTGGAGTGACACTTTCATAAACTTTTCTATACTCCTCTGATTATATAATGGTAAATATTACAAGATCATAGCACAACAACGTGATCATATAATGAGAAGCCTAATCTCACAATAAAAATAATACGGTCATATAAATCATAACACAGTCTCTGAGGTAAGAAGTGGATTATCCTTCACTTGAAATGTTTGTCTTTTCATCCTGAAATGCGAGGCAAATGTTGGATCACAATAATTAGGAACCACAGTTTGCACAAATCTCTTCATTTGATTGGGATGTTCTCTTTTATTCTGGACGGCAAGGGCAGTGACTGTACCATCGAGCGTATTTTGCAGTATTAAACACGTATTTATACCGATTTCATCAGGCTCCGAAAATTCTTCAAAAAAAAGAACACAAAGAATGGCCTTTTCAGCTGCCATAGTTGCAACTCTTGCATAATCAGAACAGGGCGTTCAACGCACCAGTTTCCGTTTAAAAGACGTTTTGCACCATTTTTGTCGGGGCTGAACACAGCCCTGCTGTTTTTGTTTCTATCCAGCTTACATTTCCATCTGCATAATACCATTTTGTTGTAGGCTAATTAAGTAATATGTCTGTTCCACCGTTCCTAAATGTAGAGAATCATTAAAATACAAATTGTAAAATGTACACTTACTGGTTTTCAGACATGTTTTTTTACAAGTAAAAAAAAAAAAACCCTCCACACAACACCACTGTGACGCAGATCTGTTGTGTGACCACTAGATGGAGGCAGCCAATAGCCAAAGTGAACAGATTTAGTGCTCTTTTTTATTATTATTTACTTTACTTTACTTTTAACTTTTACTTTTTAGTATTTAGCAAACTCTTTTAATCCAAAGCGACTTACAAAGAAGAAAAAGAATATAAAACTAAAAGCTAAAACTCTATAAATACGATATATATACACACATTTAAGAAAATAAAAAAAATTAAATAAAAATGACAATCATACACCATGTCAAAACTAACTTTAAATAAAACCAAAAAATAAGCTGAAAACAATGCAAAATATTAAAAACAAGGTATGGTATAATAATGATTCTACGATAACACTAAGCCAAACCCCCAAAAAACACTACATTTTTGTATGTACCAGCCCACACACATACATATCCATATATTAAATACCTCTATATATATTATTATTATATATAATAGATACTAGATCTATATATATTTTATTTCATTTCCGTTTTGTATGTTGAAGTACTGAAATAACTCAAATTAAATACAAGTAAAACTTAATAAAAAGCCTATAAAACATAATAAAACTAATAAAATGACAACATTACTACAACTGTACCTAAAACTAAAATAGATAACTAATACAAAACTACAGTAGTTTATCAGTAATCCTAATAAAATAACACTGAGCCAAACACACATGCTAAAATAACATCAACTTACTGACACATAGTAAGAAATTGTTATAAAAAACTGAAGTCGGAAAAGGATATAAAAAACGTACGTATTTATTATATTATTTATTCTTATTTTTTTAATTATTTTTTTATTAAACACTTTCTTAGGGAATACAAAAGTGAAAAAACATATGCCAAGGAAAAGAGCCAGTGGTTCAAGGATGGCCAAACAATACATAGCAATTAAAATTCAGAAGAGAGAGAGAGAGATAGAGAGAGAGAGAGAGAGATAAATATAGAATACAGATAAAATACAACAAAAAAACAATTACTTAAAATAAATAAATAAATGCACAAATTAAACATATCACATAACAATAAACACACATGAAAATGATACAAAAACACCAAAAAGTGAGCATACATTTAAAGTTTTAAAGCAAAGCTCAAAATCATTATGAAGTTTACAATGAACTGGCTAATGTCTCGCCAAGGTTTTCTTGTATGAACACAATGCCAAACAAGATGCAGTTTCTGTTTGTGAGTTGCAGAAAGTTTGACACAATTAAAGGTTTTAACAGGATAGTACTGCAAGCTTGAAAGAAAAGAATCTCTTTAACCTTATTTATCAATGGATACTTGTTAGGAAATATTTTCCACTAATCTGTTCCGTTCTGAAACAGCATGAGGAATGGAAACATAATCATTCAGAAAAAGAAAGTGATTATTTCTGTTATTTTTCAATGTAGATTTAAAAACATGTTCTGCCTACATTCGTGTCAACCGGGTCTGGGAGAGGTATTTCAGAAACTACAAAAACAATATTATAGCCCTTAAATAACATAATGACAAAGTGTTATTTAAGGCTTAATTATGCATTCCTTGTCATCAGCAAGTGGAAGAAATCTGGGAGACAATTAAAATGAATTATAATTATGTGTTTAATATTACAGTCAGTGCTAACCCTGCTGGAAAAAAACAAAAACAAAACAAAAAACAGCTAAACCAGCCAAAGCTGGTTGGCAGGCTTAGCAGGTTTAAGCCGGAAGTATACTGGCTATAGCTGGTCTCCCAGTCTGACCAGATAAAGAAGTGGCCAAAACCCCTCTAAAACCAGCCTGCAAACCAAAGGCTGGATGAGATAAACCAGCCAACCAGCTCAGGCTGGTTTTAGCTGTTTTTCAGCAGGGAAAGTACAAAACAAATCATCATTATGGTGGAAATCTCAAAATGCGTCTAACATTGTGGATAATTAATTATTCATACTTGTCTTGTCTGACACAAATGCGTTTTTGGAACATTTACATTTTTAGAATTATTTTCTTTGCAGACCGATCCCATATAAGCAGCACTTGACATCGACGGCATTTTAGTGCCACGTTAAAAAATAAAAAAAATAAAAGATTATGAGATTCAAGTCATGATATTTTGAGAAAAAGTCAAAATTATGAGAATAAAGTCGAAATATTTTGAGAATAAAGTCAAAATGATGAGAATTAAGTTGTAGCAATTACGAGATTAAAGTTATAATATTTTGGGATTGAAATATAATATTTTACCCTCATGTTTTTTTTTTTTTTTCCTTTCTTCCAATTTTAATTTTTTCTTGATCTTTTTCTTTTCTTTTTCTTTTTGTTCTGTATGTTCAGACGACATTGTACATATTGTTAATAAATGTTGTGTACTCTTTACAAAGTTGTATATCTTTAATGTCATCTTTTGTGATGTTTGCATTCATAATAAAATATATATTTTGTGATTTGAATATATGTGGGATTATTAGCAGAAATCCCACCATGTGTCATATACTCTCAGGGGCAGTATGCTTTGACCTTTTTTCTCAAAATATTATGAGTTTAATCACGTAATCTTTTTAAACGTGGCACTAAAACGCCTTCGTAACAAAATTACTGTACAAATAACTCCATCTTTTTTATCGTGGCTAAGTGTTGACACATGACACTTCACACGTAGACCTGTTTTTATATTACTTGACAGATCTAGCACACTTTCTGTTTCTGACACATGTACACAAACACGTGCTTACGTCACTTCCTGCTCTTCCCATCCGGCCTGTCAATCACCCGTGGTTACCCAACACCTCTTATTGCAGTTACTGTATGTTCATTGTGTAACTTATCTGCAAGTAAATATTGCATTTAAAAAAAACAATTAAACATGTATTTTGACAGGTCTGGAGCTCGTGTTAAATCTGATCTTGTCGGACTCTGAGACACAGACGGAGGAAACTAAAGGTCACTGGTTTACATACTACTGCTCTCTGCTTATGGTTAGTCATCCTCCAGGAGTTCGTGACTAACAAGCTGGCAAAAGACAGGAAGGGGATTTTCACAAGACGGCTATTTTCATCCAAGAAACTTCCTCTTCTCTGCGCTCAACCCGTCTGTCCATCCAGATGTGCTTCCTAAAACTACTTCCGTTAAATAACTCTCAAAACATCAACACAGAAACATACAAAGAAGAAAGGGGAAATAATTAAGTAGAAGTAATGATAATGGAAATATGAATAATAAAATAGACAAACAATAAAACAAAATAGACATTAATGAACATTTTAAATGAATATAATATAATTATTCTTTCTCCAATAGTTCTTCTTAATATAGTTAAAATATTTCTTTAAATAATTGTATGATTTGATAAGTTTAATATATTATCTATAACAATACAATACATATAATAGGATATCCTTAATATAAAAAATATAATGATTTTTAAATATTAAGTAACAGTGCAATTCTCTCTTCTCTCTCTGGCGCTTTTTCTAAATGTACGGTCCATAGGCTACTGTATTGCAAAGCATCACATACACAAACACACTGTGGAAAGAGGAGTAGAACTAGTAAATTTAATTGAAAAAATGTTGACACAAACAATAAATTAAAAGACACGAAACTTTAAAAACAGTAATGAACATTCTCTTTACATAAGTTAAACATCTTTAATGGTAATACATATGTGATAATAATAAATTAGTTAAATTAAATTAGCTTACTGTTGTCTAATCTAATCTTAAGATAATTTAAAATAAGTTATTTAAAATGTAAAAATTTTTATAATAGTGTACTGTTTCTTGTTCAATAGTGCATATGATCGATTTTTAAGTTAAATCCTCAACAAAAATACATGATGATGCGAGGAATCATTTAGGTCGTGGCGCTTTATCATAATATGTTATAACAAACAGTAATTAAATGAATCATTAAGAAGAGTTTCTGACACATTCTGGATACTGGTGTGCAGACTCTAATTTAGGGTTACACACCCACATCTGACGTCAGAACAGACTCAGTTTTAAACAGCTTCTGATGCGGACTGAATATGGAAGGTGGGTAGGGCCAAAAGTCCTTAAACGGAACGCATAAAATTTGACCATGTAAATCTGTATTAAAAAGTATTACACATTCAAGAACGGTCAGAATGTGTGTGAGTTGAGAAACAAATTTTAAATAAAAATTTTTCATCTGAACACAGTAAAACTGATGCCTTAACACAGCCAGAATGTGCGTGTCTACACATAGAAAAGATGCACAGCCAAACAGTGCGTGCTGACATAGGGTCAAATTTTACACGTTCCGTTTAAAGAATTTTGGCCCTATCTGCCTTCCATAATTCTGAGGCAGCTTGAATGCATGATGGTTTTGTGGGTGTCCTGCGTCTTTAAGGCAGGAATGTGGATTATGTGCGGCCACTGCCTGGCACAGCTCTGACTGATGGACGGGCGAGAGCGTTGGCACATCGCAGCAGTGTGCCAGGTGCAGGAAACACAGGAAAAACAAGACAGGATTTGCTGAATGTGAGGAAAACTGTGGGCAGGGCAGGTGGATTTACAAACCCAAGACTCCAGACATGAGCTCATGAGGGCAGGGCGAAACTACAGGTGTGTTTTCACCTCAGATTCACTCTGCAGATGAAGATTTACAACCTTGTCGAGGGCAGATCTGATACAAGAGAGCAATAACCCTGCAGATGTGGCCTAAACACAGACGAAGACCCTTAAATGAGGATTCAATGAGGCACTGTGTTGACTCACTGCGTGCAGGTGCTGCTGGAAGACCTGCAAAGAAAATAAACATCGTAAATATTCCCTGTGTCTTTCATCTGAGGAAACTCCAGGAGAAATGAGCAGCCACTACAGACGCACAAAGCAACATAAAAGTCAAGCAGCTTTTAGCTGGCTGAGATTGAATTATGAACAAACCCCTGACCTTCAGTAATACACATTTGCACGCAACTTATACATTTAAGAAATTTCACCTGGTAGATTATAAAATGAGCAAAACAAATCCAGAGTGAAATCATCTAGAACACCCTAGCAACTTCATATCTTATCAACCACACATAACAGATAATATTACATACTTAGAAACTGCATAGCAACACCCTAGCAGCTGCATAAGACACATTGCAAATCACTAAAAATACATTGAAATGGTACAACATCACCCTGGAAACCATCCTTAAAAAAAATCCACCCTAGCAACCAATCACATAGTAACATATTATAAACTACTATAAACAACACCTTGGCAACCACCCAAAACACCTTAGCAAATTAAAATATATTAGCAACTGCATAGCAACACCCTGAACCCACCCAATATCTAGCTAACATGGAATGTTGAAAAACCATGTTAAATACTTGCAAAGTGCCACAATGTCACATGTGGCAACCACCCAAAACACCTTGGCAACTGCATAGCAACACCCTGGAAACCACCTGAAACTCCCTAGCAACCACTTAGTAACATTAAAAGCCATGCTTAAAACCGTGTTAAATTCCTTGCAATTGTACAGCACCCTAGCAGCTTAGAATATCTTAACAACTGCATTGCAATACCCTGAAAACCACCCTAACTCTTTAGCAACCACATAGTAACACTAAAGCTGTTAAAACATACTAAATACCTTGAAATTGCACAATATCACCCTGCCAACCACCCATAACTTATATTATCTTAACAGCTGCATAGCAACACCATTGAAACCACCCAAACTCCCTAGCAACCACATAGAAACATGTTAAATACTTTCCAATTATACAACGTCACGCTGGCAACCATCCAAAACAACTTAGCAATGCAGAATATCTTAGCAACTTCATAGCAACACTGTGGAAACCACCTGAAACTCCATAGCAACCACCTAGTAACATTAAAAACCATTATTAATACCATGTTAAATACTTTTCAAATTGTAAAACACCCTAGCAAATTAGAATATCTTAACAAGTGCATAGCAAAACCCTGGAAACCACCTGAACTCCCTAGCAACCACATAGAAACATGTTAAATACTTTCCAATTATACAACGTCACGCTGGCAACCATCCAAAACAACTTAGCAATGCAGAATATCTTAGCAACTGTAAAGCAACTCCCTGAAAATCACCCAGACTCCTTAGCAACCACACAGTAACATTAAAACTATGTTAAAAACATACTAAATACCTTGACATTGCACAATATCACCCAGGCAACCACCCATGACACCGCAGAAACTTATATTATTTTAACAGCTGCATAGCAACAACCTGGAACCACCCAAAGTCACTAACAACCACATTTTGTACTTATGTTTAAAAAAAAGTTCAAACTATGTTAAATACATTACAATTGGACAGTGTTGCCCTGGCGACCACCCAAAACAATTAATCAACTTAAACAATCTTAGCAACTGCATAGCAACACCCAGAAGACCACCCAAATTCCCTAGCAACCACAAAGTAACATGTTAATTACTTGACAATTGTACAACATCACCCTGGCAAACACCTGAAACACCTTATCAACTTAGAATATCGTAGAAACTGCATAGCAACACCATGGAAAGTGGAAACCACCTTAAACTCCCTAGCAACCACATAGTAACTATATTAAATACCTTGCAATTGCACAACATTGTCCTGGCAACCACCCAAAACACCCTAGAAACTTAGAATATCATAGCAACACCCTAAAAAACACCCACCTCCCTAGCAACCGCACAGTAGCGTTAAAAAAACATTTAAAATAGTTTGCAATCTTACAAAGTCGCAACCACCCAAAACACTTTAGCACGCGGTGAAGAATTTTGTATGGAAACATGAATACATTTTAATTAATTTGTAGCTTTAAAATGAATTAGAAATTAAAATTGAGTGACAGAAGCTGTATCGCAGTAACAGTTATTAAAATAACACAAAATAATCCCATTGATTTAGGTCTGCGCTAACACAACGCTTCACTGCCTCAGAGATTGTGGCTGGTTGTTTGTTTTGGATCTTATCAGGCACAGAAGAGCCCTGAAATAAAATAATTCAATAATATGATTCATCATGAATCACGGCGCGATAGTTGGCGAGCTCATGTGCAGAGTTTACCGGCACAAGGAGATGAGACAGGTGTGTCAAACAGACCAGGTGAGCTTCATTCCTCAAACATTATTTATTGCTCTTCACTCGTATCGAGTCCTGCGGTGGCATCTGCGCCAACCGCACATCTAAACACACGGTTACACAAGGCCTGCAGTGATTCAGCTCTCACCGGCCATGTGCTGTCACTGCATGGGTGGATGAGTGCGTGTTTTCTGGGAGACTCCCAACACATTTCTCTGTCATTATGGCCAAATCCTACGATGCTCAGATGGGACTGTAGGCTGCGGCGACACGACACTACTGATATTGTTCACATATGGAAACACACACATAATAAACAAGATTCAAGCATCTGGTGACCCGCTTCACATATACAGCATGTGCACATGACAGCCATGCCGCGTGCCTCGAACAGCACGGGATTGTGGGTGCACATGTTTCGTGAAGTTTTCAAATCTGAATCAGACCCTGATCAGTTCTTTTAATTATTCTTTTAGTCATTTTAGTCTCTTAAGCACACCAAGGCTGCATATATTTGATCAAAAATACAATAAAAAAAAGAGTAAAATATTATTTGAATTGTTTGAATATGTTAAAGTAAATTCCTGTGATCAAAGCTGAATTTTCAGCTTCATTACTCCAGTCTTCAGTGTCACCATGCTGCTCGAGAAACATTTATGATTATTATCAATGCTGAAAACAGTTGTGCTGCTTCACATTTTTTTGTGGAAACGGTGATACATTTTATTTCAGGATTCTTTGATGAATAGAAAGTTCAAAAGAACAGCATTTATTTCAAATAGAAATCTGTTGTAACATTACATGCCTTTACTGCCACTTCACTTTAATGCATGTTTGCTGAATAAATGCATTACCTTCTCTTCTTTTATAAAATAAAAGTCAACATTACAACCTGCTGCACTGAAATTAAGCAAAACAAAAACCTCAACATAAAACACAGACATAAAGAAATAGATTTTTTATGAAACAAATGAGTCCAGACAGGATCATGCCAGTACCTGAAAAACTCGCCTCCATAAATCACTGCATGGACTCTTGACCCTTTAAAGGGATGTGTCGTGGTGCTCGTTTTTAATTAGTTTAGAAGATGAACGAAGGTCTTATGGGTTTGGAATGACATGAGGGTGAGTAATACATGACAGAATTTTAATTTTGGGGTGAACTATCCCTTTAAGGCCAGTTAGATTGGATTATAAATTAAGTCTGCAAACCAAAAGCTTTTAATTGCTCACATACACCCCTGTTGATGCTTCCACGCCCAAACTAACACACTTTACATAAAGGCCTATCAACACAAATTAGCCTCTAAACAGCATATGCTGCTCTAATCTCATAATTGTCATTTGCTTTAAGAGCTGCAACAGTGGACTGAGTTGGTGCCAGTGTTACTGACGTTTCTGGAAATTAAAATTAGCTTAACAAACTACACTGACATTTTTCTGTAAATCAATTAGCTACAGTACAAGCTACTAATAGAAAGTAGGTAAATGCATTGGAACTATTTAAATATCAATATTTATCTTTTAAATATATCAGATTAATGTTTAATCAAATCAGTATTTTCAGGCACAAAAAAAATATTAAATGGTTTACAGCAACAAACTTAAAAACTATTTTAAAAAGAATTCACCCCAAAATTAAAATTTGATTTGTTTGTTTCTTCATCAAAACAGATTTAAAGAAATTTAGCATTACATCACTTGCTCACCAATGAATGGGTGCTGCCAGAATGAGAGTCCAAACAGCTGATAAAAACATCACAATAATCCACAAATAATCCACACCACTCCAGTCCATCAGTTAATGTATCGTGAGAAGGAGAAATAGACCAAACTGCGCATTTACGAAACAAATCATCATACGACTTGTTTTTAAACTCAGTCATGGCTTTCCAGTTAAATAGAGACCTAAACAATAATATGCTTTCTAAATCATCCACCCCGGTCTGAATCAGGAGAGGAGTCTGCACAGATCAAGCACAGTTTACAAGCCAAAACAGTCCAAATCTCTAAAGAAATATATTGGTAGGTTTTGATGTGAGAGACAACAGGAGATGGACTTTTTCCACTGGAGGAAGCGTTATTATGGATTATGAACAATTTGAAGATAAAAACACCTTAATGATGGATTTGTTTCTTACAAACACGCAGCTTTTCACTTCTCAAGACATTAACTGATGGATTGGAGTGGTGTGGATTACTTGTGGATTATTGTGCTGTTTTTATTAGCTGTTTGGACTCTCATTCTGACGGCACCCATTCACTGCAGAGCATCCATTGGTGAACAAGTGATGTAATGCTACATTTCTCCAAATCTGATGAAGAAACAAACTCATCTACATCTCGGATGGCCTGAGGGTGAGGACATTTTCAGCAACTTATCATTTTTGGGTGAGAGTGGCTAGAGTTTCAGCACACGTGGCCCAAATGAGCTGACACAGTGCTTTCTGTGCTTCTGCCACTCAGACATGTAGAAATGTGACTCAGCAAGTCTGCTAGTTAGACATTACATCTATAAGAACCGACCAAATAATGTCTTATGATATTCCCCCAGTTTCATGCTCCTGAAATCCAACTAAATCAGACTAGATCTTGATTTCAGCCTGGAATCACTGGTGAAAATCTGCAGGATTCATTATGCATTCAGTGCATATAGTACTCTCATATAAGCATGTGCACATTAGAAAGGCACTCACAGCTGTACTGTCGACTTGTGCTGTCACAGTTATCGCCCGCCTGCACTGCTGTCATCCAGCTGTGTTTGTGAGTTTGGACACAGAAGTGCTTGGTCATGAAAAACCGCAGTGGAACTCTGACCTACTTGGAAACAGAAGCATCAGAAAGAGACAAAGATATGAGAAAAGCTGCTGAGAGCTGCACATCTGCAGCTCAGCCGAGAGCTAAACATCACAGCACATTATTCACATCAAAGCTCTAGCAGTCTGCAGACGTCAACAGGACTGGAACTGCAGCTGTGTGAACCGAGGCTATAATAAAACACGCGCTTCTGAACAGCATTGGCAAGTCTGATTCTTTTAAGGGAATCGGTTCGTTCGGAAAAAAATGATTCACTGATTCAGTTGAATCCCTGAAGGTATTTAGCATATTGTAGTGCTGCTGTTTGCCATGTTCTCAACTTAATATATATAGGCTAAACAAAGGTTTTAATGTTAAAACTGTGTCAATTCCTAGAAAGAATGAGAGATTTCTGATGTTTTATGTAATTTTCTGGACAGGACTCCTAAACAAGTGCGAAACTCACCCTAGCAACAATCACTATGGTAAAAACAGTACAGTGTTATTTGTCTGCGGGGCGTCACACACCTGTGTGTGTGTAATTACAGACTGCAGTCCAGACCAGGTGACACACACACACACACACACACATACCGGTGACTGATCAGTACTGCTGTGACCTCTGACCTCAGAGTAAAGGTTCAAATGGAGGTTAATCTGTCCGTCACTCACTCACTCACTCACTCACTCACTCACTCACTCACTCTCTGTCTATCTGTCTATCTGTCTGTCTGTCTATCTATATATCTGCCTGTATGTCTGTCTGTCAAATGAATTTCAGTTTAGTTTACTTTTAACTTTGAATTGCAAGGGGTCCTATTATGCTCTTTTACAAAGTCTTGATTTTGTTTTGGGGGTGTACTAGAACAGGCTCTCATACTAGGTTGTTCAAAAAACCCATTATTTTTTACATAATTTACATTATTACAACACCTCTCTCCAGTCTGGCATGAACGGCTCGAATAGTTCATGTATCAAAGGAAAGCCCGTCTTCTGAAATACGAAATGTGTTGTGATTGGTTATCTGGGCCAGTGTGTGTGTTGTGATTGGTCAGCTGGGACAGTGTGTGCTGTGATTGGTCAGCTGGGCCAGTGTGTGCTGTGATTGGTCAGCTGGGCCAGTGTGTGCTGTGATTGGTCAGCTGGGCCAGTGTGTGTTGTGATTGGCAGCTGGGACAGTGTGTGCGTGATTGGTAGCGGGCAAGTGTGGGCTGTGATTGGCAGCGGGTAAGTGTGTTGCTGTGATTGGTCAAGTGAGGTCAGTGTGTGCTGTGATGGTCGTGGGTCGTGGTGTTGTGATTGGTCAGCTGGGGCGTGGTGCGTGCTTGTCAGATGGGTCAGTGTGGGCCCTGTGATGGGTCAGCTGGGTCAGTGTGTGCTGTGATTGGTCAGCTGGGCCAGTGTGTGTTGTGATTGGTCAGCTGGGCCAGTGTGTGCTGTGATTGGTCAGCTGGGCCAGTGTGTGCTGTGATCAATTAGCTGGGCCAGAGTGTGTTGTGATTGGTTAGCTGGGCCAGTGTCTGCTGTGATTGGTCAGCTGGGCCAGTGTGTGTTGTGATTGGTCAGCTGGGCCAGTGTGTGCTGTGATTGGTCAGCTGGGCCGGTGTCTGCTGTGATTGGTCACCTGGGCCAGTGTGTGCTGTGATCGGTAAGCTGGGCCAGCATCTCGGCGCCTGGTCAGGAAATGTCAGGCCCCTTACCATAGCCGCCTGCGATCTTCAGTGTAAATGTTTCGTCAAAATCAAATCATTTTGAGCACGATTTAAACCCGGATGATTGTAACCACTCTAAGTTTGTCTGCCTTGGGGAAATTAGCGTGTCTCCGACATTGTGATAACAATCGTTGCCTTCTCTAGTGCAGCTCAACAAGGTCTCATCCCATTCGTCGATATTTGTAATATCACAAATCCAGGAAAATATGCGATGTAGTCCAAACGAGTCATTCGTTGTAATTTTTTAATAGTGATTTCTGTTAAATAAAATATCTCCATTTGAAGTGAACTTTGAGCTTTGTAACTTTGCAGATCTTTTTTATGCTCAAACAGCAACATTACAGACTAACTAAAGTTGAAAAAGTGAAAAAGCATAATAGGTCCCCTTTAAATGATTCTAAATCAACTTGCATGTATTCTCAATTAAATTCTGAATGATGCCGAACACTTGTAATATTGTGCATTGTATTGTGTTATTATGCATTTCCTTCATAACAGATTTTCCCACAAACCCTCATTCTCAGTGCCTGGTGTCTTTATCTCATTGTGATATGAATATAAAGGTAGACAACATTCTGTCAGCCTCGGTTACCTTCACACATCTGCTCAAACAGGCTCAGACTAGTACAAACAGCGGGTTAACATGACCTGATGACTAACCACAGGTAATATCAGTCACAGATGCTCCAGGTGAGTTTCACTGCATGTGCTGCTGTGCTTGTGCTGTGTTGTCTTGTATCTATCATGTTTTGTTCTGTATTTTAGTACATTATCTGACTAGCAGCCATGTGTCTGTTCTGGTTCAGTCGTCTCAGTGTTTACATCAGATCTCATTGGTCGTCCTGCATCATGGCTCAGAAATGCAGGTGAAATCCCCTAAGTTTCCCTGTTATAAAACACGCTGTCTCCCGCAGGACAAGCCCTCTTAGGAGTCGAACAGATCCAATTAAACCCAGTTAAACAACAGGCTGCCAAACAAACCGACTTCAAACGGAAAGTCCGAGTGTCAGTGTGGGTTATTTATGACAGAGCCACTGTCCCGCCTCTGAAGAGCAACGGAAAACACTCTTTAGTATCTCAACTGTATAATCAGCTATGAGATTAAATGAAGATATTTGTTGTCTCCTGAGGTTTTTTTTCTTTCCCAGAGAAAAAAGAGCCTGCAATCTTCTGTGGAAAGGTCTCAAAATGAGTTGCAACATTTTTCAAGCAATTCAAAAAGATTTTTATTTTTGTTTTTCACATGAATTTGAGGAGAAACATCTGAGACAAGAGTTGATGCATTAGGTCTAGGGAGCTACAAAAGAGCAACATCTGAGCAAGGGGTTTTTAATGGGGTCCAAATTTAGAGAAAAACAGTTTTAAAAAGGTAAAAATGCATTATTCAAATTAAAATGTTGAAAAAATAAAATGAAACACTATAACAGCTAGCTAACTAATTTGATTAATTAAAATTTAAATTCATAGATTTAAATAAATAAACCTACATTGATTTAAATAAATACATTTTAATTGCAAAGTAAATATTAAAAATAATAAAATTAAATACATTTTAAACAATTAAACAAGTGTATTAAAAAGTAAAGAAAACTAATCAAAATTAATACATAATAAAAGCAAGCAAATAAGATTAAATTAAGTAAATAAATAATATTAAAACTAGATATGTAACTAAATTGATTAAACTAATACAGAAAATTTGTATTAATTTTTTTTTAAATAAACCAAATTGATTAAAATAAATGAATACAAATAAATAAATAAAATAAGCTTCCCGTAGCTATTACAAATTATATATTGGATCAAAATAAAAAAACATAAAACGAATAATTATTAAAAGAATAATAATCCAGACCAGTATGCATTAAAAAAAATTTGATTTGAAGAAAAAACTAAAGTTATCTTAATAAATCCACTTTCAATGAAAAAAGGAAGAAAACAACTTTAAAACTTAAAAATATAAAACTAAATTAAAATAAATATATGAATAAAAATAAATAAAATAATAGGTCTAGACAGTAGGCTTAGAAAAGGTAATGATGTAACATAATAGTAACTCTATATTTTCCAAATGATATTTTACATAGTAATATATTAAACATAATATTATTTTTTCACTGTATAAATTGTTACCAAGCCATTAACTTTTTAATTGGTCTTTACATATGAAGTATAGTACTTGTAAAATTATTGTGATGAGGATGATCAGATTGTGGGTCTCCGTTGCATCTAAAAGATTGAAACCCTGAAGTGCGCATGCACCACAACACACACACACACACACACAAACACCACAATCACTCACTCAATCACTCACTCACTAAAACACACCACACACAAACACTCTCACACAACTCTCACACCACACACACACACACCAACACCACAACACCACACACACACCACACTCACTCACTTACTCACTCACTACACACACACACCCAACACTCTCACACCTCTCTCCACACACACACACACACACACACACACCACACACACACTACACACACACTCTCCCAAACACAACACCACAAAACAACACCACAACCACACACAACACACACAACACACAAAGGTTTGTTTTTTGTGAAAAGTGTGGAACATCCCATAGGCGTAAATGGTTTTTATAGGTCAGACCGTAAATTCTATTGCCATGTACCAACCCACACCTGTAAAAAAAAATCCTAAATTTACTGGTAAATAACCGGCAGCTGTGATAACGGAATTGTTTTTTTCTATTACCGTAAAAAAGACCGGTAGCAAAGTTTTAGGTGTACGGTTTTTTTTTAACTTAAATTTACAGTTAAATAACGTAATTTCATTAACTGATATAATTGTTAATATACCAACCTATTAAAGTACAAGTATTTGTTTTGTACCTTTGTAATACACTGATAACCACCAAATGAAGGTGTTGATGAGAAAGTCACATGATGAACAAAAGCCCATCACAAACAGCTTTTAAACAATAACATATATAGAAAGTGCACAGCGTCATTCACACAAACACTAAACACCATCACGGTAACACACATGAAACTGAAATAATGCAATAAACATCAATTTAACAACATTAGGTGTAACACACAACTCTAATATACAAAACTGATAAGAAAAACTAAGAAGAAACATAGTTATTTCAACAAAAAAAAAAAAATTTGAAATTTGAAATGTAAAGCAGGGAATTCTTGGAATGTCAATTTACGGTTATTAACTGTAAATTAAACAGTATTTTTCACTTCCAAAAATGGTATACTACAGTAAAATTAATGTCCAATACATGTAATGTCAAATACAGTTTTCACCGTATATAGTAGGGGAATTTACCGTTAACCATTTAACAGGTTTTTACTGTAGCATTTTTACAGTCTTTTACCGTTAAATTCAAGGTCATTTTTTACAGTGCACGTCCCAAATCTATCCCCTCAGGAGACTTTGTGCTCTTCAGATTTTCAATACATTCATTCTGTGTGATTTATAAGCGTTTTGAAAAGTGGGGACATGGGGTAATGTCCTGAAAAGTCACCTTCTCCTTGTAATACCTATGTTATACTTTTGTCATTATACAAATTTATGTCCTCTTTTGTCACAAAAACGCGCACACACACACACACCACACACTCACACACCCACACACACAAACACACAAACACACACACACACCAACCACTCACACTCCCTTCACACACCAACACACACACACACAACACTATTATTCATAACAGCCCCGGGGACCCCGCAGGCGGGGGGCAGCCCGATAGACGACGGTCCCACACACAAACGCTCGGCCAGCGTGTGACCCCAATGCCTGTCAAAAGAGCTTTTATCCCTGTGAAGGAGCGAGAAGGAAAAAAAAGGAAAACATTCCGTTTCCCGTAAGGCGGGAAGGGAGGAGGGGGGTTTTGGGAAGCTTGGTGAGTCATCAGATTTTCTGTTTCAAAGCCCGTCTCTCTCTCGCTCTGCCCTGTCATGTTCACAATCGAGGCCGAATGACCTTCTCACCGGTCCAGTGATTTTCAAACACACATTTTGTTTTTAATGTGTGTGTTTGTGTGTAATTGTAGGTCTGCACCTGCTCTGATCTAGTTACTGTAGTAAAGCACTCCTCACACACACACACGCACACACACAAATTATGTTGGCAGTCATGTATGTTCCTATCTTTAGACGTTCATAAATATCGCGGTATCTGATGGGAATATGAAATGTAGGACAGAAAGAGGTCTAGAAACAAACAAGTACAGTACATTTTAACCAGGCAATGGAGTGCTTTACCTGACATCACAAATCCCCAGTACATACAGATTAGAACATACGTTACACATCTTGAATGTTGTGTTAATAATTTAAAAAAAAAAATTCTTGTTGTCTTATGATAAACAGCCTAACCATCCTATTGTAGCTTATGGCGGGCCAGGGCCCACGAACTAATGAAAATATTTTATGATGTTTAAACAACTAGACAATTTAACTTTTCACTCTGTGCATTGTCTAAAGTATGGTGTTTCGCAATACCTTATCCAGGTGATGAGACAGGTTTTAGTACAAAAATTAAAAAAAATATACCTAAATATGATTAAAACAGCTGATAAATTTGGCTTAAAAAATAAATAACTTTTATGAAGATAAGTAATAAAAATGAAATGATTAAATACATAAGTAAAATGGTTAAAATATCACATTTGATGTGAATAAACTTAAAAAGTAAAGAAAATGAATTAAAATATATAAATACATTATTGAATTATATACTAAAATTTATGAAAAATGGTAATTAAATTAAATAACAAATAAATGTTTTATAAAAACAAAATAGCATTAACTTGCTATCATGTGATATGTGATCAAAATCAATCAATTCGATTTAATAAAGACATAATTTTGAATAAAAATTAAATTTTAATTTAAATATTTAAAAAATAAATCAAATGTATATTTTGCAACATACTTCTGTTTTATATTCTGCATTTGGCAGGCGTTTTTATCCAAAATAATTGCACTGAGTTCAGGTATACTATTTGAGCTACATGAGCACTTAAAAATTTAAAAAAAATTTTAAAAATAAAACTCTTTAACTTGACACACCATCTAAAAATGCTGATAACATATGTTTTCACAAACTAACAATTAAAACCTAGAATTTAGAAATGTATGCAAATTCATCAGTTTCAGTGGAGATGTAGAAAGACACTGCCAAGTTAATAAAAAATGTTAATTTCAGCTGCTCTGCACTCACACATCTGTTGCCCAATGAGAATCACAAACAGACAGGTGTAGCTGTGTTTCAAGAAACCGAATATGTTGTATTTCTACTTGATTTCAATCCGACATGCATCTTTCCACACGCTCACACTGAAGGTTATGCATTCCTGTCCTTCAAACGCTCCGTCAGCGATTTCCTTCATGAGTAGGAGCTCTACTTGTCTTATCTTTGTTGCTGTTGTTTTATTCTCCCCATCCTCGCAGGTGGCTGTGGGAACAGACCCTCTTAAAAATGCATTTACCAAAAACTAAAAGCCACATGGCCGAGAACGGGAGCAGCTTTCTCTCTGGAGCCGGTCCTATTTCTGGAGCTCACGTCTGCTGAAACCATCAAAGCCTCATTATTTCTCTCTTTTATGGCATAGTTGCGGCTGGTGTTGTTGTTGTGTAACAAATTCGGTCAGCGTGCAAACCACAAAACCCACAAGCGCCAATTAGAGAGCCGCTTATCACATGCGCTTTATGAGGTCAGAGCCCACACGCGACCCACCCAGCACTCAGACTGAAACTGTGTTGTGCTCGGGTCACGGACACACTGGACACACATAAACATGAACGGCGGGATTCATCCCGATCATGCGCTAAATGCTGGTGCTCAAAGAGTTGAGCTGGGTGATTTGTGAACCAAACTGAACCTCAGCAGAAGAAAAACATACTGCATGAAACTGAACTGGATTTGAATCGAAGGAACAAACAGGGTGCAGTTAAAAGAAACTGAAATTAAAGCAGAGCATTTGAATATTATTTTTAACAAGAACATTTTCAAAAGTTTAAAAATGAATGAAAGGATGGATGGATGGAAGGATGGATGGATGGATGATAGATGGCAGATGGATGGATGATAGACAGACGGACAAATGGACAGATAGATGAATAGAGGGGACAGATGGATGAATGGGTGGGTGGATGGATGATGTTAGATGGACAGATGGATAGATGGATGGGTGATGGAAAATGGATGGATGATGGTTAGATGAACGGTCGGACGGATGGATGGATGGAGGGATGATGGAAGATTGGACAGAAGAGAATAGAGGGGACAGATGGATGAAGGGTGGGTGATGGATGATGTTAGATGGGATAGATGGTATGGGTGATGAAATGGAGGCTGATGGTTAGAGGACACGGAACGATGATGGATGGATGGATGGATGATGGTTAGATGGACGGACGGACGAAACGGATGGATGGATGGACGGATGGATGATGGATAGATGGGACAGATGAATAGAGGGGACAGATGTAGGAATGGGGGGGTGGATGGATGATGTATAATGGACAGATGGATTGGGTGCTGGAAAATGGAGGGATGGATGATGGTTAAGATGATGGAGGATGGATGGAGGGGAACAGATGGTTATGAATGGGTGGGGGGTGGATGGATGATGTAGATGAGATAGATGATGGTGATGGAAAAGGAGGATGGATGAGGTTAGATGATGGATGCGTTTAGTGAATGGATGGATGATGGTAGAGAATGGACGGAGGCTGGAGGGATGGGTGGATGGTGATGTTAGAGGGATTAGATGGATGGGTGATGGGAAAATGGAGGATGATGGATGGTAGATGAAAAATGGAGTTTAGATGAATGGATGATGAGGTTAGCTAGACATGGACGGATAGACGGCTGGATGATAGATAGATAGATAGATAGATAGATAGGTTTATAGATAGATAGATAGATAGATAGTCGATAGATGATGGGCAGATGGACAAATGGACAGATAGATGAATAGAGGGGACAGAGGGAGAATGGGTGGGTGGAGGGAGTGTTAGATGGGAAGCTGGATATTTGGATGGATGATGGTTAGATGAAAACGGAAGGAGGATGGATGGATGGATGAGGTAGATGCAACGGACGGATGTATGGATGGATGGATGGATGGATGAGGGATGGATGGATGATGGATAGAAAGAATGGATGGTTGGATGGATGATGGACAGATGAACAAATGGACAGATAGATGAATAGAGGGGACACATGGATATGAATGGGTGGGTGGATGGATGCTGTTAGTGACGATGGTAGATGGAGGTGATGCGTTAGATGGATAGGATGATGATAGATAGATAGATAGATAGATGATCAGATGATAGATAGATAGATAGATGATGGGATGGATGGATGGAAGGATGGATGATGGATGAGCGACAGATGGACAAATGGACAGATAGTGATAGAGGGGACCGATGTATGAATGGGTGTGTGGATGGCGAGATGTTGAGATGAAGGACAGGACGGGACGGAGGAAGGATGGATGGATGGATGGATGATGGAAAGATGGATGGATGATAGACGACAGATGGATAGATGGATGGATGGATGATAGATGGATGGATAGATAGATAGATAGATAGATATATAGATAGAAAGATAGATAGATAGATAGATAGATAGATAGATAGATAGATAGATAGATAGATAGATAGATAGATAGATACATAGATAGATAGATAGATAGATAGATAGATAGATAGACACCCATGAACTGGAAAGGGAGACTGATGTGTTTCAGTTTCAATAATAAGCAGCATTCAAAAAGAATTGAAGATCCCAAGTGAAGACATCATGCTCTGTTGATCAGCACATCGACACAAACCCTGTCCAACTATTTGCTGTCAGACAGATGAGATCGTTTATTCCTCTGTTATGCCCGTAATCATCTAAACACCATCTCCCAATTCAAACCACAACACATCCTGAGCTAATGACGGAAACCAGGCTGCTTTATAACCATTCCAGTAAAATACATTCAAAAGCAGCCAAAAGCGCAGCACACATTACAGTAATCCTGTTTGGTTAACTGCAGGAGGAACTGCACCGCAGTTATTTATTAAAAAAGCTAAATGTGCAGCTGCAATCAACACACACACACTTAAACGCACAAAAAAATACACACACAACATCCTCTGGTGTGGTGTGGTTTTCCTACAGTGCGCTTGAGTGAGTCACGGACGAGTGAGCCTTACATTTCCACTCCCTAAGCGAGATGTTCTTCATTACAGACGCGCTGCAGCTGCTCTATACAATCAGAGATCTGCTCAAATGGAATATCTGTGTGTGTAATTGACTTCAGATTTCTATTGATCCACATGGGGGAGAAGAAAACGAACACACACACAAACACACACACACACACACACACACACACACACACACACAACTCGTCCGTTTCCCAGAATGCTCTAGCGTTGCTGAATCTCAGCTGTCTGAAAACCACTGTTCATCCATCTGTTTTCACTTTTCCATTATGACTCTTTTCTCTACTTTCTCTTGTTTTTACTTCAGAAGATTGTTGAGGGACACAAAATTGTTTACCTGAGAAAGACACCAATCATAGTTCTAAACGTACCTCTGAAAGCTGATTGGTTGATGGGGCTGTAGATTTGGGAGCATGTGCTGATTTTGGTAAATCACAGCTAACATAAATATGTTCTAAAAACATTTTGCTTATGTTCCCATAAGGTAAAAAAAAGCTATTTCTGAGCGTTCTTGAAATGCTCAAAACGTCCAGTTTTTAAATGTGACTTTAAAAGATACGTTTTCTCTTGGTAATGCGAACATTAAAGGAATGTTCAATTTGCAAACATTCTAGGAACATTACTTTTGAATGTGCTCTGAACGTTCTGAAAAAAAAGTAATAACAGTTAACCGTTAGACGTACATCCAACTAAAACATTTCAAGAAAAAAAAAACGTTCTATGAAAGGTGTATAAATGTTTTTGTGCTAACGTGCTAACGTTTGAGAACGTTATAAGACTAGATAACGTTGAAAGAACGTTCCATTAACATTACTATAAGAACATTTGCTTGTAACTTGAGGAGATCATTGCCAGAATGATAGACAAAGCTCTGAGAATGTTGTCTGTTAGCTAGGATCATGTTAAACATGGTTCCATATGTTGGAAATTAGTTTTTTGCTTTTGTTTTTTACATAAATGTACCATGTAGAAAGTGACTCGACAAACTTCATTCAGTTTAACTACTAGCTATCAGCAGTGCACATTAGCATAATATTATTTTTAGCTCAGAAACTGCCATTACAACAATAACCTATATATATAGGCCTATATCTATATCTATATGCCTGGATATAACATGTTTATATAAAGTGTTGTGCAAGTTACTTCCAAAATGTAATACATTATATATTACTTATTACTGCCTTTTGACAGTAATTAGTTACATTACAATATTACTGTCTCTGAATTGTAATGCGTTACACTACTTTTGAGTTACTTTTGAGTTACTTTCACTTTCAACTTCAAACCACAATTACATTCAGAAATAATAGCGGCAAATAAAGCGGAATGTTATAGGCCCTAATGAACAAGCAATAAAAACAATAGCAAGTCTATACGCTATTTTAGTTATCCTCACTCCACAACAAATCCTTTAAATTTAACTGTATACAGAACAAAACAAGAATGAAAAATATAAATTGCTAAACAAGCCAAAAACTATTAATTTAAAGCGAAATTGAAAGCAAATGCCTTTGTTCTCATGCAGCCTCTATCTTCTGCGTTCTTACCTCTATCATTCGGCACGAATCCATGTTTCTATATTAGCGATGCAATTGAATGCTAAACTATTATTTACAATGTAAACCATGCTTTTGTACTTAACGGTCTTTCCGCAAAAAGAAAAAATCACACTCTTCACATGAATAAATATGTGCTTGGCCAGAGCTCAGGCTGAACGACAGGGATTGTACGGACGATTTTAATTAACCAGTGTATCTATATTTGGTTGACTGTATTTTATTCTGATAATGAACGGCTGCAACGTTTGCAATGCTGTATGTTTGTGCGTGAGGCGCCGGCGCGATCGAACAGCGGAAACCTAAAATAACCTACTCCGTAATTGTTGGTAATGACAGATCATTCAAAACTGCAATGTGTTTACGTTTATTTAGGAGCGCTTGTCACTCGGGGTCTTTCCGGCATTTGCAGAGCACAGCGCCACAAAAAATGAACCAAACTAAGCAGCAATGGTACTCAGTCTTTTTCTTTCGTTTTGTTAATCTGTTAATTAGGCTTTTTAAGTAAAATATTTTGCATATTCATTCATTTTATATATAGGCTATGATTTAATAAAAACAGATTGTTTTTTTTAGTTAAACTTAATTTGTTGCTCGTCCGCCGCATTCTTTCTCTTCTCCGACCCCGCAGTGTGCCCATCTCACAAATGTAAAATCCGTCTCAGTCATCTCAACCATCGAATTACAGCAAAAGGAAAAAGACAAAGTATTTTACCCGCGGAATTTATTGTCTTGTGCCGTTTTGTGGTGTTGGTAAATTCACCACTTAATTTTGAGTTAAAATATGTTGTAGTAACGTGCGTTACTGAGATTGTAACGAGTAATAATATTACCCAAATTTTATTGTTAATGCGTTATATTACTGTGTTACAGCAAAAAGTTATATACTACTGTAATATCGTTACTTTTGTAATGCGTTACTCCCAACACTGTTTATGTATCAGGTCATGGGTGAAAAAGATGACAGAGACACGCGAAAACTCCTGATATAATCAATAACTAACTACACTATCAATCTTTTATTTACACAGTGTGTAATAGGAAGATCTGCAAACGTGTAGAACTCCATAAACTTGCAAAAACAAAAAATGTGACCTTGGAGCACAAAACCAGTCTTAAGTCGCTTGGGTATATTTGTAGCAATAGCCAAAATACATTGTATGGGTCAAAATGATTGATTTTTCTTTTATGCCAAAAATCTTATAGGATCTTAAAGGAACACTCCACTATTTTTGAAAATAGGCTCATTTTCCAACTCCCCTAGAGTTAAACAGTTGAGTTTTACCGTTTTCGAATCCATTCAGCCGATCTCCGGGTCTGGCGGTAGCACTTTTAGCTGTAGCTTAGCATAGATCATTGAATCCGATTAGATCGTTAGCATCTCGCTCAAAAATGACCAAAGAGTTTCGATATTTTTCCTATTTAAAACGGGACTCTTCTGCAGTTACATCGTGTACTAAGACCGACAGAAAATGAAAAGTTGGGATTTTCTGCCGATATGGCTAGGAACTATACTCTATTCCGGCGTATTAATCAAGGAACTTTGCTGCCGTACCATGGGTGCAGCAGGCGCAATGATATTACACAGCGCCTGAAAATAGGCTTATTGGAAGTTACCTAGCGGGGACTATTTTCAGGCGCTGCGTAATATCATTGCGCCTGCTGCACCCATGGTACGGCAGCAAAGTTCCTTGATTTATTCTAAAGATTTCTCAATATTTAGATTTTTTTGCATATTCCAGTATTCAAATAGTGGTATCTCAGCCAAATATGGTCTTATCCTAACAAACCATACATCAATGGAAAGCTTATTTATAAAAAAAAAATGACCCTTATGACTGGTTTTGTGGTCCAGGGTCACAAATTAGATCAGAGTGGATTCTGACTAACCTACTACAGTAAACGCCTCTGATTGGCCACCGCTTTCAACAGAGATGCCTGTGATTGGCTACAATACTCAACGCTGCAAAAACCCGTTGTAAATAGAAACTTTTGGCATTGTAATTTGAAACCAGAGCACACACACAAAAACATGCGGGCGAGTTTGAAAGCCGTCGACTTCGAGCGGGTACATTTAAAAAAATACACGAATCACACAATTGACCCATTTTGAGGCCGAAAGGTGACAAATTTGAATCCCTGATACTAATTTGACCTCATAAATCTAATGGGACCTGATTTGCCTCGCTGATTATAACAGGAGAGTTGTAGATTTTTTGAAAACTGACTCAAAGCAGACCGACCTGAAATTGAAAAATTCAGTCTGCAGTAACCCCCTCCGCCCATCCTAGACCCCCAAACACACCGTCTGTGGCTGTTTGTGGAGCAAAACTCTCTCTCGCTTTCTTTCCCCGGAGGACAGATTGCTGAAGTGACCGCAGCAGCGATGCTCTTACATGACTCACGGATCTGAATCACACGTGCTGCGGTCGACTCACAAAGACACAGAAGCCTCGGATAAACACCGCGTTTGACAGATGGCGACACATGCCGAAACACCCGCACACACTCACACGCTCCACTTCAAACATAACGACATCAAACCGGCGCAGAGACCGGAGTGCCATTTATCTCCGCTTTGATTGACGGGAGCGTCTGCGCGGGAAAGAGGTTCAGGCGCGCGTAAGAGGAAAGGAATTCAGTTCACAGCCCACGAAACTTATAAACACTTAAACACTCCTGTGTCTGTCGATCACGAAAGGAAGAGTCCTAATGTGATCCTCATTCACATTCCTGATTTACTACCAGTTTTCCAGACACACGATCAAACACGTCTCAATATCTGGTAATGGTCAAAGCATTAAAATAACCATAATAATCTATCCCACAATTCCTCCTCCATCACAACTGACAGCTTTACTTTCCGTTTTTTATGTGCAAAAGGAAATGTAATATTGGAAAGCATCTACTGTAATGTTATCATAATTCATCTTACATAAAACAATAGGAATCTGCGGTATGCTCTCGGTGGCCGTGTGTGTGTGTTTTAGATTCTATGTGGTCTCTCCATCAAAGAGGTCTGACCTGCTTTCACAGTGGTCCAGTAGGACAATGTGTGTGTTTTACATTTTTACCATAGTGGTAAGTAGGAAGCATTCCGTCCATCAGAGATGGAAAGATGGTGCTGTCAAACCCTCTGGCCAGCTCAACATGAGTAAACACACAATACAACAACTACTTCCCTTAATTGCCTCCTGTGTGGAAACTTAAGCATGTATGTGATATTTTGATACATCTTCTCCTCAATATGAATCTTTAAGATGTTTCTTCTGATGATAATTGGCCAATCGGGAGGCCCAGAGGAGTGATGATGTAATTTCCTGTGGTTTGGGAGGTAGATTGAGCAACATCGCGCTCCACTGAAGTACAATTTGAGACTGCCGTTTCTCAAAAACTCGAGTGTGTGAAGATGTCTGGTGGGTGTGTGTGTGTGTGTGTGTTTTTTGAGTGTGAGTGTGTGTGTGTGTGTGTTTGGGAGGGGTGTAGTTCCTAATTCCACTTATACCTACTGAAATGTTTCCATGTTGTCTGTCAGAAATGTTCCGTTACTACAGTCCGCTATGAATAACTCAGGGTTTCTGCAAATGTCATGAATGAACCTATAGATAGACAGATAGATAAATAGATAGATAGATAGATAGATAGATAGATAGATAGATAGATAGATAGATAGATAGATAGATAGATAGATAGACACACAGACAGACAGATAGATAGATAGATAGATGTAATAGAGAGAAGATAGGATAGATAGATAGATAGATAGATAGATAGATAGATAGATAGACACACAGACAGACAGATAGACATACAGAAAGATAGAAAGACAGATACACTCTTAAAAATAAAGGTGCTTCAAAAGGTTCTTCACGCGATGCCATAGAAGAACCATTTTTAACCATTCAGTCAAAGGTTCTTTAAAAAAAACATCTCTTTCTTACCTTTTAATAATCTGAAGAACCATCTTTCGCCACAAAGAACATTTTGTGAAACAGAAAGGTTCTTCAGATGTTAAAGGTTCTTTATGGAACCATTTAGACAAAAAGGTTCTTCCATGGCATCGTGAAGCTCCTTTATTTTTAAGAATGTAGATCTATAAAGGTCTAGTTGCCAGGGTTTGGATTGTGTTGTCACACCTTGCGTCATTCCGTCTATTCCCAGCTACAGATGCACGGGACACACACACACACACACACACAACACACACACACAACACACACACACACAACACACCCACACACACACACACACACACACACACACACACACAGCCAACATTTTCCCCTCACTGTCAGAATTTAATTAGATCTCTCCAGCTCGGCTTCATTCCCTCGATCTATTTTTTCCTTCATTTGTTCTCCTTTTCTCACAATCTCTCCCACGCTCAAGCAGCCTGTTTATCCTGAGCAACAACTGCTTCCTGTTTGTCTGTTTAGTCTGTCTTTCCAGGAGACTGAGCTGCTAATATAGACACGCTGATGGAGAGAGAGAGAGAGCTATAGCACAGAAAAATCGCTAAGGAGAATTCTTTATAATCTCAGACACAAAAAAAAAGACGGCCTAGGCGATATCAAAAGAACTCAAACATTTCTCATCCAATGATCAGAGCTGCTTTCCACATTCATTTTTATTTATAGCTCTAAACTCTTACTGGATGATTACATGTGACATTTGAGTATGTTTTATTTCTCATGAAAGCTAAAAAACAGCAATCAATCAATTGCCTTTAAATAATTAATTAATTGAGTGTTACACAATATTACATGTGTTACAATTTTTAATAATTTAATTTAGAATATTGTGTCATTAGACTAGCAAAAAGCTCTTCTGGAATCAACACTGGCTATTAACAACATTTAAATTCATTGGAAATCTTCCCCACTACATATATGTGTGTCAGTTGTAACGGAGGAGCTTGACAAACTAGGTGTCAATCATAACGGAGGTGTGGCCACTGGCTTCAGGTGTCAATCAAAACAGATGGGTGTTGCCACTAGCCTTAGGTGTCAATCAAAATGGTAGCCCGTGGCTACTGGCTTCAGATGTCAATCATTACAGAAGAGTGTGGTCGCTGGCTTCAAGTGTCAATCATAATGGAGGGGCGTGGCCTCTACACTGTAAAAAGAATTCCGTAAAATTTACGGTAAAAAAAACAGCAGCTGTGGTTGCCGGAATTTTACCATAAAAAATACGGTAGCAACGTTTTAGGTTTTACGGTTTTAACTTAAATTTACAGTTAAATACCGTAATTTCTTTAACTGATATAATGTTAATATACCAACCTATTGAAGTACTGAAACCTTTTTCTGTTTTGTAGCTTTGTAATACACTGATAACCACCAAATGCAGCTGGTGATGAGAAAGTCACATGATGAACCAAAGCCCATCACAAGCAGCTTTTAAATAATAACACATATAGAAGGTTCACAGTATCATTCACACAAACACCAAACACCAACATGGTAACACACATGAAACTGAAATAATGCAATAAACATTCATTTAACAAAATTGGTAATATTTGTATATTAGGGTTGTAAAAACATACAACCCTAATATACAAAACTGATTAGAAAAAACTAAGAAGAAACATTGTTATTTCAACAAAAAAACATCAAATTTGAAATCTAACGCAGAGAATTCTGGGAATGTCAATTTACGGTTATTCACTGTAAATTATACGGTCTTTTTCACTTCCAAAAATGGTTGTTGTACTACCGTTAAAATTATGCCAATCAGTAATGTCCAATACAGTTTTTTCACTGTATATAGTAGGGGAATTTACGTTAACCATTTAACAGGTTTTTACTGTAGCATTTTTACAGTCTTTTACCATTAAATTCACAGTCATGTTTTACAGTGTAGGCTCAGATTTTCTCAGCAGCACAGCAGATCAAAATCTCATTCCTGTGATATAAACGCTATCAGATCACATTCCAACCACCTTCAAACAGAGCGGAGGATAAAAGAGCGATGAAGTGGGAGAGAAAGTGGAGCGTGTGTGTGTGTGTGTGGTTGGGAGTTCAGTCTTCAAAGCAAACAAAATATGTAAGTGGATTCTTGACAAACCACATCAAATGACATGAGTGTGTGAGCGTGTATCGTGCCCAACAGTAACTGCAGGTGGACTGAGGCGGCTTGCAGCGACCCACTGGGTCCAGGTGGAGCATTAAAACAAGAACACACACACAGCTTGAGTAAGTGATGTTACACACGCACACGGAGGAGTGGAGCGCCGTGGGCCCGCTGACGTTTCCTCCGCCTGCTTCTGATGGACATCAAACACGCATGTTGTGTTTCTGGCTCACAGGATGCAAGAAAAAACAAAGAAGAGTGAGTAAGAAAGGTAGAAATTAATTTGAATGAAATGAAATGAAATGAAATGAACGTGCAAGTAGAGTCCAAAATGAACATTCAACAAGTACCAAATGTGATTCAACCTGTGGTTCAACCGTAATTTTATGAAGCTATGAGAATACTTTTTGTGCGCAAGGAAAACACAGACTTCGAAAGCTAACACGGAAGAGAAGAAATCGTTGAATCAAGTTGTTATTTTTGTTTTATTTGGTATTCTGGTAGCTTCAAAAAATTTACGGTTGATCCACTGATGTCACATGGACTATTTTAACGATGTCCTTACTATCTTTCTGGGCCTTGAATGTGGTCGTTCCCTTGCTGTCCATGCAGGGTCAGAGAAAGCTCTTACGGGTTTTGAACAACATGAGGGTGAGTAATCAATGACAGAATTTAACAGACACAGCTTACATCTAATAGTGAGAATAATCTGGCCTTTACTGATGTGAGTTACAGCAAGTGAGAGATTCAACTTAAAAACATACAAACCAGCTAATATACATACACATTTGTCGGGATGACTTACCGGGAAACTACTGATATTGAAACACACTATAAAGATGAACATGACCCTACTTACATTTCTGTTTTACTTTAAATCATCATGTATTTTAAGGATGTTTTTCTCTAGAACTGACAATCAGTGTTATTTTAGTATTTATATACTATTAAATTTTTTGTGACTCATTTCACAAAAACTAATAAAACTATTTATATAACTTATATATACAGTGGTGTGAAAAAGTGTTGGACCCCTTCTTGATTTCTTATTTTTTTTGCATGTTTGTCACATCATCAAACAAATTTAAATATTAGTAAAAGATAACACAAGTGAACACAACATGCAGTTTTTAAATTAAGGTTTTTTTATTATTATGGGAAAACAAAATTCAAAACTACATGGGCCTTTGTGAAAAAGTGTTTGCCCCCTAAACCCAATAACTGGTTGGGCCACCCTTAGCAGCAACAACTGCAATCAAGCGTTTGCGATAACTTGCAATGAGTCTGTTACAGCGCTGTGGAGGAATTTTGGTCCACTCATCTATGCAGAATTGTTGTAATTCAGCCACATTGGAGGGTTTTCGAGCATGAACCGCCGTCATGCCACAGCATCTCAATAGGATTCCGGTCAGGACTTTGACTAGGCCACTCCAAAGTCTTCATTTTGTTTTTATTCAGCCATTCAGAGGTGGATTGCTGGTGTGTTTTGGATCTTGTCCTGCTGCAGAACCCAAGTTCGCTTCAGCTAGAGGTCACAAACAGATGGCCGGACATTCTCCTTCAGGATTTTTTGGTAAACAGCAGAATTCATGGTTCCATTTATCACAGCAAGTCTTCCAGGTCCTGAAGCAGCAAAACAGCCCCAGACCATCACACTACCACCACCATATTTTACTGTTGGTATCAGTGGTGGACCGTCAGGGCCAGCAAAGCCTTCTCTGCTGGCCTAAACACTATCAGAATCACTGATTTGGTTTTAATATATTTTTCCATGAATGTGTATTAAATTATTTCCAATAGTCTATTCTCTTCATTTCATAGCTTTTCACTTGGTTGCACTGCTTCCAGCAGTGTACGTTTATATTACAGCTTTTATCCAATCATATTTCAGCAAAAGTATTGCCAGGGTCAAAGAAATCTGCCTTAAGGCTTTCAGAATCAACAATGCAGGCGTCTGTTAGCTTAAATCAATGGCCAATGGCCTAACCAATCAGATTTCGAGTTGGCAACACCAGGGCCATCTAGCTGGCTAACGATAACGTCAGCATTTTCTCGTCCTTTGATTGGATGGTCAGCGTACTAGCTAGCAAACAGCATCACTGTAAATCATTTTAGTAAAACTTTTATTACTGTTTCTCAGGTTTAGATTTTCAGTGCATTTTGAAAAAAATATTTGCCTACTATATTTAGTAAATCTAAAAACAGTAACGTTAGTCCTAATGACTGCGAAAAACAAGCACACACCTCCTCGGCACCGGCTCTGTGAAAGACTCGTGAAGATGAAAAACCACTAGAATATGGTAGGTTAATTTTAATTTTTGACACTTTTATCGCTTGATGCGTTGTATGCCAATGTTATTTGCGCGATATAAAGCCAGGTTTAAGTTTCCGTAAGAATATCTCAGTTTCCCGAGTGGAGCTGTATGAACCGGTCTTTTCCTCCGGCCGCAGAGCCGCTGGCAGAGGCAGACCAGCGGGGAGATGAGAGTCACAGAGGTACGGTAAAACACATCTATACACTTTTCTTCATCGTCTTGTATGAATTATTTTAATGTTACTTGCTCACTTTCCTAGTAAAGCTGTGCTAACCAGTATTTTCCTCCCGCAGCGCGCTGACAGACCGGCGGGGAGACTCGTGAATACGAAATAAAGCAGTAAGAGAACATTAAATTGTTACGTTAGATCAACTTTAAAACATGTAATCACCTTATTGGTTTTATACCAATGCTATCTGTAAGGTATAAATGCATTTGGGGGATCCACCCATGTCTATAAGAACATCGGATGGACTGTATTTGTGTCATTTTGTTAGGTTAATGCTTCAGCTACAGATGATGTGTTGGGCAATTGTTAATTGGGTTTCTTTCTTTAGTAATGGCATTCATTCTCGCTACATAAGATACCTGTCTGTTATGTAGTGCCCTGTTATACTGCATTACTGTGTGATATTTATGGTTTCTATAGCCGTGGCATCATTATGATGGTATTGAGAGATGGAGATAATAGGAAAACCTTTCTTTGAATGAACACACATGATCCTTCAGGTCATTGGGTATATTATTGTCATTGTGTATTTTGTCTTTGAAATTGTATACTGTGATGCAGGTTTATAATCGAAACACACTCCTGTCATCCTTTCACTATTTGTAATCCTACCTTGTCTAGTATCTATGAATTCGCCTTCTTATGATCGAAACAAGCGTGTATATTATATATTAGTACATAGGCAATACAGTATATATTAGGGTCCTGAAAATCTTTAGTAATTTCGATTCAAGTCTATTTGCAAATTACCATGCTTAGAGAAAAAAGGGGTCGTAAACCCTCCAGCAATTGCAACCTTCCGCTTGGAATTTCTTCCGTTCTCATTGGACATGCCCATCTTGAGAGGCGGGGAGCTTCTCAGACCTTAAAGGCCCACACCAGGGACCCTCCCAGAGTTGGTGGTTTGTTTTATTTCTGAGAGGATGTAAGAAAAACGCTTCTGGAAACGCCAAGCTCGTGCCAGGCTTCGGCCTTGTTCTTCCATTCATCAAGTTACTCTGACGCAAACTGGTTCTTTTTCATCAACCAACTTCAGCAAGATCTTGGGCCTTAAGATTGCATCAGGAATCTATTTTCAGACAGAAGAGACTTGCAAGTATCAAACTTAGTCATATTAATTGATACATTAAGTATAATTTGCACCTTTTTACAAAGGTGTGTTTGAACTAAGAATCTGATGTTCCCTCAGGTGTAAATCTGCTGAATACGCAAATGGTTCAATAACTTCATATTCTCATATCTCTTCTCTTTAAAGGGTTAAGCTTTAACCCTTTCCTATACAATCTGTATGCGTGTGTGTGTGTTGTTGTGTGTGTGGGTTGTTTGTGTGTTAGACCAGTTTATGTGTTTGTGTAGGGTGTTAGACCAGTTTATGTGTTTATGTAGTATGTTGGACTAGTTTAAGTGTTATGTAGTTAAAAACTTACTTGTATCACACTTGACGTGGTCATTGTTTGGCTTATAACGGGAGTCACTAATCATGCAGATTTACGATACAAGCTTATAGAATTGTACAGTAAAAAGTTATTTCCCTTAACCAGGAAACCAACGTTCTTAGAATTGACAAGACAGCTGACCCTTAGAGGTCAGCTAAATATTTACAGCGGATCTAAAATATTCATAATAAATTATAACTAGTTATGATTAATTATTCATATTTCATCATGAGCTGATAGCGCTCACTTTTACACCAGACGTAATGGGACACACACCTTCCAAAAAAGTTCAACTTTTGTCTCGTCAGTCCACAGAGTATTTTCCCAAAAGTCTTGGGGATCAACAAGATGTTTTCTGGCAAAACTGAGACGAGCCTTTGTTCTTTTTGCTCAGCAGCGGTTTTCGTCTTGGAACTCTGCCATGCAGACCATTTTTGCCCCGTCTCTTTCTTATGGTGGAGTCATGGACACTGTTCTTAACTGAGGCAAGTGAGGCCTGCAGTTCTTTGGGTGTTGTTGTGGGGTCGTTTGTGACCTCTTGGATGAGTCGTCGATGTGCTCTTGGGGTAATTTTGGTCAGCCAGCCACTCCTGGGAAGGTTCTCCACTGTTCCATGTTTTTGCATTTGTGAATAATGGCTCTCACTGTGGTTCGAGAGTCCCAAAGCTTTAGAAATGGCTTTAAAACCTTTTCCAGACTGATAGATCTCAATTACTTTCTTTCTCATTTGTTTCTGAATTTCTTTGGATCTCGGCATGATGTCTAGCTTTTGAGGATCTTTTGGTCTATTTCACTTTGTCAGGCAGGTCCTATTTAAGATATTTCTTGATTGCGAACAGGTGTGGCAGTAATCAGGCCTGGGTGTGGCTAGAGAAAATGAACTCAGGTGTGATAAACCACAGTTTAAACAGGGGGGCAAACACTTCTTCACACAGGGTCATGTAATTTTGGATTTTGCTTTCCCTTAATAAAAACCTTCATTTAAAAAATGCATGCTGTGTTTACTTGTGTTATCTTTCATTAATATTTAAATTTGTTTGATGATCTGAAACATTAAAGTGTGACAAACATGCAAAAAAATAAGAAATCAGGAAGGGGGCCAACACTTTTTATATAACTTGTGTGTGGCAACACATAAATATTTCTCATGTTAAACCTCCAAACTAAATTATGAGAAATTGAAATGAGTTTTAGTAAGATGAAATTTCACCAAGACACAAAAAACATATTAAGGTTAGTTTATTTATAGTATTTATTAATTTATTTAATTAGCTTTGATTAATATATTTTCAATTTCATTTGAATTTTTGTGTTTTTACGCAATTTTGCTGCAATTTTGTTTTTATACATTTTTATAATATTTCTTATTTTAGCTTCACTTTGATTTTATTTAATTTTTTAGTAATTTTAGTACTTCAACTTTATTTCCGAGGTTTTTAGTTTTTCATCTAATAATATTATAATTATTTTCATTGTTATTTCAGCTCGATTTTAATTAACAAAAAATATTTCAATAGTTTTAAGTTTCAGTTAACTCCACTGGTGATGATGCATTAAATATTCCTCTCATTAAACCACCAAACAAAATTGTGAGAAACTGAAATGAGTATTTTTGAGATTTTTGAGTGTCAAAAAGTTAATGTTGAATGCTGAGTATGTGCATGGAAAGTCTGTTAAATCAGTTACTGCCCGCGTCAAAAGCTCCAGCAGAAACTCTCCTGCCCTCACCACTAACTTCCAGTGCAGGCAAAGGTCAAGCAGACAGGCCACATTTGGCGGTTTCTCGAGTTTGTTCCATCATGGAGGCGAATCAGGTTCGTCCCTCTGTGTTGTGGTGACATCAAAGCATGTCTATAGGTTAACGTGCTAAAGCCGAGATGGATGTTGTTTCCGTCACTTAAGGCTTAACAGTTTTCTGACTAATGCTCAATGAGCTCATATGTCAATCACGAGCATGTCTGCGTGCAAACTGCTTTGAGACCTGAATTTCAACAGAACGTCTAAAGTAACGCGTTTTAACCATGAAGTCTCACAAACACACGCCTTTGAGATTCATTGAAGAGTACAAACGTCTTCTGGCGACAGATCGTAGGCTGTGTATCGACCGATCTCACTTCCACCACGACCACAACATCCTGCCGAATGTCCTGTACGTCAGGAAGCCGCGACTGTACTATCACAGCGCATCGTCTGAGAGTTTAACGCCAACTGAGGGGATTGAGCGAGACCGAATCTGACAAATTTGTACTCAAAGTCTTTTATTTCCCAGGATTCCTGAGGAACTGGCGTCAAGACGAATGCTAATTGTCAGTTAACATCTCACCACATCTTGTTCCTGCTGATATTTCTGTCGCCATTTTTTGATTAGTAGGTGTGAATCATTTAAATTCACTCGCCCTCAGGCCATCCAAGACGTAGACGAGTTTGTTTTTTCATCAGATCTGGAGAAATGTGTAGCATTGCATCACTTTCTCAGCAATGGATGCTCTGCAGTGAATGGGTGCCGTCAGAATGAGAGTCCTAACAGCTGATAAAAACAGCACAATAATCCACAAGTAATCAACACCTCTCCAGTCCATCAGTTAATGTCTTGTGAAGTGAAAAACTGTGTGTTTATAAGAAATATAAACTCTGATGCCTCCATCAAGGCATTTTTAATTTTGCTTCTGGCCAAAATTAATCCATAATAATAATCCATAATAACGCTTCCTCCAGTGAAAAATCCATCACCTCTCACATAAAAAATTCCACCAACATATTTGTTTTGGCTTGTAAACAGAGTTTGGTCTGTGCAGATTTCTCTCCTGATTCAGACGAGATGACTTTTTCACTGGAGAAATCAATGTCATGGACTATTTTAGCTGGAAGCGACAGTTTAAATGATGGATTTATTTCTTACAAACACACAGCTTTTCTCTGCACAAGACATTAACTGGTGAACTGTAGTGGGGTGGATTACTTGTGGATTATTGTGATGTTTTTATCAGCTGTTTGGACTCTCATTCTGACGGCACCCATTCACTGCAGAGGATCTATTGGTGAGCACGTGTCTGCTTACCCCTGAAGGAAAAAATAAACTCATCTACATCTTGGATGGCCTAACGGTGAGTACATTTTCAGGTAAACTATTCCTTTCAAAATGTTAAAATCATCAAGTCTGAACCTCCAACATCCCTGAGAACATTAACAACTGTCTGAAGACGAGATGAATTTAACATTCAAAAGATCGGAGAAACAGACAGATGTAGGGAAAAGAGAACGAGGTGAACAGACAGAGAGCTGACTAATTACAGGTTCTTGTTAAGACTCATTACAGTTCTGTCATGGTTAGTTAGTTGCTCTTTTATAGTTACTACAGTTCTGCTGCTCTTTAATGAGACAAGCTTGTAAAGACTGTGTTCAGAATTAAATACTAGTCTACAAACTACACACTACATACTGTACACATATATATTCACTCTTAAAAATAAAGGTGCTTAAAAGGTTCTACACAGCGATGCCATAGAACAGGGGTGGCGAACGTCGGTCCTGGCGAGCCGCAGCCCTGCAGAGTTTTGCTTCAACCCTAATCAAACACACCTGAACAAGCTAATCAAGGTCTGAACGGTTATTAGGAAGCTACAGGCAGGTGAGTTTTAATTAGGGTTAGAGCTGAACTCTGCAGGGCTGCGGCTCTCCAGGACCGGAGTTCGCCACCGCTGCCATAGAAGAACATTTTTTTTGGGGGTTCCACAAAGAACCATTCAGTCAAAGGTTCTTTAAAGAACCATCTCTTTCTTACCTTTTTGTAATCTGAAGAACCTTATTTCGCCACAAAGAATCTTTTGTGAAACAGAAATGTTCTTCAGATGTTAAAGGTTCTTTATGGAACCATTTAGACAAAAAGGTTCTTCCATGGCATCGTGAAGCACCTTTATTTTTAAGAGTGTAAATTGGCTATTTAAACAAAATAAAAATAAATTAAACACTATGCAACAATGAACATTTCAAACATAGTATGCGAGTTTCAATTGAATTGGCCACAAGTCAAGTGAAATCAAGTGTTGTTCCATGCTGATTCAAAAAAGATGCTATAGAGATGATGAAATATATCAACTAAAAATCAGTTGTTGAATATGAAGTGCTTTTAACATTTTGCTATGCCGTTCCTAAGGTGTTGAAGTGGTTTCAGCTTGTTGCTATGCAGTTGCTTGGACATTTTGGGTGGTCGCTAGGCGGTTGACAAGGTGTTGAAGTTTTTTTATTTATATAGGTGACATTTATATAGGTGATACAATTCAAATACATTAAACTGGAAATCAATTCCGAATGCCGCACAACCATATTTTATTCAATTCAAAATCCAGTAATAAATTTGGTTATTTTGCATTTTCAAACTAATCTTGGGTAAAAATTCAGCCAATCTGAGCCAAAAGCATGATGAGTACTATGCATTGTGGCAGTGAATCTCAACCTTTTGGCGTACCGGACCCCAGTCCAATTCAGAACCATCCTCAAGGACCCCCAGAACAAAATTGAATCTATGTATCATTTGTGTCTTTGTGAGGACCAAATGCAGTCAAGTATAATTCAAGTTAGTTGACTTGTCCAGTACTTGGCCAGATCATCAGCTATATTGGATTTTTCTTTCATGGGAACATGTCATGTCAAAATATACAAAATTTATACAAAAATTCATACTTTATATGGACCCCCTGGCATTACGTCAAGGACCACTAGGGGTCCACGGACCCCTGGTTGAGAAACACTGCATTATGGGTTACAGTGCACAGCGCAGTGTGTTCTAATACACATATCATCATCATTCTTAAAAATAACAGAACCTTCTTATCAAGATTTCAAACCTTCCAGGGATTCTCTATGACATCAACTGTCAAAAGCTTTCAGATTGTGACTGGGACGTTTGTTTGCGGTGCTTTTACGTTTGCTGGACTTCCCCAAAACCATCAGCCATTCTTTTCTAGAGTTGAAGGGAGGTGACTCTGCATGTTTAATAAAGGTGACTAGTCTTAGATAACCCATAACCCACTAACACATTTAAACAAACGGAGGCAATGGGTGGTGATGGCTGAATTTAACCGTTTGTTCTGTTCAGACCTGAGCTCCGGCCACGCTGTTTCTTGGGGCGTTGCTGAAAAACGTTTGCGTCCCGCAGCTCCTCGACGCCTGATACTAACCAACAGTCACACCTTCATCCAGAAGATTAGAGGGAGCGTCGACCTCAGACTGAAATGAGTCTTCACTTCTCAAATGAGTCATGAGCTGCAGAACAACACCACAAAGAAAGAACAACTTCTAAAGTTAGGCTACCTGTCGTCAGCGGTGGATGAAGTACACAAAACAAGTGAAAGTGCCGATATCCGAATAAAATATTACTCCAGTCAAAGTATTAAGTACTCCTTTTCAATTTTACTTAAGTAAAAATACAAAGGTATTTGATTTTTAATGTACTCAAGTATTACAAGTAAAAAGTACTAATCAAAGAATGCATATTTTGTCATTTTAATTTATTTGCTTGTCATACACTATCCAAACATGAAATATATTAAAAGATCAAGTAAGTTATGATATTCAAAAAATATATATTATATATATATATAGAGAGATATATATATATATATATTATATATATAACATTTAAAAAGGAGGTAGCTAAAACAAAAAGGTGTTGAGAACAATACTGTAAACAGACGTAACCTAATAGGGCAATATAGATAAACCGTACGCTCTAAAAAATGCTGGGTTAAATATATTCAAAACAACCCAACCGCTGGGTTTGTACCCTTTTAACCCAAGCATTTGTAGAGTGTACTAGTTGAATCTTTTACCCGTTGAGATGTGATTGCACAAATTGTGGCCATATTTGCATTTCAAAACGACCGAAAATATGATTTCCATTGAATAGGGTGACTACACTCTACAAAATGCTGGGTTGTTTCAAACCCAACTTTGGGTCAAATAGGGACTAACCCGGCTGTTGGGTTACATTTTTTAATTAGAATTTTAATCCAAAAGTTGGGTTAGTCCAAATTTGACACAAAGCTGGGTTGAAATAACCCAGCATTATGAGAGTGTAAGTGCTATTTTTCCTGGACACATCCTGCTAGGATGTCTAATTGCCTAAATATCCAGGGTTTGGCTTTGTTCCTATTTCATACTGCTTTCGACTTGAAGCAGCGTGTGCAGGCCAATCGGTGCTTGATAACAAAGAACAAGTTGACGAGCTAGAGAGGCAGACGGCTTACTTATACTTTCTGGACTTGACGCCAGTCAACGATTGTTTTCAGTCACGTGACCGGCTCGAAGACCTGCGGCCAAAACATCCATAGAACTGCAGCACAAGCCTGTCAACTTTCTATCTGTTCCAATCCGCAATATTTCAATCAATAAAAACAGCGGGACATTCTAAAATGTTTAATGTGAAAAGACTTTAGAGCGGGTGACAATTTCTCCAGTTCAAGATAACGAAGAACAATATGTTTTTTCGAAATGTAGTTCTCGATATTGTGCTTTGGAATGTAGTGAAGTAAACGATTCTGCAAATAAAAATACTCAGACAAAGTAGGCTACAGATAAAATGCTCTTAAAATACTAAACATACGTCATTACTGTCCACCACTGCCTGTATGGATAGGCTTGTGAAATTGTTTAAAAAGACAAAGGTTGTGCATGTTCAGATGTTCAGGACTGGCTCATTCTGTGGTGCATTTGTATAGTGCTGTCTACATTGACCTGCTATCAAGTACAATTATAAAGTAAGCTTTGGGATTTTCTACAGCCCAACCAGTTCTTTTACATAACCAGAAAAATGACCTGATTCTTCAATTACAAAAGCATTCCAGAGAGACTGGTGCATTGTGGGTGTCCATTACGGCCCAGCAGGCATCAGTGGGCGGCCGTCTTTGTAGGTCTCTGGATTAAGGGTGCGGTTTGATGGCGGATTCAGAGTCAGCGCTTGGGAACTTGACGGCTGCCCGCGGAGAGAGCCAATGGCTAAACGCAAACTAATGTGGACGCTCTCCTGAAGAACTTTTTGGTAGGGAAAAAGCAGTTTTGGGGAAAAGTGTCTGTGAAATGAATAAATGTGCAAATGAGTGTCTGAGCAAAATTCAGTGCCACAGTGCAGGTTGTTTTGAATACACAAGAACAGTATTTAAATTCACGTATTGAATGATATGCAATTATGCATGCTAAAAAGAACCAGAAAAAAGAACTGGAAAACAGGACAAAAAGTTGGTGGTGTAGGGGGGGGGGGGGGGGGGGGGAAGGGGTGGCGGTGGGGGGGTAACATATAAACTATAAGCATAAGAATATTACAATATCACATCAATTCTTTGTAAACTCGCCAAACTTTTAAAATCTTTATAGATTTCTCATACAAGAGTCTCTAATATTGTTTATATACGAAACCATAAAGTTGAGGTTTTTATTAGTAGACATACAATTATGAATGGGAGATTTAAAAAAAGTAAATTAATTAAATAAAACTACTTTCCTCTTTAGAATATTCAAGCTGCTATGCAATTACTAGGGTGTTAATAAAGAATGCTGTATAGTCGCTAAGCGGTTGCTAAGGTGTTGAAAAGGTTTTAGCATGTTGCTATGCAGTTGCGTGGAGGTTTTGGGCGTACGAGGTGGTTCATGAAGTGCTGAAGTGGTTTACCATGTAGATATGACGTTTTGCTAGGTTTTTAGGGTGTTTTGGCTGGTCGTTAGGTGGTTGCTAAGGTGTTTCAGTGGCTTTTAGCTTGTTGTTATGCAGCTGCTTGGGTGGTCGCTAGGCAGTTGCTGAGGTGTTGAAGTGGTTTTAGCATGTTGCTATGCAGTTGCTTGGATGTTTTGTGCGGTTGCCAGGTGGTTGCTAAGGTGTTTCAGTGGTTTTTAGCTCATTGCTATGCAGTTGCTTGGATGTTTGGATGTTTTGTGTGGTTGCTAAAGTGTTCTGAATGGTTTCTAGGGTGTTGCTATGCAGTTGCTTGGATGTTTTGGGCAGTCACTAGGTTGTTCCTGAAGTGTTGACATGGTTTTAGCATGTTGCCATGCAGTTTCTTGGATATTTTGGGTGGTTGCTATGTGGTTGCTGAGGTGTTTAAGGGTTTTTTAGAATGTTTATATGCAGTTGCTGAAATATCCAAAGTGTTTTAGCATGTTGCTATGCAGTTGCTAGGACATTTTATTTGGTCGCTAGATGGTTGCTAAGTGTGAAGGTATTTTTTAAAGTTCTATGCAGTTGTGGGTGGTTCAAGGGGTGGAGTGTTTTAACATGCTTGCTATGCCAGGTACTAGAGTGTTTGAGTGGTCACTATGGTTGTTTTAATGTTGTTGGGTACTCAGATGCTAGGGCAGTGGGGAGCACTAGGCGGTTGCTAAGGTGTCCAAGTCGTTTTCCTGGATGGTTGCGAGAAACACAAGTGTCAGGTGAAAAAGTCTGATCACTATGCGTTTGAAAACGAGATCCAGTCATAATGAAGCAGTTTATCACACTACAGGAAAGGGGTCATATGATGCGATTCAGTTTTTCCTTTCTCTTTCAGAGTGTTTCAAGCTGATTGTGAATAGACAAGATCCTGAAGTTGCAAAGACTAACGTCTCAAAACCAAAGATATATTCTTTATAAAAGTTAAAACTTGCCCTCCTAAAACGGCTCGTTCTAACACACCCCCCACATATCTACCTCACTATGTTGGAAGATTTGCATAACGCCGTCCAAATGTTCTCGCAAAGAAAGAAGGTGTGGTTTCAGAAACCGCAGTATTGTTGATGCAGTCATGTCAGGGAGACGTGTGTTTCAGTGCGAAAGCAAAAGCAAAAGCACTTTATTTGGCACCTTCCGAAAGTAGATGCATTTAAGAATCTTTAAGATCACTTACAACAGAACAGCAATGTATTTTATGGACGACCGTTTCGTGAAGCTAGGAGAGGAGGTTATTCTGACTTTGCTATGACAATTTGGTGCTTCTGAATCAGCTACTGTTTGTTATTAGTTTAAGTATTTGCATTTGACTGTTCAAATGCTGTGTGTGTGTGTCGGCGGCGATGGCGAGCGAGGAGAGGAGGTACAGAGAGAGTGAGGAGAGAGAGAGAGAGAGAGAGACTGTGAGCGAGGGAGAGAGAGAGAGAGCGGGGGTCACATCACAGTGGAAGTCAGCTGCCTTAACCGTGGCTTGTGTACTGCAAAACACATCCGCCCATCCAATGTGTCTGTCTCTGTGTCATGAGACTCTGTTCCCCTTTCAGGCTCTGTCTTAACATTTATTTTAATAGATGATGCTCGCGATTATGGTAAGGGGAGTTACATTTCCAACGAGTGCTTGCGGTGTTCAGCCAATCAAAATGCACTGGGTCAGCTGGCCAATCAGAGCAGAATGCGCTTTTCCGAAGGAGGGCCTTGGTCGAAAAACTAAGTGTGTTTGAGAGAGGCGGGGCATAGAGGACCTACAATATGTAGTATTTGAAAAAATAATGGGTTTTTTGAACATTAAAGCATGTCAACATTCTGTTACACCAAATAATGATCTTTAAATTGCATCATATGACCCCTTTAATGAATGTAAAAACGCACAAAACTCTCTCTCTCTTTGTCTGTGAGTGTGTGTGTGTGTGTTTGTGTGTGTTGATTCAGATCAAAGAAACTGAAATATGCTGTTTGAGTTCTAGGGAACCATTAACAGAGCTTAGTGTGTCTCACCAATTTATATATATATATACAGTGGGGACGGAAAGTATTCAGACCCCCTTAAAATTGTCACTCTTTGTTATATTGCAGCCATTTGCTAAAAATCATTTAAGTTAATTTTTTTTCCTCCTAATGTACACACAGCACCCCTATTGACAGAAAAACACAGAATTTTGACATTTTTGCAGATTTATTAAAAAAGCAAAAATGAAATATCACATGGTCCTAAGTATTAAGACCCTTTGCTGTGACAATCATATATTTAACTCAGGTGCTGTCAATTTCTTCTGATCATCCTTGAGATGGTGCTACACCTTCATTTGAGTCCAACTGTGCTGGATTATACTGATTGGACTTGATTAGGAAAAACACACATCTGTCTATATAAGACCTTACAGCTCAAAGAGCATGTCAGAGCAAATGAGAATCATGAAGACAAAGGAACTGCCTGAAGAGCTCAGAGACAGAAATGTGGCAAGGCACAGATCTGGCCAAGGTTACAAAAAAATTTCTTAATGTTCCTAAGAGCCCAGTGGCCTCCATAATCCCTAAATGGAAGACGTTTGGAACGACCAAAACCCTTCCTAGAGCTGGCCATCCGGACAAACTGAGCTATCGGGGGAGAAGAGACTTGGTGAGAGAGGTAAAGAAGAACCCAAAAATCACTGTGGCTGAGCTCCAGAGATGCAGTCGGCAGATGGGAGAAAGTTGTAGAAAGACAACCATCACTGAAGCCCTCCACAAGTCGGGGCTTTATGGCAGAGAGGCCCGACGGAAGCCTCTCCTCAGTGCAAAACACATGAAAGTTTGCTAAAAAAAAAAAAAACAACCCTGAAGGGGGGGGGGGGGGGGGGGGGGGGGGGAAACAAACCTCCAAGATGGTGGGAGAAATAAATTTCTGGTCTTAGAGAACTTTGGACTTAATTCTAAGCGGTATGTGTGGAGAAAACCAGGCAATGCTCATCACCTGTCCAATACAGTCCCAACAGTGATGCATGGTGGTGGCAGCATCATGCTGTGTGGGGGTGTTTTTCAGCTGCAGGGGACAGGACGACTGGTTGCAATCGAGGGAAAGATGAATGCGGCAAGTACAGGGATATCCTGGACGAAACCTTCTCCAGAGTGCTCAGGACCTCAGACTGGCCGAAGGTTTACCTTCCAACAAGACAATATCCCTAAGCACACAGCTAAAATAACGAAGAAGTGGCTTCAAAACAACTCTGTGACTGTTCTTGAATGACCCAACCAGAGCCCTGACTTAAACCCAATTGAGCATCTCTGGAGAGAGCTAAAAATGGCTGTCCACCAACGTTTACCATTAAACCTGACAGAACTGGAGAGGATCTGCAAGGAGGATTGGCAGAGGATGCCCAAATCCAGGTGTGAAAAACTTGTTGCATCTTCCCAAAAAGACTCATGGCTGTATTAAAATCAAAAGGGTGCTTCTACTACATACTGAGCAAAGGGTCTGAATAATTAGGACCATTTTTTTTTTTTTTTTGGTGGGGGAATTTTTATTTCAGTTTTTTCTTTTTAATAAATTGCCAAAATGTCAACAATTCTGTGTTTGTCTGTCAATATGGTGTGCTGTGTGTACATTAAGGAGGAAAAAAATGAATCCTTTTTCGTTTACTTAAATGATTTTAGCAAATGGTTGCAATATAACAAATAGTGAAAAATTTAAGGGGGTCTGCATACTTTCCGTACCCACTGTATACACATTTGTGCACATACATGTCTCTATGTTTGAATACACACTGAAATATATAAAAGGATTCCTGAATTATTAAGTTATTAAGTTATTTATTGAGTTATAGTTTATCCAAGCATGAAGAACTACACTTTATGTTTTAATACTTATGAAATCTAATGAGATCATGTTGGACAGAGATGAAAAAAAATGGATAAAAAAGCTGTGTGTGTGTGTGTGTATATATATTTGTGTATTTTCCTACCTGATGACCTCGAAACTTCAAAGTCTGAGCACAGGTCGCCATAGATGTGCGATGCATTCGATTCGGACTATTCTGGTCTCTGCAGTATCAAAGAGCTGGCACACATTCAGACGGCTTCGCTCAGAGAGGTGCGGATCACTTTCCTCGAACCCTCCTGGTCATTTCTAAGACAAAAGAACCACTAGGAACTGAACTGGGAATATGGGTCACCCATGAAAAGTAGAGTGGGCGGTTTTGACATGGGTATCTTAAAGAGACAGTTCACCCCGGAAAAATGAACCTTCAGCTCATTATGAGCCTATGTTGTTCCAAACCTGTATAACTTTATTTTATTCTGTGGAAAACAAAAAAATATGTTTAGTAGAACATTCATGAATGCTTTTTATTTTTATTTTTGTTCAAATTAGCTTCTGCACTATATAAAAAGTGTTTTAAAGTGTGTTTTCTATATAAATCACCTCTTCCAGTAAGTAGAGCACAGCTACAGACAGATATTTCAGGTAGAACTAATCATCCTTATGCAACAAGTGATCCACTTACTGCATAATTACTGAACGTTACCCCTGGGATTCTCCGTCATAGCATGCTGGATTTGAGATCTTTAAAGGGGTTAGTTCACCCAAAAAGAAAATTAGAACATGATTCAAGTAGATGTAACTGCAGACCGGAGATCTCCAAAATGGGGTGTGAAATCCAAAAGTGGGCAGAACCTCCAAGATGGGGTGGGGTTCTCTGCTCAAAGACTTCTTTCACCATTGGATTGGCTCAGAAAAGTGTTATTACTTACATTTCAAAATAAACCCTTTATAAATGTAACATTGGTTCTAGTTCATTCTAAAATTAAAATATGCTTATATAAGTAAATAGTATCCGTGAGCCGAAAGAGCCCAACAGCTTGTGGCCCCAGTGTGCCGAGGATGGAGTTTGAACCTCTGCTTAAGACATAGAAACGGGAAATCACCCACCACGGCTATCCCGCGAGCCAATCCCAGCCCGCGCTAGGGAAAGATTAACTTCCACGCTTTGTTCTAAGCAACGGAGGCATACCGGGGCTCGAAATTCGCCCTCAGGGTCAGGGTAGGAGGCGGGGGTAGTGACAATGGGGTAACTAAAAAAGGTGTGCCATTGTTGTGAGGTCCGGGTGGGGAGGTTACGGAAAACGATTCTCTATCACATAATATTATGTTAGTAAATGTTTATCTCCTGATCTTAACTTTGTAACCACGCAGGGCCCAATCCCGCAGGCAGTCCAAGGTAAAAGGGTTAAGGCTAGGATCAGGTGTGGGGGTAGGTTTAGGGGTTAGCATTTTTGTAGCATAATGTAGGAAATCAACACTTTAATTGACACAACCAATAAAATCTTTAGAATCAGCTGTGGGGCGGAGTTTGCACTGAAGTGGATTGGGGGAAAAAAAAAATTGTGCATGCGTGTCATGTGTCTGTCTGTCAATGGGAGGAAGCCACGCACTATTTTGGAGCTCCCACCCCCATTTGGAGGTCTCCGCACCCATTTGGAGATCCACGGGCTTAGCTATACCCTTCCTCAATTGAATTACTCAACCTTAAGGCATCTAGGTGATATGAATTATTCTTTCAGATGAATCCAATCGGAGTTATACTAAAAATTGTTTTTGATTTTCCAAGCTGTTTAATGGCAGTCAGCATGTGTTGCAGTGTATCAGTTCAAAAGAAGTGAAATAAAGCCATCCATAATAAAAAGTGCCTCACAATGGCTTCTCTGGGGGGTGAACAAAGAAAAATTTTACGCAGAAGAGGAGGGGGAAAACAGGCTGTTGGGCTATCAAGGTGTATATTGTCAACATTTTGTTTTGTTTTGTGTTAAGTAAAAAAACAAAGTGTTTGACGACATATTTCATTGGATAAACTAGGTGAATGAGTGTCAAGTTGACCCTCCAATATGGCTTACGTTTAGCGGCCCATAGAAACAGTCAATGAGGAATCCTATACGTATACAGATCTATGTCTTGCAACGGTCTTCACGAGTTTCGCGATAAAAAGTGATGTTCGCGAATGTGATATTGTTATGAATTGATTAACCACAATTTTTTAGTTGAGGGGGGAAAAAGACTAATCTAGTTCAGTCAACTACAAACAGGAGGAGGACAGTGAAAACCCGTAAAATGTTAAAGGGAGAGGTACCCACAAATAAAATATGGCTTATTACTCAAACCTCAGGGCGTTTAACACCCGGAAGACCTCCCGTGCATCTTCGGAACACAATTAAGCTATTTTTGATGAATCCGAGAGCTGTTCATGACCCTACAACAGCAATGCAATTACCGCCGATCAAGGTCCAGCGAGTAGCAAGGAGGACGTAAAATAAGTCCAGGACTCAGGGGTAAAACCGTATTTTTACAAAGCTACGAGAATACCTTTTGAGCGCAAAGAAAACAAAAATAAAAAATGTTTCAACAATTCGTCTCCTCCGCATCCGTATCCACTGAACGTAAATTGCGTATGCTGTTTTGTGTGCAGGCTGGGCCACCACGATACGCTGTTTGCGTTAAAAATCAAGCGGTTAAACGAGGTGTTTAAACACCATGATCCACATGGCACAGTGGATATACGTCCAGCTGATATTCTCTAAAATGGCGCTACAGGGTGACGCGGAAGAGACGATTTGTTGAATAAAGTCGTTATTTTTCTTTTGCGCACAAAAAGTATTCTCGTAGCTTTGTAAAATTACGGTTGAACCCCTGATGTCACATGGATTATTTTACCAATGTCCTTGCTACGTTTCTGGACTTTGATGTTTAAGGACACGTTCTGTCTGGGGGGTCAGAGAGCTCTCAGATTTATCAAAAAATATCTAATTTGTGTTCGAAGATGAACGGAGTCTTACGGTTGGGAATTAACACGAGGGTGTAGTAATGATAAAATGTGATTTTTGGGTGAACTATCCCTTTAAGTTGAATGAACAAATTCAGAAACTGCAAGTTCAGTCAACTTAAAAAAAAATTAATTGAAACAATTAAAACTGCAAAATTATTTTTTACAGTGCGTGTCGCTCTGGGCATAGGTGTTGCTCATGAGAGAGCAGAGAGCCGATCTGTGTCTAAACATGATATGAAATGCCTTCATTCCTCGGTCTGGTGCAGTCTGGAAAAAACATCACACACATACTCCTAAAATAATGCTTCATCTATTGTTCTTTAGGTTCGGCAGATAAAGAACCTTCTTTATATAAGAACTTCTTCATATAAAGAACCATTTATGGCTTTGATATGGATCTTTGGAAATGAATAAAGTTATTGATGCTTCATTAGGCCTATAATATATTCAGATCAACACCAGATCAGATGATTTCCAAAGAGCTAGAAAAAAAATTGTATCTTCAAAGTACGGAAGATTCTTCCATGACAGCAGATTGATAAAAACATGTGCATGGTGCAGTTCAGCAGCAGGCAGGGGCGGACTTAACTAATAAGCGAGGTAAAGTTTAGGGCCCAGGGGAATCAGGGGGCCCCATCTGATATTGGCAAAACATATTTGGCAAATGCTCCAGTATGTATTTGTGTTTTGGAGAGCGTCAAATGTTCACTCACTGCTCAAAATGCTGAGTTTCAAGTGCTGAGTTCTGCAAGCTCGCGAATCCTCTCATTATAACAATGCGTAGATACTTAATAAGAGATTGATTGTGCAGTGAAGTCCACCCCTGGCAGCAGGATGAGAGTGTTTATCATCTGGTTTTATGGAGCTTCATCATCATCTTTATATCTCATTCTTGTTATCAGTTCTGCCGTGCAAAGGCAAAAGGCCGTAAGTTCCCTGTTGAAATAAACCAGCATATGCTGGTTAGGTATGTTTTGACGCTGGGATGCTGGTTTATGTGGTACTTTGCTGTGTAAGCTGGTCCTTTGCTGGTCCTGGTGGTTTAAGCTGGGTCCTTGCTGGTTTTTAGCTGAAAACCAGTTAAACCAGCAAAGGACCAGCATAAACCAGCATCCCAGCGTCAAAACATACCTAACCAGCATATGCTGGTTTTTTCAACAGGGTTTTATACGGAGTTCTGCTTTTTTTTTTACTGTCCATTAAAGTCTGCCACGTTTAAATTACGGTGTAGCTTGCATACTTTTGTCACTGAAGCATTAGTCAAAAGAATTAGTGAGTTAGTGAGTGAGTGAACATTGCAAATAAATTGGTTGCAAAACGGTGTCCACTCATCAGTTTAAAGGTGACATATCATGAAAATATCTGACTTTTCCAGTTTTTAAGTGCTATAATCAGGACCTCGGTGCATCTACCAACCAAGGAAACATGAAAAAGATTAACCCAGTCACTTTTCTTTGGTAAGCCTTTTTCTGCAAGCCTCTGAGAAAACCAGCACGTCTGATTTCGCTCATTTTTGATGTGGCAAAGGGATCTCATTATAATATAACCGCCCCTTAATCTGCAAGTTTCCACCACGGCGCCGTCATTTTGATTTCGCAAGTGACAACAGTGTACCAGCTCTAATGCCATGGCACGGACCAAGTTGTGAGCCAAAACTTGCTAACTGTGCGTCTGTCGCGCCTGGCATTAAACCCCCCCCTTTTTTTTTTTTTTTTTTTTTTTTCCCCCCTTTCCCCCCCCCCCCCCCCCCCTTTTCAAGCACTGAACACTGTTTACAGTCCCAGCCTCAGAAGAGACAAGAGAACAGTGGATTTATTGATTTATTTACTGTATATTGCTGCTGCCACACAGATCTAAAATAAACATGCGATTTATTTCCCAGCTGTTTACCTTCACAGACATAACCGACTGTTTTTGTAACTCGTGTGTGTTTTTAACATAAACTTGTGTGGGAATGATAACTTAGTTTAGTACTCACATGCTGTGACAGCCGCTTTCTGTCCGTGTGCGCTCAGAAAAACGTATATCAGAAGTTTAAACTAATACAGTTTAAAACGCATGATTTCAGCGTGACATGATAATCAAAACCAAACAGATGTTTTTAGCAGGTATGAGCTGTAATGGCCCAGCTCTATTCTGGAAAAGGCGGCGGGGCGAGCAGCAGCTCATTTGCATTTAAAGAGACATGCTCGAAAAACAGCTTGTTTCTGCTTCCACTCAAAATAGGCATTTTCAAAATTATATAATAAATGATCTGGGGAGTATTTTGAGCTGAAACTTCACAAACAACTTCTGGGGACACCAGAGACTTATATTAAACATTGTAAAAAGGGGCATAATATGTCAACTTTAACCATTGTGTATGGTTGTTACGGGTTTAAAAAAAAAAAATGATACAGTCACCATACTATAGTTATAGCATATGAGTTAACCCATGATCACTAGATTTTATACAGGTGTTACTATAATGATGGTGATCAGCAACCAAATATTGATGATGTGGAAGTTACTGCCTTTTGCCTTGGCATGACATCTCACTTTTTGCAGACAATACAAAGGCAGAGTACAGTAAAAAACAAGTTTGAGATCAAAATTTTTTAACGTAGATAATTTTTATTACTAAAACATCTAACTGCCAGATTTCCAGTGTCCTATCTATAATTAATATGGCTGGACAAAAAAAAAATTGTATTCATTTTTCTCAGTTCCACATTCTAGTGAGTTAAGGTCTTTTGCCTTTGCAGGACAGATCTGTTCTTCATCATCGCTCATTATCTCGCCCTCTGGATGAACCATGTCAGGCTCCACATGAAGATCGTGACCCTTCATTCCCGCTGGCACACTGGGATTCCCTGAACTGACAAAGAAAGTACACAAATGTGTTTAGCTACACAAATTTAGTCTCACACAACATGTTTCATAATAAGAAGTTCTTGCGTTTAGCACTATTGTAACTAATGCAATTCTCAGATAACTACACCCAATTATTCACATGTCATGTGGTTTGTCTCGCACTGCATCAATCTGTTAATTCACTGGCGGCGCTTGCTGCAGTTTATGATAGACTGAAGCTTCTTAATGTCCGTAAATATAGTTCTGATGACACTTACAGGAATGAACCGATGATTCCTTAGACTGGAATGATCACCTGTCAAAACAGATCTCGGGATGATCAATTATTCTTCATACTGCCTTCAGGCACTCAGACAGACAGACAGCCCTGATAGCACACCTACATCACGGAGACGTCTGTTTGACGTCTGCATTTACATATAAAAGATGTATTTTTTAGCGTGTTTGCTCATCTGCAATACGTCTATAGGAAGTTTCCTATCAGATGTCAAATAGACGCTTAGAAAATGTATTTAAGGTGTTTATGATTCAGAATGTATGTAAAACTGACATCTTAAAAACATCTGTCAGATGTTTGTACACAGCAGCTGCCATTTCAGATGCTTTTCCGTGTTTCAAAAATGCTAGAGAAAAATCTAGAGACGCGTTTTCGTTTAAGGCCTGGTTTCACAGACAGGGTTTGGTTACAGCAGGATTGGCCATAGTCATTAGGACATTTAAGTATAATTATACACATGCCTTAGAAAATAACATTACTAGTGGCATCTTGAGAAAAAACATAAAAACAGCCCAGGAGCCTTTTAGTCTGGGCTAGGCTTAAGAAATGTCGTGAAATCGGATTGGAGCGGGTTTTAACTAAAAGCCGTGTTTTAGTACACATAGGAGCGTTTGGAAAAAAAAAAAAAAAACACTAGCCTTAATACTCGTGATTTTATCGATTTTTTGGGGTATTCCAATTCTTTCTCAGAATTGTGAAAAATAAACCAAAATAAAGAAAAAAAAGACAAAATTGTGATATTTTTTTATCCCGTGGCGAAAATATGATTCCATAAATGTGTTATCGAGTGTTTACTGGGAAAAAACAAAAATAAATGCAAAAGCCAGTGCAACCAAAAAAAAAAAAACAAAAAAAAAAAAAATTATAAAATACATGACATATATTAGATATATATAAATCATTTCACTGCCCTGTGTCTTGTTGTGGTCAGCGCAAAAAAAAAAAAAAAAAAGTGTTAGGCATCCACAAACATGCTACAAATCTTCAGAGCTAAGATAACCCACAGACAAATAAAAGGTTAATTATAAATATATTTTATTGATTAACAATAGATCGGTATGATTAATAGTGGACTATTTTACACAGACTACTGCACTGAAGTAGCTGGTGAGATGGACATTACTCATCAATACCAGGCTGTTAATTGCTCTGTTTGTGTGGTCACGACAGGTCAGTGTATTTCTGTCCTTGAAATCTTACAAACCCTCCTCTGTGTGTGAGTTTCAGTGAAGCGTTGGCTCTTTGGCCCTCTCTAGCCCGCCGTCTGTCTGGTTGGCCGCCGGCCCTGTTTTTTCTGCTGACTGCTGGTTCAGTGTCCAACGCTCTTCAGCGCCTCTCCAGCAAACATCTTGTGTTTTTCTGCTGACGCAGAGACACGGTCGAGTCTGAGGGGCGACCTGCGATTGTCTGCGCTTGCTGACCCCTGATCGGCCCTGACAGCAGAGGTGAATGTGAGTCACCGTCATCACGTGACCAATGAGACGCCTGATGGACAGAGACACACTACAGCAGCTGTTTAAAGATGGCATCACTGGCACCTTGAAGAATATGATATTTATTTATTAGAATTTTAGAGAGAAAATACATACGTTTTTGTTGTGTTGTCAATGTTTGTTGTTTACCGTGTTTTTTAAAGAAATTAATACTTTTATTCTACAAGCACACACTACATTTATCAAAAGTGAATGTAAGACATTTATAATGTTACAAAAGACTTCAGTTTCAAATAAATGCTGTTCTTTTGATCTTTCTATTCGTCAAGGAATCCTAAAAATCTAAATGTATCACGGTTTTCACATAAATATGAACTGTTTTCAAAATGGATAATAATCAGACATGCTTCATATTTATATTTCTGACGGATGATCTGTGCTTTATCTTGTGACACTGAAGACTGGAGTAATGATGCTGAAAATTCAGCTTTGCTCACAGAAATAAATTACAATTTGAAATATATTGCAAATGAAAATTTTAAATTGTAATAATATTTCACTTTTTGTACAGCATTTTCAATCAAATAAATGAAGCCTGGGTGAGCAGAAGAGACCTCCTGTCATTTAAAACATAAAAAAAAAGTACTGACCCCAAACTGTTACTATAAGTCTAAGTAAAAATAATTAGTACAAAATAATAATGACAATATATAAAGAAATTTTAAGGGCTTACTTTTTCTATAAAATATAATTTTTTGTTTATTTTATTTTGTATTTTATTTTGAGCTTTTCGTAAACCTGACAGGCTTTTTGAGTTTCAACAGTTAGAAATGAAAAAATAGTGCTGCATACATTATTTGGATATTTAGGAAAGGGCTTTAGTAAGAGAGCTTTCTCAGTTGTTTTTGAACATAATTTTGCATCCCCTCACACACATACACAAACACAGGTTGTTTTTGTGAAAAGTGGGGACTCTCCATAGGCGTAATGGTTTTTCTACTGTACAGACCGTATATTCTATTGCCTACACCAACCCTACCCCTAAACCTAACCCTCACAGGAAACTTTGTGCTATTTCAGATTTTCAATACACTCCAGTCTGTGTGATTTATAAGCGTTTTGAAAAATGGGGACATGGGGTAATGTCTTGAAAAGTCACCTTCTCCTTGTAATACCTTTGTCATACCCATGTTATTATACAAATTTATGTCCTAATTTGTCACAAAAACGCGCGCACACACACACACACTATACAGTCTCCTTCTCTCTGTCTCGCACTCTTACCGTAAATGTGATCTGGCCTCAGGCAGATCTCTCTCACACGCAGGATCAGCTTACATTATTTTGGCTCGTATCCATGTCAACCTAAACACACATACACACACAGTGAATAAACACACACACATACGATTATTATTGACTATAATCAACAGTATTAAAATGCATTCCTAAAGTATAAAGGAACATATGTTTTTGTTAAAAAAAGATGGAAATTATAGCCAAAGCAGGCGTTTATTTATTCTGTGTATATTATTGGGGGGTGGGGGGGGGGGGGGGTGCAGAATAAGACTGCTGCCTTCATCTGAATAAAAAAACATTTAGCCAGAGAACTGTATGTACCAACCACCCGCAAACCAGGTAAACAACAGCAGCACACTGACCTTGGCCTCATAACACACACACACAGGTTCATTTTGCCACTGCTGTGCCAGCGTCCTCATGGCACAGTGCCACACACACACACACACACACAACGCATCTCTCTGTGTGGGATTTTTCATGGTGCTTCTGCCACTGCTGTGCCAGCGTCCTCATGGCACAGTGTCACACACACATACACACACGCACACACACACACACACGCATGTACACACACAAATACGCCACACGCACACCACACACACACACACACACACACTGACACACACAGACACACACACACACACACGCACAACACGGGATTTGTCAAGGTGCTTCTGGCCACTGCGTGCAAGATCATCATGGACACAGGCCACCGCAAACACACACACACACAACGCACGCACTGCCCACTCCAGTCAGTGTTACCGTAAACATCCAACCGCTCCTGCAAAACTACCGCAATCTTCGTCAATGTCACAACAGCCTGACAAAGTCACACACTTCTCCAGAAACACACTAGAAGTAAAAACAGCGAAACTGAATGCAGAAATCAGTCTGTGGACTCACAACGGCTCTTTATAAAGAAATCTGGCTGTTTTACAGAGGAATTTTCGAAACGTTGTGTGGCTCAACTTCACACTGAGCAATCACACCTCCAGATGAAAATAGAAATGTATTTAAATGTATACTAATAAATAAATAAACATATATTTTATACAATTATAAATACATTTTAAATGTGTTAAGCTATCTAATAAAAAGGTTGGATTAGATATATATTATATATATATTATAGTTATAATATATATATATATAATACACAAATACATTTACAAAAAATGGTAATTTAGATTCAACGAAACATTATTAATATTTTAATAAAATCATAATGTGGATTTATATTATTATTCATAAAGGACCTAAAGGGTTATAACAACATTTAAAAAATTAATGTAACAAATACTTGTTTTATTAAATGATTAAATAATGTAACAAAACTTCATTAATAATAGACTTTTATTAAACATATTATAAGTATTTTTTATAGATTACATAAATACATTTGATAAAATCTACTGTTATATTTAATCATTTAAATAATAATTAAATGCATGCAGAATTTCCTTCTGATAAACCTGTGTGTGATAACTTCAAGTTCAGCTGGTGTCTCCAAAGTAAAACACTCCCTTTTTAATAAAGCAGCTGCATCAGTTCAGCCTGATCTCATGAAGCTCTCTTTGTCCCGGCGCTCTCAGGACAGAGCTGCTTTCAGGTGGGTGGAAATGACACCTCACATACTGAACACACACACACAGCAGCACAGGTGCGGAGCGGGACGTCAGCCGGACATCTGAACTACCTGAGAAGACCAAAACGGTCAAATAACACTGATTCATGTCAATGTACTGCTGTTGCTGCATGCTTAATATGACTTTCCTACATCAAACTAACTCAAAAGGCCTTAAAGCATCTGACTCCACTTCTCTCCGTGAAAACATGATATTCCCTCAAAGTGACTAGAGTACAAACAACATGCTGCTAAAATTACTGACTGGCCTTATTTACATACTTAAGAATTAAGTCATCATTAATGGCTCACGTTAAAGGTATAGTAATTATGGAGCATCATTATACAGGCTAGGCTAGATTATCATTACATGCAGCATCACTACACCTGAAAAAAGCTCTAGAGCCGCAGTGGTTTGTGAAAGAAAGCCTCTAATTTGATTGCTGAACCTGAATTTTGATTTTAATAACCTATTGGCCTGGTTTAGAAGACTGGCGTTTAAGCTAATTATTGACCATTGTTATACTATTGAAAAGGCATTTTCTGTATGCTTACTTCTATTTGGGATTCAGGACGTGTAGTTTTGTCATTGTGTGTGGATTTCTGAACTGCTTGCTTGTTTTAGCTGGGCTTTCTCGTGAGTGTCTAGAACGTGCCTCTGCGTAACAATCCGGATGAAGTGGGCGGGGCAACTCACGCTCCCTCCGAAGAGGAACTCCGCGTCACGATGCCCATATTTGGACTGTAAACTTCCCACAGGAAGCGGGTGTCTGAGGGTCCGTGATGATTAGCAGACCACAGCGACACTGAATGTTTGCAGTCCGTCTCTTTCACTAGCTTGCACATTCAGCAAGATGAAAAACAACGGCTAGATTTTGGTCTTCAAATCTGTGTTACCTAATCTGACGTTTTTAGACACCTGTTTAGGCTATACGACAGAAAAACAATAAAAACGAATACAGCAATAATAGATCAAATCAACCAAATTTGCTTTGATAGAAAACTCTTTTCGCCATTCTCATAATAATGTCATTTTATCTGTTGCATCTTGTGTTTATGCTAACACGTCCGCGCATCAAAATCATATTAAACCCTAAAAACAGCGGTTCTCAATTGCAGTCGTCTTGTACCACCGCGCTGCGCATTTCGTGTTTCTCTTATCATTTCAGCTGCATGTTCTATTAAGTGGACATCACAGGATAGGCTTCCAGTTCGAAAGGGATCGTATATGTTCCATTCAAAGGGCATTGAAGTGCGCGAGACGTTCATTTAACTTGTATTTATTTATTATGCCAAACTTCGTACTTAGTAAGTTTCGTGTGTGTGTGTGTGAATCAGTGAATGAATGTTCCGAAGTGAAGTAAACTTCAACATTTCCCGTGCTCAGGGAGTAGGGAGCAGTGCGCACTGTGTAGGGAGCATATCAATCGGAACACAGTTCATGCATGGAGCTCTCTTATAACTAGCTGATGATCTGAATCAAGGTGTATTAAATAAGAGAGACGTGCAAAAATATGCATGGGGGAGGAGGGGACTGGAATTGAGAACCTCTGACCCTAAACAACAAAGACATTAAAATACACCCTTTTTATAACTGTATAAAGTCCAGCTATACGCCTACCTGATAAATCCAACGTTAGAGACCCTTTCTTTCAAAAGAAAGAATCTTAGGCTCTATTAGAATGCGCCCGTTCGCTGTTCTCGCGCGTCGCCCTCGGGCTTGTTTACTGTCCCAGCAGTTCCCGACAATGACGCGCCGAGGCGTGTGACGCGGACGCCGTCGGGGCGGGAGCTGCTTATAAAAACGAATCGGGATACCGATCCACACGAGCGAACGCAACAGAGCGAATCCAACGAACATCTTTCCCGAAGAGCGCTCTCTTTCAACAGACAGGCTCTCTGAGTTATTCGCGGCTCGAGCGCGTCTCATTGTTGCTGCTGCGTTATTCTTGACATTTTTGGGGACTTTGGTTTGTGTTCAAGTCACTCGCGAGCAGCGTCGACACAGAGTGGACGCGGATTCTTTGACTGCGCTGTTTTTGCACGGCTCACACTTGAAATAAAGTGGACGTTGAGCTGTCAGGCACACTATAGGCGAGTTTTCCAGAAGAACTCTATGAGTACAAAAATGGAGCAGCCGTTTTATCACGACGACTCGTTTCTGTTGGGCTACGGTCACCACGACGCGGCACTACACGACTATAAACTCCAGAAACAGAGCATGCACTTGAACCTGACCGAACCCTATCGGAACCTCAAATCGGACCTCTATCAGACCAGCAATGCTGATGCCTGCTCGCTCAAACTGGCCTCGCCGGAGCTGGAGAGGCTCATCATCCAGACCAGCAACGGGGTGCTCACGACGCCCACACCGGGCCAGTATCTCTACGGTCGGGGAATCACTGACGAGCAGGAGGGCTTCGCGGAGGGCTTCGTCAAGGCTCTGGATGATCTTCACAAGATGAACCAGATGCCCCCGCCCAACGTGTCGATTGGAGCCGGCGGTGTGACGACGTGCTCGACAACTGCGTCCGTTTTCGGCTCCTCCCTGCAGTCTGAGCCTCCCATTTACACGACGCTCAACGCGTACTGCCCAGCAGCACCCAGCCACCCGTCCACCACCATCAGCTACCTGCCGCCTCACATACAGCAGAGCCAACACCCGGAAAACGCGCACGGGTTCCAGCACTTCGGCATCCTCCCGCAGCGCTTCCTGCCTTTGAAAGAGGAGCCCCAGACCGTTCCCGACATGCACAGCAGCGACGGCTCGCCACCCATGTCCCCGATCAACATGGAGAGCCAGGAACGCATCAAGGCGGAACGCAAGAAACTCCGGAACCGTCAGGCGGCCACCAAATGCCGCAAGCGCAAGCTGGAACGCATCGTCCGGCTGGAGGAGAAAGTGAAGGTCCTCAAGTCCGACAACGCCGGGCTGTCCAACACAGCCTCCGTCCTGCGGGACCAGGTGGCCCAACTCAAACAGAAGGTCCTGAGACACGTGAACAGCGGCTGTCAGCTGATGTTGACAAGTAAGATGGAAGCGTTTTAAACGCGGTTGGACTTTCACTATAGCCAACGCAGAAATAACACTGGAAATCGCGTGTGTTCTACGACTGAACGGGACTGGGAACTCGCAGGCTCTCAGATGAGGCGTTTTGGACACGTTCTGGGTTCCGAATAAAACGAGCAAACCCGGAGCCGGAGAGAACGGACTCTGAGCCCCCGGAGCCGGGTGCCAAGAACGAAGTGGAAAGGCCAGTCGCCGACTCCGTATCAATAATGTGTGTGTATTTTTAAAATCATGATCAGCTGTGTATTTGATCATGTAAACGCATCTGATATTGTCGTGCAGCACAACAGTTCCCGAACTCATAAATTATTGTACTTGTCAGGTTGATCCTGACACTATATTAACGATGTCACATGTTTACAATGTCTTTTTTTTAATGTGTGCGCTGTTTATTTAAGTAAAGATATTGAAATATAACTTTCGAGTCTATGGCTTTTCATTTGTGTTATATAATATTACATGTTATGTAACTCTAATGCTGACCGTTCCTTGAAGTCCACATGTAGTTCACCCACAAAACGTTCTGAAAACACGAACATTATTAATTATTATGATATTATTTGCACTGCTGCTTGTAGCGTAATCAGCTGTTTTCTGTGGGTTGTGGGTTGATGCGCACTTCCTGCGTCTGCGCATTCACACAAGGGGCACCAGACCTTTCCTACTGACGTCAAGCAGCACATCCATATATGGTCGTTTTTGGTCCTCGTGCGTCACTCCCCGCCCACAGGCCCGGGTGGAGTGGTTTCACCCCTCCAGAATCAGCGGGGCTGAAGAGCAGAGAGGGGATTTCCGAAGTTGGACAAGACCACTGTGAGCATGTGGGATGGTGTGTGTGTTTCCACGGAGCTTAGTGGGTTGAACGCTTACAAGGAAAAAATTATGCTACTGCTAATAAACGAAACTTATCATTCAGAATATATCCAGAAACCTTTGATATACATATATATTATTACTACATGATAATATATGAACTGTATAATGTATAATAGGCCTAGTGAAATGTAATCATATTTGACTGTTTTATTATTACTCAGAATCAGAAAGAGCTTTATTGCACATTTAGTTTGCACATACAAGGAATTTGTTTTAGTGTCACAAGCTTCCAGTACACAGACACAACAACACACAGATAATAAAAATGAGACGTGAATAAAATACACATGCATAAATATAAATAAACCACAAGCATACTAAATTGTTCTAAATAAATTGTTATTAATATAAATTGTTATAAATTATAAATTGTTATTAGTTCTTTGTCTTCAGACTACAAATCGTGTCGAATATAATCATGCAGAAAACACACTGATGGACTTTATGCAGAGATAAAACAGGTCAGGTCAAAAACATACCTTCAGCATCAGATATGAAGTTTATTTTTGGAAGCTGAAGGATATGTGAAGAGATCAGATTCAATAGGCTAAGCCTGAATCTCAATGCATCTCTGAAAAAGATAATATGACTGTTGAAAAACAGCCTAAAGTGGCTATATACACTGTAAAACAATGATTGTGATTTTAACAGTAAAAGACTGTAAAAATGCTACAGTAAAAACCTTTTAACTGGTTAACAGTAAGTTTCCATACTATATTCGGTGAATAAATGTAATTACATTTAATGTGATTCTACAGTAAAATACTGTTAAAAATACGGTTTTTGGAAGTGAAAAAGAAAAAGTCACTGTATAATTTACAATGAAAAAACGTAAATGGACACTCCCAGAATTCCCTGCATGACACTTCATATTTGATGTTTTTTTGTTGAAATAACGTTTCTTTTTAGTTTTTTTCTAATCAGTTGTGTACACTAGAGTTTAATAGTACATCTAATGTTGTTAAATTAATGTTTATTGCATTATTTCAGTATCGTGTGTGTCACCGTGATGGGGTTTAGTGTTTGTGTGAATGACACTGTGCACCTTCTGTATATAAGTATTGTCCTCCTCAGCTCATAGACAAGCTGTTTGTGATGAGCTTTAGTTCATCATGTAACTTTCTCATCACCACCAATGTTTGGTGGTTATCAGTGCATTACAATGGTTCAAAACAGATTTTAGTACTTCAATATGTTGGTTTATTAGCATTACATCAGTTAATGAAATACAGCATTTTATTGTGAATTTAGACAAGTCTGTAAAATCTAAAATGTTGCTACCATATTTTTTTACGGTGAAGTTCTGGCAACCACAGCTGCCGGTATTTTACCGTAAATGTCACAGATTTTTTTTTTACAGTGTATACAATGACAACCAATAAAAGACAACATCCTTATCAGCAATCATTAGCCTATATATTATAAGTCTAATTATAACGGAGGGAGGACTGAATCTAGGACAAATTTTCATTATTAGCAGAATAATCTGCTCTTAGGTAATTACATTACTGTGTGGTTTGGTGCTTTGGGTGTCTTCCGGAGATTAATGAATCTTTTGGGAAGTGACTGTGACCTCTGGAACGACTGGACGCAGGAGCTCTATAAAGAGAACAGGTCTGGCACTGAATGAAGAGTATTAGCAGGTAAATATGTGACCCTGAGCTGAACCTTCTGAATTAGCCTACCTCATTAACTGGTTCATTTAATAAATAGCCGAACACTAAAAATAATATGTTTTTGAGCATATGTGGCCAAATTTATGATCATTAATGCCTACTAGAACTGGCTGTCTGGTGCAGTCTTAATCTGGAGCTGAACACTGTCAAAACAGTGGAGATGATTGTGGACTTCAGGAGAAACCCCCCTGCACTCCCCCCACTCACCATCATGAACAGCACTGTGACTGCAGTGGAGTCATTCAGGTTCCTGGGCACCACAATCTCTCAGGACCTGAAGTGGGACAATCACACTGTCTCCACTGTTAAAAAGGCCCAGCAGAGGTTGTACTTCCTTCGCCAGCTAAGGAATTTTAACAAGTCACAGGAGCAGCTGAAGCAGTTCTACTCAGCCGTCATTGAGTCTGTTCTGTGCACTTCAATAACTGTCTTGTTTGGTTCAGCTACAAAATCAGACATCAGAAGACTACAGAGGACAGAACAGACTGCTGAAAGGATTATTGGTGCTCCCCTGCCTACCCTTCAAGAACTGTATACATCCAGATTGAGGAAAAGGGCTCAGAAAATCACTCTGGATCCATCACATCCAAGCCATCACCTTTTTGAACTTTTGCCATCTGGTCGGCGTTACAGAGCACCGAATACCAGGACAGCCAGGCACAAGAACAGTTTCTTCCCCCAGGCAATCGACCTCATGATCAGTTAAATACTCTCCCCATTGTGCAATAAATATATCTGAAATACCACTTATATTTATTATCACCCTAAATCCTAGTATATCCCTACAACTTTATTTTATTCTATTCCTATTCTATCTATAGCACACCTGTACATACAATATATTCTTTTTTTGTGGTTTATATTTATGTGTATTTTATTCACATCTTATTTTTATTATCTGTGTGTTGTTGTGGTCTCTGTGTACTGGAAGCTTATTGTGACACTATAACAAATTCCTCATATGTGCAAACATACTTGGCAATAAAGCTCTTTCTGATTCTGATTCTGATCTACTATATGCACCAACGGGTTTGTTTTTGTGCCACTCGCTGCATGGGAGCAGGGATTTCACAAGGTGAGGAAAGCCCACTCGGGTCCACCTGTCACTGACGTCAGTGACCTACCTGCATGTTTTTCTGCTCGCTCTCGAGGTGGAAATCAAAGGAAGCCACTTCAAAGCGCTTGGCTTGTTTTTGGAGATTTTAAAGGTGTACCCCACCGTCAGACGTTTCATCTGACACTCGACACACATCAACAGCTCTTTTAGTTATGGAACATTCTCACCTCCTCTCTCATTTAAAAAAGAACTTGTTACATTCTATGACCATGTTTGCTGACTTTTATATGAGGTTCAGCAAATAACCCTGTTTATCCACCTTAGGCTATTTAGCAAAGCAGAATAAGTTAGGCCTATTTCATATAAATGTGCGAGACTTAGCTGCAATAGGTAGTGAATAACTAAGAATAGCAATGAGCAGTAAACGTTAAAACTATGTGCACTACAAACCAGTGTTTTTACAATAATAAAATAATACCAATTACCAGTTTGCAATACTGCTCTTTACACTAAAATAACTACCGATTAACCATGTTTTTCTTAGTAAAGTTTTCTTAGTTTCTTAGTTTTTATGTATTAATTAGCATATAACCACATTGTATAACAGTTTTATTACAAATACCATGGTTAGTGTACCAACACCATGATTAATTTGTGTTTATCGTAGTTTAACTAGGCAAACTATGGTGTTTTGGGGTTTATTTGTAGTAAAACCATGGTTAATTTGTGTAAGGAAAATGGCACTGCTCTCACATTAAAAAAATAAGGTGGATTTTTTTAAATTGGGGACGGAGGATGGCTGTATAGATTTTTTGAGTATGTGATTTTTTTCAGTACATCTTCAGTACGTAGATGAGTTTCTAAAGACCATTAAAAGACTCTCTTATGGCTGTAAAAGTATTTGAGTAAACCTGAAACTTTTTTTACATATTGAAGGTGAGTTTAATTAATCAGGTTTAATATGATTGTATCTCTCTCGTTTCCCTTTTTCAGTTTAATTGACACGAGAATGGCTCACAGGCCTGTAAAAATGCAGCTCTCATGAATGAGTCAATGCTCACTGAGCGAAGTTTCACAACAGAACCTGTGTGTGTTATTTTTATCCTGCCTTCGCGATGACCCAGCCTGAAGAGTTTCAGAGCTATGGAATATTTATTCTTCATACTTCCTCTATTCTAGAGGACAAGAGAAGCTTTCTAACGCCTGACAGACTGTCAGAATGAGCTTCTCATGCACACACACACACACACCAACACACAGGAGAAACATCAGTGACTGATGACGACAAAATGGGGGGGGGGGGGGGGTTTGGGGGGTCATCTCCTCCATCACATGCAGTTTTTGCACATTTCATATCTCTCTTTCTCCCACTCACACACTGCAAATCTCTCCAGCGATCTCATGAATATTCCTTCTTGTTCCTTCCAAGACTGATAGATGAAAGCGGATGACACTTTCCATCAAACACCCACCGACACGGCTGCTTCAGCTCAACATCATGTACTCCACCATGCTCAGACTCTCATTGATGCCTCAGATGAGTTTAATTTGTTTAACTAACCTGTGGGTCAAAGCAGGGGTCAGTTAGAAGTATTGTGAAAATGAACATTAATTAAATCATGCAACAGTGAAATGTGGTCCAGTGTTTCAAGAGAAAAAATATTACCTGCTACAGCTGCTTTATTAGGCCTATATAACAGTAGACTTGAAATAAAATATTAATACTATGGCTCAATCGCAGTTGTGTTGATATTCAGTATACAACAGCATTGTTATTACTTTTAATTAGTCAAAACGTATTATCATGATTTATATATTGTTTATTTTTATCTTCATTGCACCTGACTTGGCCAGTCTTTTACTGATCTTGATTAATGAGTCGATATCAGCGTTGTTAAAGTTAACTAAAGCTAAAACGATTAAAAATCAATTCAGTCATTTAAAAAACATAAATGTAAAAAATATAAAATAAAACAAGTATGAAACTTACTAAAACTAAACCGAAATAAACGTAGATAAAGGCTATTAAGGCTAAGAAATATTATTAAAAATAAATTATTAAAATGACATCGCATAACAATATTTACTTTTTTAAAATTAAAAGTCGAAAAATAAAAGCTAATTTCAAATATTAAGAAATACTTATAATAGTTTATGACTAATACTAAAATAACAATGGTCGGCATAAATACAGCTACAGTTTCGGCTCATTTGAATCTCATGTGGGTCGTGGCAGTTTTTGTGGTTATGTATGTGGGTCAGGAGATGTTAAAGTCAAACCTGGTTTAAGTCAACATGACTTCAGTATAAAATCACTGTCAAAAACTGTGCTTGACTTTAAAATGGAGTCATAGCGCCATCTAGTGGTGCAAGTGCTGTAACACTTAAACATGGCCTTGAAGAAATTAGGCTAATGATGTTTAATAGAGCAGTGGTTCCCAACCCTGGTCTTTTGCATGTCCTCCTTTCTCGCACACCAGTTTCAGGCCTTGGAGTCTCTACTAATGAGCCGATGACCTGAATCATGTGTGTTTGATTAAAGAGACATGCAAAACGTGCAGTGTTGGGGTGCCTCCAGGACCAGTGTTGGGAACCACTGTAATAGAGAATAGCTCTTGATTCTGCTTCTCATTACACAGATAGGACACAAAATAAGCAGGATGGCAGTATGTTCATACTGTATTACAAATAGGCCCACATTTATGTATTAAGTATGAATAGCCTACTGTTTTAAAATCATGCTGATTAAATAGCCTATATATTGATTTAAGTTCAATCATTTATTGTAAATGTGGCGGTAAACACGTACCATATACACACACGGTTGAATGATAACAAGACTTCATCACACTGCTTTAAAAAGAACAAACAATTAAAAGAACAAACAAATTCCAATTTTATTTATGAATTAGAGACACGTAAGATCAGAATAGAAACGCATTTGTTTACTCACTAAAGCTACAGAACAGCAGATCGCGCACTGATTGATGTAATGTGACGCATTTCTAATTATTGTAACACTTTACAATAAGCTCCTCTTTGTTAGCATTAGTTAATACATAAGGTGCGGGCACATAGAAAAAAAGATTGTTACAAAAAACATCCATTATCCATTACTAGTGCAGCGATGTGTAAAGCACAGCACACAGAGAACATAGCCTTATTAGGGTTGCCATGTCTGCGTAACAAAACCAAGCTAATCACGGCCAAAACTAGCATAATCAAGTTCAGGGGGAAATTGGCCCTCAAAATCACTCCAAATAAACAACCTGCGGAAAGTAGCCCAGTTCCACGGGAAAATCACGGTCATCACTGGTCAGTACGTTAACAAATTGAACACAGTGCGAAATATGTGCCGTGACATTTTCCCCCGTCACGTGACTTTCTGGATCCTTGGATTCCTTTTTGAAAAGACTGGATTTCGCCCGCTGGTCAACTCATTGTAAATAAAGATCTTAAAACAAATATTTTAGGCATTAAGATTTCAAGTTTAATTCAACGTTTTATTTACCATTTCTTTGTAACTGTTTGTTAAATATACTGTGCTAGTAATTTCTGTGTAAAAATAGTTTCTACACCATTTTTTTCAGTGTGGTAAATGTGACCGTCTTTTGAACACGCTTTTTTTTTTTTACCGCATTTTCTAATCTTTGTTAATGTTTGTTAATGTTCATGTTAGTTTACGTTGCATTAACTAATGTTAACATACAGTATAGCCTACAACTTTTGACTTTAAAATTAATGTTTAAATTAACATTAAAGGCACAATATGTAAGTTTTCGCCATTAGAGGGCGCGTTTTCAAAACAAACAAAGAGACAAAGGCGTAGTTTGATGACGCTGTGACTGAGTGTGGAATCATGGGAGTTGTGGTCTTCATCCCCACAGCCGATGCAATCCGACGGGACTCGGGCAGAAATCATGTTCATGGATGAGCTAATGATTTATTAATGTAGTAGAATAAAGCAGTTTGAGGCTGAAAGCCGTCGAAGCGAAACGAGGCCACTGCTGAAGCAATTGCTAATGGGAGACGAGAGTGATACACGGCTCGAAAGCAGCGGAGCTTTTATTATGCCACAGTTGAGCGCTTCCGCTGCTTCCGGTCGTGCGTATGTGGGGTAAAGCAGCGCTGTTTTATCATACTAGATACATTTGAAAGTTCTGTTATAATGCTACTCTGTGCGGTCGTCACCTGTCTATTAAAACCCATGACATATTAAAGCGTCTTTGGTGTTTCCAAGTTTTTAACAAAAAAAAATCGAGGGGTTATGACGTCATTGGCAGGCGACACAATGACACTATGGACACGGTCTGTGTCACTAGTTAAAATTGCTTATTTCTCTGGATTTAAACATTCTTCGAAACATTTTGGGCCAAAGTACACAAGTCAGCAAAATATATAACACTGTTCTAGTGGTTTTTGTATATTTTAATTAAAAAATCTTACATATTGTCCCTTTAAGATTAACAAATGCCGTATAAGTATTGTTTATTGTTTACTACTATAGTTAACTAATGTCAACAATCAAAATCTTATTGTAAAGTGTTATTCAGACCTAAATTCAACTTTTCATGTCACCTTTAACAGGTTAAAATGAGCAGAATGTGATTTTACAGAAGTATCTTTAGTTCACAGAGGATTGTTTTGTTGACTGTGTTAAATAGACAATACTGTAGAAACCTCACTGCATTAGTTTACTGTAAATTTCACTGATAAGATAAAATACTCATTAACAAACATTCAGCGGATCTAGAACACAACTATCCTAGAAGCCGCTTCCGCTGCCCTCCATGTCGCTGGTGAGTACGGAGCGTTTGCGCAGTACAGCCTTGGCGCTGCTCCTCCAGGCCTGTGGTGGCGCTGTGGCGCTGCGTGTTTGAGGCCCTGCGGGAGGGCAGGGAGCTCTGTACTGTGGCAGGCCGCTCTTGGTGGTGTCCAGTTCTTCAGGGTCTCCTTCCTGAACCCTCAGAGCCGCGATCACCTCTCGGTCGGACGGGCTGAGGGTCAGACAGCCGCAGTTATGGCCTTCAACACCATCTTCCTCCCCGGGGTCATCTTCAACTGTCATGAAAGCATCTCCCCAAAGACTCTCGCAGAGGTCTCGGCCGTGCTGGTACATCTGACCAAACAAACACAGGTGAGTGCATGATTCTTTTGAAACTGTAGATCCAACCTGACAGTAGAAGAAGATAGTTCACACTAATGCTGCTATAGTGGCCTCTTGTGGCAATGCTGAGAATGCAGTGTATAACTGATTTGTATTAAGCATTCTGACAACAACAACAAAAAAAATGAAAAAGAAAAGAAAAAGAGAAAAAATTGCAATATACATAAACAATAGAAAGTAACAAAATCAACGTGAATAGTTCTTCTAACTGTTAGTTAAAGACGTGTCCATTTATCTAATTTAATTAAATTTTTGTAATCAATTATTTTTTAATTAATTTGATTTACATTGAATTTATAAAATGTACAAATATAAAATATATACACGTAAAATTGTGATTATATCAGCCAGTGTTCACTTTCAGTTGCTAAAAATTCAAACCTTTTTATTAATTGAAATAAAGCAGAAATAAAACAAAATATAAACTACTAGATGAAAAACTTAATCTTAAAATTTGAAATGCTGCCATTCAAGTGGAAACTAATTTAAGTTGAACTAAAACTGAAATAAAATAAAATATAAAGCTAACTAGAAATATAAAAAACAACAACTTTAAAATTACAAAAGCATATAATAAAATAACTAAAACCCGAAGCTAAAATATAAAAAATTAAAACTTAAAATATAAAATAAAAGGCAATGCAATTTTATAAATACCATTACAATATTTAAATGATACAAAATAACACTGCTGTTCTCTATATTTCACCATTGTATACTGTATTGAAAAACAGAAAATTATTCCCTACTGCAGACAGTTATAAAATAAAAAAACAGTATGAATCTAATAACAGTAAACATGATCATCATTAACATTTATTAGTGTTCAGTCATAAACCGGGAGATAAAGTAAATATGAAATTAATAAAGTAATATTTATGCACTTATGAGACATCTTACATCCATGTAGTGTCAAAAATATTATGTTTATTGATGATAAAACATCTCAGATCTGCTGCTAATATTGTCAGTCATTATTTTCACACATCAGCGATTCACATATATTAATGATTCCTGAATGTACACACACACACACACACACACACACACACACAATGTGTGTGTGTGTGTGGGTGTGGGTGTGTGTCTCTGTCACTCACGCTTGTGCGCATGTGATGATTATGAATTCTCACTGTCAGCAGCATTTCCATAGAGACAGTGATCTTAAATCTCTATTTACTGTCTTAATTCACGTTGCATACTGAATTATTCCTTTGTGATGTTATTCTGAAGAAATAAAATGTTTGACTTCAGGAACTTTTATAAAAATCATAACTTCCCCTCCTCATTCCTCATGATTTAATCAAGTCTTGCTCACTGTTAAATATCGTTTGAAATGGTTTAAAAGAAGTGAATGGCAGAAAAGTCTGTGTGAAGTTAAAGATCATGTTGAGATCACATGACCAGCCAAATTCTTCTTGCATTATCTTGGTATTATTATATAACATCATTCACAGAATAAATAATTCCAATTGGCATTTCAATGTTTATTCATGAGTGAATCAAGGTTAAATTTTGTTTTGTTTCCAACATTGTTATTGCGATATTGTTTCAATGTCTTACTTTTCAAGTTTAAACACTGATTTATAAGTAATTAGTTTAACTTTTTACAACCATTTTATTGCATTAAACACTGTTGCAATGTTGAAACAGTCTGTATGTGTGAGAGGCCGATCGCACTGATTCACAATCTCTCTCTCTTTTCGCATGTTCAGCATGTCAGTGGTGAGAAAGAGTAACATGAACTGACACTTTCACTGCTTGCGTGTGTGTGTGGTTCCAGCTGTGTCCAGGCCTGGAGTCACACCATCTCTTCACACACTCTCTCCTGTGCGCTGATGTTTGCCTCACCAATAGTGCTGTTCAAACCTCTAACACTCAGTGTAAAACTTCAATGTGTGTGTCTGTCATCCTGCAGCATTTGTGCTCCGGACATGAATCCTTCCTTGGCAACTGCATAGCAACACCCTGGCAACCACTCACAACACCCTTGCAACACATAGCAATGCACCTAAACTCTTCAGAACACCTTAGCAACAGCATAGCAACACCCTAGCAACCATAGACAAAACCCTAGGAACACATAACAATGTGCCAAAAACTCTTCAGAACACCTTAGCAACAGCATAGCAACACCCTAGCAACCATAGACAAAACCTTAGGAAAACATAGCAATATGCCAAAAACTACTTAATACTCCCTATCAACCACTTCAACACACTCAAAACAATTCAAAAACACATTAGAAACTGCATAGCAACACCATGGCAACCACCCACAACACCCTAGCAATACATAGGAATGTGGTAAAAACTCTTATCAACATAAGTGGTATAAACACTTCTCAACAATCAGAACACCTTAGCAACTGCATAGCAACACCGTGGCAACCACCCACAACACATAGCAATGTGGCAAAAACTACTCAGAACACCTTAGCGACCACTTAGCAACACACTCAAAACATAAAAAACTTTTGCAACAGCAAAGCAACACCCTGGCAATCACCCACAACACCCTAGCAATGCATAGCACTATTAAAAACTCCTCCGAACACATTAGCAAACACTTAACAATCAAAACACCGCATAACAACACTGTGGCAACCACTCAAACACATATTTGACCCTGGACCACAAACCAGTCATAAGGGTAAATTTTTGAAATTTAAATTTATATATCATCTTAAAGTTGAATAAATAAGCTTTCTGTCAGGGTTCTGTCACTTCGGTCTAGTGTAATTCATAGTTTTGTGACAGAGCCCTGACACTCGCGTCATGTCATTGTTTTCATGTGGAGCGTGCGGCTTGAGTGGCTCGAGCCGTGCGCATTCGTCTGTCTTGTATGTTTAAGTTGGAGCGTGGTGTTCGATCCCGCACTCTGTCTTGAGTTTCGGTTTCTGTCGGGGTCCGGACACTCGAGCTCATTTCTGTTGTTGCTGGGAGCGTGCGGTTCGGAGTTCGCCGGCCGTGCGATATTCTGTACACTGTTTTGTGTAGCACGCGGTTTGTGTTCAGCGCGTGCTTTTCTTGTTGTCTTGTGTGAACATGCGGCTTATGAGTTTCTCATTAGCTGCGTGTTCATGTCTTTTTGTTCTAGCACATGGCTTGTGATTTGTTTTGCTGGCCAGGTGCTTGTGTTTTGTTTTGTGTGAGCACAAGGCTTTTTGTCTTTGATTCGGTGTGCCATGTGCGGGGGGGGGGGGGGGGGATGTGCTCATGTCAATTGTCTTGACCCCTCCCATCTTGTTCCCTGATTATTAGTTAATTTGCCCCACATGTGGTCCCTCATTACCCTCCTCATTTGCTCCCTATTTATTCTCCCTGTGTTTGCAGTCGTGGGTGAGTTCGTCATCGTCTATCCCTGGATGTTGTGTGTCCAGATCCTGCCTTGCCTGGCTGCTGCCTTGCCTTGCCTTGATTGCCTTGCCAGGCGGTTTTGTTATTTTTATCGATAATAAAGACCCATTCGCAGTACTGAGTCCTCGCCTCCATACCTCTACCCAAACCCTGACACCTTTCCAGGTGTATGCTTTGTTAGTGCTCACAATTCGGACGAGACAACTATTTGAAAATCTGGAAACTGAGGGTAGCCTACCAAATGTAGTTCTTAGCAATGCATATTACCAATCAAAAATTAAGTTTATATATATTTATGGTAAGAAATGTACAAAATATCTTCATGGAACATGATCTTTACTTGATATCCTAATGATTTTTGGCATAAAAGAAAAATCGATAATTGTGACCCATACAATGTATTTTTGGCTATTGCTGCAAATATACCCCAGCGACTTAAGACTGCTTTTGTGCTCCAGGGTCACATATCAATATATCATAATTATATAATGTTTGGTATGGCATGTTACCTGTTGGTACGGCACACAGCTGCCGCTGCAGTTCTGTCCGCGTGGGTCAGTGGTCCAGTCCCGAGCACATGTCATGTCCATTTTACAGGCCTCGTACCTGCAACAGTGACTCAACGTCATCATGGTGTCTACGTTACCAACAGCTAAACTGGTAAATGATGAAGAACATTCTGATGCATTCAGATCATTGCTGTCAATCAAAGCTGGCTATCACACAAGCTTATGGCCTTGGGCCCAAGACAGAGTGTATTTATGAAGCTGAGGCCTCACCAGTCTCTGCAGAAGCTGTGGCAGAGAGGCACCGCCTTCAGGGAGGAGTCGCGATGCGGGTGTGTCCAGCGAGCAGCATCAGGAGAACAGCGGTAAAAACAGGCGACGCGCTTCAGGAAAGACTCACAGCTACAGAAAGACACAGAATGGTAAACAACACATCAAAGCAAGATTTTAGTTCACACTAGAGCCCCTCTCCCACTAAATTTCTGTGTTCCACTCCCACCAGCTCCCGCAAACATTCTAACACCGTGTCCTAATTACATGCGACACCGCGACACGCAATAAAAGGTATCTTTCTCCAGTTATCGGGTTTGTCCTAACTAGCCACGACGGCGAAATGCGAAATTTCTAATTTAGAAACGGTTTACCAACGAGTGTATTCCTTGAATCTTGTCGCGACGCGTGTAGTTAGGACATGGTGTAATATCAGGGAGCCGCTATTAATATGCGGGGTACTGAAATCGCTTTTGAATGAGCGCTCGCTGTTCACTTTCGATTTCGCAATCACGAAAGGGAGCACATCTTACAAGATATTTGTCAAGGAGCTCAGGATCTGTTGAGTACCAAATCCTCCAGCATGGTCTTATCAGACATTTCTTCTTACTCTCGACTGACTTCCGCAGCTTGTGTATGGAGCTGAGCAGACGCTTTAAGATTATAATTGTAGCGCACGCTTTCCATCTGAACATAATTATTTTTTTTACTTCTATAAAAAAAGTAGGGGCGGTGCCGCGGTAGGCAAGTAATGTAATTGGTTTACGACGAAACACATACTACTGCAGCAAGCCCAGTGTTTATGTAACTCCATCATTCTTGTTATGCGCAAAATCGCGGGGATGGCGAGACCCGTGCTATATTTTTTGACCGCCCGCTCCTGCGAGATTTGCTTTGGGTCCCGCGGGATCCCAATCCCAATGCAGCCCTCTAGTTCACACGCATAAAATACATCCATACATAATTTCTGTAATTCTTTTCTCCCCCCCCCCGTATTTTTGAAAAACAAACAAATATGGATTCAAAATAAATAAACATGAATTAAAAAAATAAACATGGATAAAAATAATAAATACCAGTAAATAAATTAATAAACATACTTTAAAATATAAATAAATAAACAAGCAACAAATTATGGAAATAAATGAATAAATACATAAATAATGTTATCATAAAAATAACTTTAAAAATAAACATGGATAGAAATAACTAAATAAATTAATAAACATACTTTAAAATATAAATAAATAAACAAGAAAACAGGAATTAGTTAAAATAAACGAATAAAGACAAAATAAATATTATCAAAATAACTAAAACTATAAATAAAAAAAATTTAAAAACAAACAAAACAATGGATTAAAATTAAACTAATATAAACAAAATAACTAAATGTATAAAATTAAGATTAGTTCAATAACTAATAATAAAAGAAATAAAAACAAACTTCCGGTTTTAATGGAAATGTCAACGAAAGAAAATTCTGTTCTGTATGATTATTCTATTATTTTTAAAAGCTTGTAATCACCCTTATTACTAATAAAATAATAATAATAAAAAAAGTTTTATTAAACACCTATATAATTAAACCTGCTGTTGAAGTCATTCTCAGTGATATTTTAATCATATCTGATTAAATCATAATTTCTTGTAATAGAGAATAAATATAATCAGCAGAGACTTACAGAGGGCTGAGGAGACCACACTTATCCCAGAGAGAGTTGTCCACGCCGGACAGATCCTGGACACTCGTCTCTGAACAACACGAGTCTGGACAGAGACACAAACATTCACTATCTGAGACTAATTACAGACCATAGAGTCCCAATTCTACTTGGGAAATAGACATGAAAGTTTTTAATAATCTGATCTTGACTAGTTTTGAATCAGCTGTGTGTTTGAAAGAGGACTGTAAAGTGTGCACACACTCTCCCTGTAGAGCGAGCACTGCTTCAGATGAGGCTCTGGACTGGGCGTGGCTTTGTGGCTCCCATCCCGTAGACACGCCCCCTCGTGACTCTTCACAGCGGCAGCCAATAGACTCGTGAGGAGGGCGTGGCCGAGCAGGACTCTGGACATGCCCATTTTCACCTGTGTTTATGTTTCAGCTGCAAGAAATAATCCGGGATGAGAAACACTTCATAAGAACTTCCATCAACAGACGTTATGATGCTGTGTAATGCCTCCGGACATAAATGTTCATCCAGTCATGACGCTTTTAAATGCACATATTTGCATTTGTATTCATTTATATTCTGCTTCATAATGACTTACTCATGAAAATGATTGTAAAAGTTAAACACTGAGAGGTTATTTGATGCGTTTATATTTTTATCTCTGTCTGAACTCCTCAAGCAACTTTAGAGGAATCATAATGCCGTCATGGTTTGGAATCAGTTCTAATGGGATCAAATGGGAATCTTCCACAAATCAAATAAGATCCTGCTGGATAAACTGAAATTCTAAAAATAAAATTAAGTTGAAAATGAAGTATTTGTTTATCCAACAGGATCGAACCTAATTCTCAGACGAGTCTTCTTGTTCTTCCTTTAGGATTATAACAAGCATTGAAATAAAATAAAATATACAAATCAAATAAGATCCTGCTGGATAAACTGAAATTCTGAAAATATAAAATGAAAAGTAAGAATTTGTTTATCCAAAAGGATCTTGGATCTTTTTTCTTCCTTTAAGATTATAATAAGCATGAAATTAATTAATAATAAAAAAAATACAATAGGATAAAAAACAAAATAAAAATTAAGCGTTAGCGTTAGTTCTGGCAGGTCAAGTGAGTCAAGCTTGCATCAGCTGATTCTCAGCTGATCACATCTACCTATAGGAATACGAAACCTATCGCGGCATTCCTATATAAGCCGTATTCAGCATTATTCAGCAGCTTTTCAGCTTGCTCCGGAGCAAATTACCCTCCTCCATCCCCAGCTCCACCTTTCACCACAGTCAGGACTTGTCTTTCTGATATTCCTTGCTAATCAGACTCCTTTATCTTGAATAAAGTTTATCATTTCTTAAATATCATTAAGTACATTAATGATATCGGCCTTGTTCTGTTAACCCTAGGGGGTTATTATTGCTGCTCTCTCTGCTCATTCATGACAGGCTGCATGGATGGGCAGGGAGGTTTTTGCCCAGAAACAGAACCATACCGCCAAACCAAACTTTAAGTGAAGTGACATGTGACATGTGGCCAAGTATGGTGACCCATACTCGGAATTAGTGCTCTGCATTTATCCCATCCTAAGTGCACACACACAGCAGTGAACACACACACACTGTGAACACACACCCGGAGCAGTGGGCAGCCATTTATGCTGCGGCGCCCGGGGAGCAGTTGGAGGTTCGGTGCCTTGCTCTTTTTACAGGGCATCTCAGTCATGGTATTGAAGGTGGGAGGAGAGCGCTGTACATTCACTCCCCCACCTACATTCCCTGCCGGTACAAGACTCGAACCCACAACCTTTGGGTTACGAGTCCGACTCTCTAAGTAATTGGGCCACGACTTCCCCTTTATGCTAAGTATCTATCATTTTGACGATAGTGGTCCTGACAGAACTAAAATTAATGAATCAATCAGTCCATAAACACTGTGTGTGTTTTAGTTTAGGCCCAGTTTAAATCTGGCTGCTTTGTTTGCTCAAGAAAATACGTCACATCATGATCTACAGAAACATTAAATTAAGTTGGAATCCCCCTTACAGTAATGAAGAAGTTCAGTTCAACATATACAGTTTGATAGATAGCATCATGACTATAGAAAGGAAGTTTCCAGCTGATTCCTTTCAGTCTTCCTGTGCTGCTCATATTAATGTCCTTAACTGTGTCACACAGTCCTGCCTAAGAGGATGACAGTCACACACACACACACACACACACACACACACAGATTTACTCCAGTACACACAACAGACACCTTGTGTCAGAGTTGGCTCTACTAAAGCACAAAATGACTGTTTATACGTCTATAAAACTGCTTCATACCTGATACTGGAGGCGTGCAGCGTCTGCTGTGAGTGTCGGATGCTCTCGCTCTGATCCACACACTCTTTTCCCAGAGCTGTAGATTAAGGACATCTCGATGACAACGCCCCTCCCTCTCTCCCTCTCTCTCTCTCTCTCACACACACACACACACACACACACACGTCATCAGTTTGATCTCAATGAGTGCAGTTATCAAAGAAACACAATAAAAGCAATAACAGCCTACTATAAACAGAGTCAAAACAAAGACACTTTGATAATGCATTCTAATAATAATAATACAGAGGCTTTATTTCATTTGACCTTGTTTCTAAATGCATCTCATCGTGTGCTTCTGAGTCACTGCACCTGCCGGCTGTGTTTTTTGCTGTTTTGTTTTCCCAAAAACCTTGGTACAGTTGATGACAGTGACTGGAGGTGAATCTGGGGGAATTAAGATAATCTGGGCCGGCGGGTAAATTGGGACGCCTAAGCTTCTTGTCCCATCACAAGCATGTCAACATGAACGCAGTCTAGCTGGTCTAAAGTCAATGTAAACTGTTGAAATCAATAGCAAAAATTGCACGAGAATTGAAATTAACATTACTTTTGTAAAATACTACTCAAAATTCACAAAAACAACATAATGCATATGATTTGCAGGGTTATTATAGTTAATTAACAAAACACTAAACCATAAAAAAATTAATTTTGTTATTTGAAATCAAATAAATATTTACTGAAATAAAATAAAAAAACGTAAACATATTTTATTTCAGTTAGTTGCCAAACAAACATTCCAATTAATTTAAATTAGGAGTATAACCAATAAAACTGAAATAAAAATATATTTAAAAGAAATAAGTACACTGTAAAAAAACCTTGTAAATAAAACAAAAATTGCTGCAGTACAGTATTACAAGGAAATACTATTTCAGTCTTCAAAATTTCATATTTAATTGAATGTTACTTGCTGTTTCTTTGTAATTTTTGGTGAAATTTACTAGCAATTTTGAGTATAATTTGGAAAAAATGGTGTAGAAACTATTTTCACTCAGAAATTGCGAGTAAATTTAACAAACAATTACAAAGAAATGGCAACACATTGAATTAAACGTGAAATTTTGAAGTAGAAAAACTTTAGTATTTTCTTGTTACAGTGTAATAAAAATGACAAAAACACACATGAAAATAACTAAAACTAACTAAATTTAAAATGAAAAGGGAAAATACAAAAATAAAAACTAATTCAAAATATTCAATAACTATAATAGAATCTCAGTTCCACTGAAATAACACATAATGAGGATGTAAAAATGCCTAATCATCCCAAAATGGTCAAATATTAGCCAGATAATCTGCTTGTCTGATATATTTAGTTGAATATGACATATTTATGATACCAAAAAGAAGCCATTTGCAGTGAACAGATACTAATCATGAGAGATTTTCTCTCAGGAGAAGCTGAAGGCTTGTTTTGCTGGTTATTCCGTCTCTAATCTTCCTTCTGGAATAATCCCACCTCCATACACTGCTTTAAGACGTTTTTGGCCCTAAACGCAAACACTGTGCCCTAGTTAGAGAGCTGAGAGGATTTAGCCTGAAACACACACACAGAGCTGCATGCCGTTTGCATGGGTTATCAGCACAAGCTGTTTTAGATGGCATGTGTGTTTTCACTCATTTCATCGGCTGTTTATGCATTTGAGGGCTGTCAGAGCAATTCACGATGATACAGACGGGTTCATAAGCTGGGGCTCGAGTGTTTTATTTTGGGTCTGAGGACAGCAGACAGAAGCTATTAGTCTTTGGTCATCTGAGCTGGAATAATAATCCTTTGTGTCAAAGCTATTCATGGATGAGCTGTTGTGTTCATCTGGAGAGGTCACTCACATTATGACGACAGGACCGCCGCTAATTGCAGCGCATTTGTTCCAGCATTCAGAGCTGGTTTCACTTGTATTGACTGATTGGATTGGAGACCGTCACATCTTAGCTAAAATACCTCATGGCCTACAATGTGTCAATATCAGTCACACAAACTAAAAGTACTGCTACTGTGGGCATGGTACCATTTGGTTTTTTTCAAGTATCTTAGATTATCATCATATACAGCTTTATGCAAAAGTTTGGGCACCCCTCTGAGGCGGATACGAATGTGCGCTCTTTTATACCGCCACGCTGGTGGTGCTATGTCTCCGTTTCTAGAGAAAGCTGCATACTGTGATGTTTTTCAGACAGAGATGCTTAGTGTAGCAGTACTGAGTTGTATGAAATACGGTGAAGTGAAACCTCGGCTGTGCCCCCAATTTGGCAATGTGTTGCTGGGCGTACCTGTCGCACTTAATGCTGATTGAATTTGCAATACAACCTTGCTTTCTGGCTACTGAACCTTAACCCCTGCAACGCACCATAACTGAGCATACCAGGAGCCGAGGCTTCCTGGGAAACCGGATGTTAATCGGGGAGCTCATTACCTATGTCGTTTGCTCTCTAGCTTGCTAGCACTGGCGGGCAACAGACACGATCTTGGGAAGAGTCACCACCCCTGGAGCCCCGCACGCAAGGCGGGGATTAAAATTCATCCAAATATGAGAAGACTTGTAGGGAGCTAGGACACACAAAAAGTATATCTTCACAAAGGTGTAAACTCTCGTCTCAGGAGGTCTGAAAATAAAGGTTACAAGGAGGAAAAGGTGCGAGAAAGACGGTGGTAGGCCGAGAACATGGTTAGAATGGTCACCAGCCAAACACAGAGGCAATACCTCCAAAGAGCCCTCCACGCACATCTGGCTGTGATATGTCAGTGTGATCGTTCCACAGTCCAGAAAAGCACTTTGAACAAGGACACTTTGGCATATGAGCGTATGAACATGGTAATCATCAGGATCATGAATTAATCCAATCGACTTCGGTCAGAAATCTTGGTATAATCTTCGATGACCAGCTGACCTTCAAAAACCACATTGCAAAGCAACCAACCGAGCGACTGGACTATGACAAGTTTGCATGACGGAAACATCAGAAAAGAATAACGCAGCCATTGTTAGTAAGGAGGAAAGCGCGCAGGCAGCGAAAAAAACGGTTATTGTCGTCAGCATTGTCATCTCTAGGCTGGACTGTACTGCCCTAATGCTCTTGCTGGGGCAATGGGAACTTCCGAATCAAGACAATTCAAACGTCTACAAAGATTCAGAATGAAATCGAAAGAGCCTATGTTACACCTCTCTTTATCTCCTTGAACTGGCTACCGGTTGCGGCTCGAATCCAGTTCAAGACATTGATGCTTGCATATAAAACAACCACAGGCTCAGCACCCGCCTACTTCAACTCACTACTAGGATTCCCCGGCTGTCGCTACCGTTCGGAGTTTTGCTTATCTGCTCTGCGCTTTGCTCACATTTCTTGTACTTTCTTTGAAATTCTTTCTAAGACGGAATTTACCTCAGCAAGATCCGGCACCAGTGCTCAGTGAACAAATATTGGTGCACCATCACACTAAAACTAAAAACTCTCTGGAGACTGGAATATAACGACGACAAAGAAGACTTTTGCCACCCACTGCCAGCAGCTTACATTCCGGAGAAGGGAAAACACAGCTGCCTACATTCAAACAGACGAGAGAGAAAGTGCCTCCTGTTGAATCTACTTGCTGCGTGAACTACTGCAAACTTCTACAAAGGATTATGGTTCTTGAAACTAAGTTACTTGCTGGATTTCCAAAACAGGTAGAACACTCAGCAGACCGTCGTCACGGACACCATCAGCATACAGCCGGTGAGTCTCATGAACCTAGTATACCAAGTGTAGAGAAACAAGCCGAAACTCACTGTCACACAAATCGATGGTACAAACAGGGAGCGAGCGAAGACAAAATCGGAGCGGTAGAGAGACAGTCGACAGATATGTCACGACGTTTCTCGTATGCTGACCGTAGCATCCTCTACACCGCAAGATTCAGCTATGACAAGGAGTGAAGATCCTAGGCTATTTACCACCCATAGTACATCAGTGAGCAACGATGGATTTGTGAAACGAATTATAAGAGATGATGGGGGAGGAATCACCCAAAAGTGATTAAACTGGATCGGGAATCAGCCAGCAGCTAACAGCGATACTAACAGAGCTCAAGGTCGAAGCAAGACAGCGCTTCCGCATCAGCGCAGCAAGCGAGCCAGGACTATGAGACTAGTGGAGCCGACTCCATTAATCGAAACAGCTCGTAGGCAGAGGATGCAGCAACTGTCATGCTTTCACAGCTGCAAGCAACCGCTTTGGATGATTTGAACAAGGAATTGGGAAAAATTCTAATGAAGCAACAAGACTGCAAATCGAAATCATCATCCATGTCGGGGAAGAATGGATTCGGAAAGAGCAGTCAGAACTTCTTAAGAAGGATTTTAGTGAACTCTTTGAAACACTTCAAAGACTTAAAGTTCAGTCGTTCATCAGTGTGCCACTCCCAGCAAGAGGAACTAATATTTTTTCACGTTTGCTTGGGCTGAACACATGTCTACAAAGAATCTGCAGCTTAAAAGGGGTCAATTTCATCGATTACTTCAATCTTTTCTGGGGCCATAGACAACTGTTTAAACTGGATGGCCTCCACCTAAACAAACTGGGTGCAAGAGTGCTAAAGGACAACATCTACTCTACCCATCCGTACATACTTTCCGTAGACGTGAAAACAAATTGTCGTGCCAAAGCGCTAGCTCACCCGAGTGAAATGGCACCGAGCCGGACCCACGCACCTGGACAGGTATGAGTGCCCCCAGGACTTATATCAGCTTACGAGTCATCATGTGTTGACGACATACCAGCACAGGAAACACTATAACACGCAGCACCAACAAGCGCTGCTCAAGGAGACACCATCAGGCGAGCCAGCCACAGCGTCACACAGACAGACTGTGACGATAATTAGAACACCCAAGATCAGAGCCAAGACGACTTTCTGTGAAAACAGCCAGGGAAGCCAGGATCGAGCCTATTTCAGCCACCGGAAACAAAAACAGAGCACACACGCACTGTCACCAGACACATTATCCCTCTCCAAAATCTCCCACTCTCTACGCATTCTCACAGAAAAGGGAGGAACTGGTTTATGCTGGGACCAAAATCTCCCACTCTTTCACTGCAAGCCCCCAGATATCAACTAAAAAAAATGGCAGGCCCCACAACCACCAAAGCCTGGGGGCCCAGTGAAGCGGTCTCACTCATCTGATGACGAACGACATTCCAGGACGCTGCCACAACGCAGGCCCAAACCCTCATCTGCTCGTAGGTGAACCAAAACAACTGATAAAAGCTCTCAGTGAATGTGTCGGGTCGGCTATAATCGCAGCAACATCACAAATGTTTACAGAAACAAGCGGGAACCCAGTGGGCCTGTAGTTTTCTCTATTTCTGTTTTATCACGTGATAGAAAGCCTAAGGGCTTCTTAAGCCGTACGGCTGACTTATCTAATCTGCGGCCTGTTATGCATCAAACTAATAGTGCTGTTGAGACAAAATGCAAAGCATCAAGGTAGCATTTTAAAAACATTCGCTCACTAACAAATAACTCATTCTAATCAATGACGTAATACCCACAAACAACCTGGATTTGAATTCTAAATGAAACATGGCTAGAAGACAGCTGCAGTGCAATGGTCCTCAATTAAACAGCCCCTCCTAACTTCACTTTCGTGAGTGTTTGCAGGACTGTTAGGAGAGGTGGCGGTGTAGCTGCTCTATTTAAAGATTTCTATCAATGCAAGCAAGTGTCATTTTGTCAGTACTTGTCTTTTGAATATCTATGGATTGTGTTGAAAGGTGCTCCACGCTTTCTGTTTATCATTATTTACAGGCCTTCAAAATACTCTCCAGCCTTTGTTTAAGAGTTCACAGAAATGCTATCAATGTTTTCCTCAGAGTTTGACTGTTTTGCTTTTGCAGGGGATTTTAATATTCACATAATAATGCAGAAAAAAAAAACTACAAAAGAAATTATAACTGTTTTAAATAATTTTGACCTGATTCAGCATGTGCATGAAACCACACACAATCGGGGACATACTCTAGAATTACTCATCAGTAGAGGTCTAAACATATCATCCATTGTTATTAAGGACGTAGCACTATCTGATCACTCCTGTATTTTCTTTGATATATTGATCTCCGTTACCACTGAATCTAGATCGGTCTCAGTCAGAAAGAGATGCATTAAACGAAAACACTAGTGTGCTATTTATAGAGGCTATATATTTAACACCAAGCATTTCTGCAGACTCCGTTGATCTTCTCCTTGATTCCTTTAAATCAAAAGTTAAGAATGTTATTGATGACATTGCTCCTTGAAAGTCAGCAGGAAGACTGGCAGACAGAAATCAGCTTGGAGAAAATCAACAGCAGTTCAGAGTATGAAAAGACAATGCAGAAAGCTGAGCGGATGTGGCGGAAGACAAAAATTCACTATAGCATCTCTAAAGACAGCCTTCATGCTTTCAATGCGGAACTAGCCACAGCTAGACAGACCTTCTTCTCAGACCTTATTGACAGTAACTTAAACAACACTCGCACTTTTTTTGCTACTGTTGAGAGATTGACAAACCCCCCAAATCAGATTGCCAGTGAAATGCTCTCCGACAGCAAATGCAATGAGTTTGCTTCCCTCTATCAATAATATCAGGAAGGCGATTTGCACATCCCCAAGTTATGCAGAGGTTAGACATATTCGGCCACAATATCAAAAAGAACTATGTCTGCTTTTGAAGAAATTGATAGCAAAATTTTGGAAGAAATAGTACAGCACCTTAAATAGTCAACATGCTATCTTGACACACTTCCCACATATTTTTTCAAAAGTGTACTTAACTGTTTGGAAGCAGATCTCTTAGAAGTGGTAAACGCCTCACTTCTTTCTGGGACTTTCCAAACTCCCTGAAAACTGCAGTTAAGCCCCTTCTGAAAAAGAGCAATATTGATAACAACATTTTGAGCAATTATATAACAATATCAAATCTTCCTTTTATAGGAAAAATTATTGAAAAGGTAGTCTTTAATCAGCTGAAAAAATACTTAAACTCAAATGGATACCTGGACATTTTTCAATCTGGTTTCTGACCGCATCACAGAACAGAGACAGCGCTCATTAAGATAATAAATTATATTCGCTTAAATTCAGAATCTGGCAAAATATCAGTGCTGGTACTACTAGATATCAGTGCTGCGTTTGACACTGTCAATCATAACATACTACTAAAGAGACTGGAAAACTTGGTCGGGCTTTCAGGCATGGTAATTAAATGGTTCAGGTCAAACTTAGAAGGGAGAGGTTATTATGTGAATACAGGCGAGCATAAGTCTAAGTGGACGTCCATAACATGCAGAGTCCCACAAGGCTCAATCCTTGCACCGCTCTTGTATAGCCTGTATATGCTCCCACTAAGTCAAAAAATGAGAAAGAACCAAATCGCCTATCACAGCTATGCAGATGATACCCAGATGTACCTAGGAAACTTATCTCCAAAGATAACCCAAGCCACCATTGAGAATGGTCACTCTGGCCAAGCATTGAAGGACAAGTAACAGTTGGATGTGACGAGGACTTTCTTCAGTTAAACAAAGAAAAAGTCATTGCATTTGGAAACAAAGATAAAGTTCTCAAGGTGAAAGCATACCTTGACTCTAAGGGTCTAACAACTAAAAATCAAGTCAAGAAACTTGGTGTGATTCTGGAGACAGACCTAAGTTTCAGTAGTCATGTCAAAGCTGTAAATAAATCAGCATACTATCATCTCAAAAAACATTGCAAGAATTAGAGGTTTTGTTTCCAGTCAAGACTTGGAGAAACTTGTTCATGCATTTATCACCAGCAGAGTGGACTATTGTAACGGTCTCCTCACAGGGCTTCCCAAGAAGACCATTAGACAGCTGCAGCTCATCCAGAACGGTGCTGCCAGAATTCTGACTAGAACCAGATATTCTGAGCATATCACACCAGTCCTCAGGACCTTACATTGGCTTTCAGTTATATTTAGGATTGATTTTAAAAGTACTTTACTAGTTTAAAAATCAACAAGCCTAGGACCTAAAGATATAAGCGATATGCTCAGGAAATAAAACCTAGTACAGAACTAAGATCATTAGGAGCTTTTGTGTGACGTATGGAGGCAAGTTAGAAATACTGAGGGTTCACACAAAACAAGGGGAATCTGCTTTTAGCTATTTTGCAGCCTGTAGTTGGAATCAGCTTCCAGAAGAGATTAGATGTGTTAAAACATTAGTCACATTTAAAGGCAGACTCAAAACTCATCTGTTTAGCTGTGCATTAACTGAATGAGCACTGTGCAATGTCCGAACCGATTGCACTATATTTTATGTATAATCGTTTTCTGAAACATTTAAATCGTCTTAAATCATTTTTTTTTTTAAATATTTTCAAAGTATTTTAAATGGCCGTTTTAGTTGGGATTAGATTTTATTGTATTTGATGTAAAGCACTTTGAAACATGTGTATGAACGGTGCATAAAAAAATTAATAACTTTCCTTGCCTTGCCTTGCTTCTCCAACTCTACATCCCTCCAGAAGTCGGAGTCCGCTAGTGAGGACGCCTGTGTCCCATACTAGCAGAGCGAGTCAAAAATCACTTTCCGAACGATTCCGTCGTTGCACCTGGATCAGATCCGCAGGATGGGTGGATAATGAACAGAAGATCCCCCCCCTATCGGCATGCGGACCCCATCCCTGACAAAAAGTTTTAGAATGCAAGCGACAGCTGAAAACTCATCTCTCTTGAAGCTATTTGACTTCATCATAAAAATAAAAAATACAACTTTTTCTTTTTCTTTGTTTATTCCTTCCCTTTCTAGCTTGTACTTATTTGAGCAATGCCTAAAAATTGGTATTACAAGCACTTCCTGTGTCCGTCTGCCTCTTTAAGAAGAATAGCTTTATGTATTCCCCATTTGTAAGTCTCTTTGGATAAAAGCGGGGGTGGGCAAAATGCGAAGGGAATGTAAATATATATTTATATTAAAGTTAACTTGTTGCCATATGACTGTACTGTACCATGGTACTATTTTTATAAGTCCCACCAGGATTTCACTTTTTTTTTGCAATAAAAAACTAAGATACTACAGAAACTGAATAATCAACAATAAATAGTACGCCAAATAAAAACGAAAACTCGTGGTATTGATATGCTAAAATGGACTATATGCTACGCGATGGGTAGGATTAGGGTTGTGGGGTAGATGTGTATCATATGTACGCGAAAACTGCGTATCATATGCACGCCAATAAATTTCATATCATATGCACGCGAAAACTGCGTATTATATGCACGCCAAACACATGCGTATCATATGCACGCCAAAGTCAATTTTTTGCGTATCAGTACCACGAGTTTTCGTTTCTATTTGGCGTACTATTTATACGCTCTTTCATGAGACCGGGCTAGTTATTCAGTAGTGAGTATAATTTTCTATTTTTCTTTTGTTTCGTTTTTTTTATTCAGATTAAACACGATATATAAGCAGGTATATTAGGCTGCTGTCACTTTAAGAATGAATGCGGATCCAATATATTAATATACATCCAATTTTCCCCCAAATATTTACATTTGCTTTAGACTTAACCGACTATGTACTGAATACTCACCAAGATGGGCATTTAGACATGATTTTGTGGGTGTTTGATCGTTCAAGCGTGTAACAGCGGATACCACAGAAATGAATGAGCGTGCCGTAAACAGAATCTGTCCCAAAATCGACTGCAATTTTGTCGTTGTAGACTCATTTAATGGCAAACAGGTTGAAGATTAGTGCACAAGCTGCCGATTCAATAAGCAATAAGTCAACAGAGTAGGTTATTCAACTCTCCTCTATTGATATCCATTAAGAATGCTAAATTATGCTGAATGTTGAATTAGGCAATGGTGTTATATATATATATCTATATCTATATATATAGATATAAAATTAATTATTCTTATATAGATATAATATATATGACAGGGTCTCTGGGATGGTCAGATGTTTATCCACCATTTGAAACGAATGTTTCTGCATAGAGTTTCTTCACTTCATCAGGTTAATACAAAAGCCTGTTTTGTCATCATTAGAGCGCCCTCTGCTGGCAGGCTTGACATTCAGCTGTACTGCGCTCCATAGATAAGTACAGGGCAGCGCCATATTGCTTCATCTAGTGGTGGACAAAGGAAGTGCAGCACAGCATGTCAGCTCGCTCAAGGGCATGCGTGATTATTTCTCCAGCCCTTTTGAGTGACAGTTCGGGGATCAGAATTAAAAGTGTCTCTCTGTGGAATAAAAGCCCAAACCTCGAACACAAAATATTAAAGTATTAAAATAAAGAAATCATGTGTCTTGTTGAAGAGAAGTGTGTAAAAGTGTTTAGACACATATTTTGTTTTATACCAATTGGCAACCACTGAGAACAGCCAGCAAATATGTGCTTAAAAACACCAAGAACTCTCTAAAAATGTTCTGAAAGCAACAATATTGCTCCTCTGTGTCATTATCACTCTATTTATGGTGAGGACGTCTCTATTCACATAGAATTAGAGCGATTATTACAACTTTTTAGTTATCGTCCTTGGTGTGAAAGAGCATTGGCGCTGAGTTTTGCACCTAAATACCACTCGAACTTACTTCAGAGCAAAGTCTAGTTTTTAAATGATCTTTTATTCTGAAGGAATCTGCAGTTGGGGGAAAAAACGGTCTGCTCTTGTAGCGTGCTAATTATTAAATCACTGACTTCTGTTTGCTCTGCCATTCATGTGAAATAATATTACATGCCCTATGAAGTGCATGGCCAATAAAGCATCTTTACACAATGTATTAAACATTTTAATCATTCGTGTACGTTGCAATGAACAAATGACACTTGATTTTATAAAATTGTCTGTGTATCCCAGTGCTTCACTATGGGAATGAAATAAACACAAACTGATAAAAAAAAAAAGGATTTATTTTTTAATTCAAATATCAGTAAAAAGGCCTATAAAAATCTGCTTCCAGGCCTCATTTTGATGAATTTTCCAGTGTCTTGAGATAAACTGATGCTCAGTTCTCCTCTCGTGGACTTATATGACAGCTAATACAGATAACCGTGTCCATTTCCCTGTTCTTGGCTTAATTGTTCAGCAGGATCCCAGTGGAAAACATCTCTTCAAAGTTTGCATGGATGTATCGACCCGAAACCTTGAGGACAAGTACGTTGCCAAAGTGTGACAAACTTTTCAAGGAAGAAAGTTTCTCCAAGGTTCACGTCTGTATCAAATAACAGCAGCGTTTGCTGAGGCACTCGGCGTCAGTTTTCAGTTGCTTTCAATCTCTCCTCCTGGATATTTTTGCTGCAGTTCATGGCCAGAGTTGCAACGGCGTACAAGGACAGAATCACAATGGTGCTCCCGACGAAATGTGAGGAGGCTCCTCTCGGCATCACACGGACCGGCCTGCGGGGGTAAACCGCGTCTGAGACCCTCACGCTCACCGTTTGGCTGATGGGCTCCATGTCTGCTCAGGTAGAGACGAGAAGTCTTTGAGAACAGCTGGTCGATGTGATCAACGCTTGAGAAGGCCTCTTTATAAGGGCCATGACTGATTCTCGAGACACGTCAGATCCTGAACGGGAAACACCAGATTGCGTCAGCAGGACGAGAAATAGATACCCATGCGCGCGGTCAGGTAGACACGAGGATCTTAATGCTTTGAGCTCATTAGGTACGGGAAAAGAGGCACTGCTCGGACATCAGAAGTGTGAAACTATTTACTCTTATAGTTGTTTATAACTCATGTGAGGTCAAGCCACAAAGCAAATAGAACTTGCAACCACAAGGTCATGGGTTTCGATTCCCAAGAAAATGCATAAAGTGTAAATAATATATCAATATTTTCTCCAGATGATTATTTTACGGGCTACAGTTTAGTTTTTATGGTACGTTATAGAGGGAAGATAAACAAAGAAATGATGCTCGCAAAGGGAAATGAGTCACAGTTTAATACTAATAAGCTAATAATAAGACAGAAGTGCATCTCCTCCTCACAGGAGAAACTCACCGTCCAGCAGGTTTTATTAAATGATTTTGTATTTTGGTTGTGCAAGGACTGTTGGACCTAATTTAAAATAATTTCATCTGGCAGGCAGGTTTATTAAAGGGGTCATATGATGTGATTTCAATTTTTCCTTTCTCTTTGGAGTGTTACAAGCTCTTGGTGCATAAAGAAGATCTGTAAAGTTGCAAAGACTAAAGTCTCAAATCCAAAGAGATATTCTTTATAAAAGTTAAGAGTCAACCATGCCCCCCTAAAACAGCTCGTTCTAACACGCCCCTACATGTCTACATCACTATGTGGGAAGATTTGCATAACGCCGCCCAAATGTGCACGCAAAGAAAGAAGGCAGAAGGAGTAATGTATCTCGTGCAGATGTTTGTTGCTTGCCGTGTGTGATGCTGTGTGTTTTGTTGTGAAAGCGAAACTACTTTGTACTGATTTCTAGGACACAACTAGAAATCAGTGGTTAAGTTGTATTTACAACACTGTTCCAGAACAGTTCAACCCATATATTCGTGTGTGTGCCACGCATTTTACGGAGGACTGTTTCCTGATCCTGCGAGAGTAGACTACAATGCCGGTTTTCTGACAAATAATGCTGACTCACAGCCTGTAAGTACGTTTTCATATATAAAGAATTTGCCACTGATGATTCAAACGCGAGTTTTGGGCAGTGTAGAGTAGCACTTGTTGTTTGTCATTTGAGTGTTGTTATTTGTTTACTCCCTGACCGGTGTGGAAACCATCCTTCACCCTGTGATACAGTATATGAGTCTTTATGGCTCAGGTTCCTTCTTCAGCATAAGTCTGTGGGATTTTTAATACAATTGTATTCACATTTACATCATATAATAACTCATAACATGAATTTGAGTCTCTAAACAGTGAGTGAGGTCACCAGAGTTCATGTCTTGGTGTCACATTAACAGGTCAGCTCTGTTAAACAACAGGTGTAGCGTGTCTTTCTCAGGTTCGTACACACCTTAGATGAGTCCTAAAGGATTATTTGGACTATCTGAACACTGTGGTCACTTTGACACTCAACGCCACCTGTTCCAGCATCTGTGTATCAGAGACAAACACACGACAAACAGATCACAGTGAGGTCAGATCCTTCAGCACTGCCAGTAAAACACACTGTTACTGCTGAACAGATTTTGTGCTATTTGTTAACTCAATCAAGATTTAATTGAAACATTTTTCCTGCATGTGAAGGACATATTAATCAATGTTAATCTGCATTATATAAGTGTAGTCCGAATTTAACAAAAGTGTGAGTTTACACTGAATTCTCTTGTAATTGACATTTATTTTCTTGACTGCTGTCTTTAAACATCACAGCAGGATCACGTGGGTTTGTTTGTGTGTGAGCAGTAAATCTGTCCCGTGTTTGTCCCTGTCGAGAAGCATTCATTCATTTGACCTGCTGCAGATCAGTTCTGTCAGTGGCACTGAATTAAACTGAACTTCTCAATCTCACTCTGCAGGCCAAGCTGCTTCACTGTCTGACCAGACAGATCACACACACACACACACACACAGTGTAAAAATAAGATCCCTATACTGCCCTTCTATTGCTGCAATGCTCAAAGAAATGATTTAGACTTGGGTTTTCTGGGACACTTTGTCAACAGAGGTCGCCAATTCTTTGGCCTTCACCAGTTTGAATGAAAACATTTTAATTAAAGTCAGCTTTGACCAATATTGAGAAAAAAAATCTTCTTCATCAAACAGATTTAAAAAGAAACTACTCTGACAGATTAATACTGATGGTTTATTGGTGAAGCTCATGAAGAAAAGTCATATATTTTGGAAAATGAAGCAAACTAGTACCACTAAAAATGTCTAACAATATCTAAAAAAATGTCTTCGCTATCTATAATAATATAGAATTTTCTTGCATACATTTTTTAAAATAATATCAAATAATATCCACCTTATTTTGCGACGCAAAAATATGATACTTTCTATGAATAAGTGGAGTAGACACTAAACCTATTTGCACCACAAACAAGTGTGGTTATGGTTATGATAATACATAAAATAATCAATTTGCAATATCAAGCAGCATAACGAGCTGTTTTGAGCAGCTATAAATAACTGGAAGCGGATGACACCAGAAGTCTCGCACATTCATGTTTACAAATGATTAAAATAACTTAATACGAAAATCTTCATAGAATAGGTTGAAATAGGACCCACATACAGTACGTCCTAGACAGGGCTTCTGCGAGATTCACCGTTAAATGATTTAGATTGAACTAAATAAAACACAAAGTGCATGTGTCAAACCATACAGCGATATTTTATTGCAACTACTTTACCAGAAAGGGGTAAAAATCACTTTAGAAATTTTTCAAAATTGAGTGATTTATGACCTTTTCCAATATTTTTGTCTTTAATCTCGTTTTGCTATGACTTTATTCTTGTCATTTTGACTTTATTCTCAAAATGCTATGACTTTATTTTTAAAATATTAGTTTTAATCTCATATTGCTACAACTGTCGCACGATTGTGACTTTATTCTCAAAACATTATGAGTTTAATATCATTATCTTAGATTTATTTATGAATTATTTTTTTAACATGGCACTATAACACCGTCATTGTGCCAATCTTGCCAAGATGCAGTTTTATATAGTTTATACTCTTTATTAGATTTCTTCTAAAGGTTCAATAAACTGTTCTATTAAAAAAAAAAGAATTTTCTTACTATTATTTCATATGTGATAGTTTTATCTGAAATATGATAATTCAGCTCTGTTATGTATTGACTCATAGCACTGATTCATTCTGCCATCACAGAACAATGTTTGTCACTGAATGCGTAAGGAATGATGTCCGTCTGCCGGGTATTTCTGGACTGAATCTTACTCATGAATCAACAGCTTGTGTGTGTGTGTGTGTGTGTGTGTGTGTGTTTGGAGCAGATCCTCCTCCAGCCTGTGTCTCTGGCAGAAGCTCTGAAGGATTTGATTTCTATTCGTCTGCGCTCAAATAAATCTTCCATTGAACTTCAAGACGTCAATGTGAGCATCACAGAAAATTCATACGTCACATATTCATGCCAATCATTATAGACAAATGCACATACACAATTAAATTACTGAATATACAACACACACACACACACATCAATATTTTGTCTTGTTTAAAAAAAAATAAGATATCTTGCTGAATTTAAATAATAAAAAATGTTCATAATAAAGTGTGAAAAATACACTTAAATTCAAGATATAGCCCTTAAAAAAATATTTCATTCATTTTTCTTTAAAAGTAAATTTGATCTTTTTGGTTTATTTGGTGTCATTTTGTTGTAATTCATCATGTTAACTATTAGCATTAACTTTTTTTTCAAAATTACATCTGTTGTTTTATCATTTCAAACCCAACAAACTTAATATGTGTGCTTGAAAATGTGTGCTTCTGCTGACCCGTTGATGTTTTGTTTTACAGTATGATGACATGCACACACTGAAGTGTGATCTAAGCGTTCAGATGGGGTGAATGTGAGTGCTGAATGACAGTAGAGTGTGTTGGTCTGATGATCAGCACCATGGACAGAGACTTCAGTGGCAATATGAAAACCAACAACAGTTCACTGGTGCTTCTGCTTGTGTCCAAATACCCACTAATATAGCATATTGCCAATGAAAATGGGTGAATCATAACCATGCATTGAAAACTAGAGGTTTAAAACTGTTTTCAGATTGTTAGCACATTGTTTTCTCATTTTGAAGCATACAACTCAATTAATTTAAATGTATTGCCAACAGGACAAGACTAAACACTCAAAATATATTCTCTTAAAACAAGCCTGAAATATCAGATGCCATTTTGCTTGACATTTTAAGACATTTTTATTGGAAAACTCCCTAATAAAATTGGCAAAAATACTGATTAAGAGGATCTTTTCTATATACATACAGTATATTCTATATATATTTCTATAATAGTGATCACAGTAGAATCTTAAAATATACTGTAACACAAGTACAGTGAGTCATTATGGACCGACTGCTGTGAGTCAGTCATGACATATTGATGACATATTGATGAGTCTGTCTTTGATGTCACCATATGATGATGGTAAATAACGTCTCAAAAGATTCATTTTCGGAACAGAACAGCCGACATCTTTTCAAAGCTCTTACATCTGTTTCTATGTCGGACACCCCCACGGGACCCTGATTTTGTTCAGTTGGATGTTTTAGAGAAGAGCAGATGCTCCACACACCATCTGTTATTAAAGCAATGTGTTTCCCAAACCCTAATCTGTATCCAAACAAATATATTGCCACTGTAAATATACTGTACATATGAATGAATATTTGCTGAAAATGCACTCACTCTCAGGCCATCCGAGATGTAGATGAGTTTGTCTCTTCATCAGATTTGGAGAAATGTAGCTTTGCATCACTTGCTCAGCAATGGATCATTTTCATTGAATGGGTGCCGTCAGAATGAGAGTCCAAACAGCTGATAAAAACATCACAATAATCCACAAGTAATCCACACCACTCCAGTCCATCAGTTAATGTCTTGAGAAGCCAAAAATGCATGTTTGTACAAAACATTTTTACTTCAAATTGTTGCTTCCGCTAAAATCTATTATCCATAATGTTGCTTTCTCTATATAAAAAAAAAAAAAAAACAAAAAAAATAAAAACAAAAAAAAACAAAAAAAACGTCTTTTGTCTAAATCAGGAGAGAAATCTGCACAGATCAAGCACTGTTTACAAGCCAAAACAGTTCAAAGGAGATGGACTTTTTCACTGGAGGAAGCGTTGATATGGATTATGAATTGTTTTAGTTAAAATGTCCTAATGATGGATTTGTTTCTTACGAACACACAGCTTTTCTCTTCACAAGACATTAACTGATGGATTGGAGTGGTGTGGATTATTGTGATGTTTTTATCAGCTGTTTGGACTCTCATTCTGACGGCACCCGACGGCACCCATTCACTGCAGAGCATCCACTGCTGAGCAGTGATGTAATGCTACATTTCTCCAAATCCGATAAACAAACAAACTCATCTACATCTTTGATTGCCTGAGGGTGAGGACATTTTCAGCAAATACACATGCTGCTAAAATTGTGCGGGTAGCATATTAGCATGCTATTGTGTCATTCTCGGCGTGTGTGACAGAAATCTGTTGCTGTGTGTCATCCAGTGTGTTGTAAACAGCATCTGGCAGCACTGCTTCCGGGATCAGTGAATGAGATCAGTCAGATCAGGTCTGTCAGACTGACTGATCCCATGCAGCGCAGCATTTGTCCGGTTTTCCCGTACGGATGAGTGATGTCACCAGTGTGAGAGAGCACTGTTGATGTGACCATATGTTATGTTAAAACAGCGAGATCATGACCTAATCCTCCACTGCTCAATATTACGCAATGATCCCGCAGTCCCGTCCTCATCCGAGTGTCACAATGAAAATACATAGATTTAGCAAAGAATCAGACTTTTCCATTTCTGTCATCTAACTCTTTTCATGTCATGCTCTTCTGTGTGATCATGATCTCATCAGGCCAAAGCAACAGGAATCTAGTTCCTGCCCTGATGAAAGTCATCATGTGTAGATCATGTCTGATGAAATCGTCAGTAAATGTGTCAGTGGGGGGCAAATCTATTGACCGCATTCTACATCTGAACATCTGTGGGAGGGAAAAATCACAGTAAATCCTGTGTAAACCTGGCATCACCCCCCCTCCCCCATTTTTGAATTTGATTTTATTATTTAATTCGATTTTTTATAATCATGAGTATTATGATCACAAAGTTTGGTCATTTATTAAGAAAATATATAAACTGATCAACTACATAGCCTCCTGAGATTCAGTAAATAAATAGTGTGTTTAGTATGTACGAAATATTCTTTTAAAAATAAAAAAGCTACACTAAGAAGGAAGTAGTCAATAAATAAAAAATAAATAAATAAATGTAGGTGTTGGTATGTACAAAATATAGTTTACAAAAATGAAAGAACCACACTATAAACAAAGGAAGAAAATGAAAGAAAAGAACTAATTTTGTTTGGGATTTCACAAACAGGGCCGTTTCTAGCATTTTAAAACCATAGGTGGAAATCCAAACAATACCAAATGAACTTAAAACTGATATGTTAACACTAAAATCTTAATAGCAACCATGATACATTCCAATTTGTGTGTGTGTGTGTATGTGTGTAGTATATTAATATATCTATCTATAATATATATATATATATATATATGTATATACTGTATATATATGTGTGTGTATATATACCTTATATAAATTTATTTTAAGATTGCATGGTTCTGTCACTATAGCACGGTGTAATATATATAATATAAACGGTGTGTGCAATCCCTTAAGAAATTGTGACACACATAAATAAGCATATTACATTTGATTTGGGTAGATTACTGTAGTTAAAATGTCCATCAATGACTGACTTTTGTCTTTTATCTGTTTGTTGCGTGTTTTGTTGTTGTTGTTTGAAACATTGATTTAAGAGTGTCGTTTTGCATATAATTTCAGTCACCTAATTTAAAAAACCCCTTGTACCCTAACACATCCAAGATCTGTACTCGTCCAGAGTGAGCAAAAGTGCTGGCAGAATCACTCTGGACCCCTCTCACATCCAGCACACTCCCTCTTTGAACTGGTGCCATCTGGTCGACGCTACAGAGCAATTAGCACCAGAACGACCAGACACAGGAAAAGTTTCTTCCCTCAGGCAATCCATCTCAAGAACAGTTAACTTGGCAATAAATGTGTAACACACAACACTATTATACATTTATTTATTTAACACACCTACTTTTTTACATTTCAAATGTGCACATATTATACTTGTACATGCATAATTGTCTATATTATATATTGTGTTTTTGCTTTTTTGTACATTGTCTATTTTGCATATTTTTATATTATTCTTTTTATTATCTTGTCACTGTCATTCTGTTGCACTGTGGAAGCTTCTGTCACTAAAAACAAATTCCTCGTATGTGTAAACATACCTGGCAATAAAGCTCTTTCTGATTCTGATACATATAAAAGCTTGATCAGTCACATAAAAGTAATCAGAATGCAGCTGCTTATTCTATGGCGTGAACTTCCCCTTCAAATGATGCGACGCTCTGCCCTCTGTGTGTACGACGCTGTTAGAAGTGAATGAATTAATTCAGCATTTCAACACTTCCGTAAGGATGCGTTAAATTCAACAAAGCGGTTTAATAAAGGAAGTACTGATCTTGTGAATTAGCTAATTTTACTATACAAAAATTTTTATCACACGTTAAAATTTTATATGTATATATTACTTTCATTTTCATCCTTCCAAACAAAATTTGTGCTGCAAAAATAACAAATTTCACTTTTTAATGCTGACAAATTAGCTTTGCAAATCGTTTAATGCACACCTACTTAAAAAAAGAAGAAAATAACACAACACATTCGTTTTCTTTTTTCTTGTTAGACCTGCTCAAGGGCTGTTATGGTCTTACATTTTGCTGCAATCATTCCGTGAAAATCTTCTTGAATAAAATAAATAATCAAAAGTGTATTGGTTAAAAATAAACAAAGGAGAAAGAAGTTTTTTTTTAAACATTTGTTTAGCATTTTAAATGAGTTCACCCTTCGTTATTGTCACAGACACAGTCAAAATGAATAGAGGAGGAAAACATTCTGGGGTGCAGAACAGAAAAAACAAATCTGAATGATTTTCTAATGTCTAAATATAAATCCAAAAGCAAAACGTGAAAATAACTCAACGGGGTGATCCTCTGCCGCCATCTACTGGTCATAGTGCATATCATGCCATTTTCATTTTATAAGTGTTTGTTTTCAGCCAGGCGGCAGAAATCTTCCACTTAATGGCACGTTTTCATTGAATTATCTACATGAATTAAAAAAAAGATCTTCTTTAAAGTGAACTTTTCCATTTAGCTATACTGTTCCAATTTTGTGTAAATATGTACAAAATATGCATATTTTTGAGGCAAAGAAAGAAAAATAAAATATACATAAATCCCTCCAAAACGGCATAAGTCAAACGTGAGCAATATGACCATCAGGAGTTAAGGGGGTGCTGCATCTTTGTCACTTTTTCACTCCTAAATGACTTGCAGAAAGTGTTCTGTGATGGTGTTAGGGAATAGAGTACAGGAAGGTGGCAACACTGATCTTGCACACCCCTCAGCAAATGTACAACTTGTGGCAAACCTAGTGCCACCCCTCATTCTGCTCTTGCTTTAGTGCCAGATATGCGCTCATGGGCGCCCCCTCCAGCTGGCCGTGCCTAGTGGTGTCCAAAAACGCTGCTGTTCCGGATCAAAGAATGATGAATGATGCTCACACACAGAAAGTGCCCAAAATGTCATGCGTAAAATATATAATAATTAATAAAATGCCATGTGTAATAATAAAAACGCCCCAAATCCGGTGTGTTAATGTGAGGGAGGAGCGAGAGGAGGAGACATCAGTTAAACAAACATCCCGGAGACAGAGAGGGTGACATGAATGAACAACACTGAGAGAGAGAGAGAGAGAGATTCTAAAAGGAGCGGACGCGCTCGCAGCGAGTCATTTGGTGTTGACGATCTCGCGCAGGTTCCTTTATGACGTCGCAGGCGGACTTCTGCGGGATGCGAGCGTCGCGAGCGTCGCGAATCCTCGTCCAGCCTCTGGGACGCTCGATATGAGCCGGATTACGGTGAGCACGAAGCGCGTGGCGTCCGGAGCCCCGATGGATCCGAGCGGACTGAGTCTCCACTGATCCGCTCAGCAGCAGCAGCATCTCCGCCGGACACGACATGGATGATTCGGGAATAATCAGGCGCAGGCGGCTCCAGGTCAGAGATGCATCCCTTTAGACACCATTACCATGTTTTCTGGACGCGCACCAGGGTTATACTATGGTTTTTGTCCATGCATAGGGGAGATACCATGGTCAAGTATCTTGAAGTAACATGCATTTGAATATGGTAAACATTCAGTACTATGGTATAAATAGTATACCATGATGTGAGATCTTATTGGACCATATATAGACTGTGTAACCAGTGGGGAGTGGTATTCTTTGAAATACCATTGGTAATCATTCAGTACAATGGCATTATAGTGTGTTTTTGTAAACGTACTATAGTATAGTACCATGGTATTCTTTGAAGTGTCTTGAATGCATAAGGTAAACATTCAGCACTATGCTATATGTCAAAATACCATGGTATTACTATCTGATACTCTCATTACTACATAAGGACATTGTAACCAATGGGAAATGGAATACCATATTATTCATTCAGTACCATGGTATATATCAATGTACTATGGTATTAATGTGTTATTAAACATGTATTATACTAACACCACATTGGACATGTACCATTGCAATATAATGGTTTTTGGCCATTTTTGGGGAAGCACTTGTCATTCTTTGAATTGCCTTGAAGTAACATGGTATATGAATATGGTAAACATTATGTACTATGGTATATATCCAAAATATCATGGTATTACTACTGTTATTCTCTGAATGGACCACTTAAGGGCAGTCTAACCAACGAGGAGTGGTATTCTTTGGAGTACCATGGTAAATTAATATGTACCATATGTCAACATGGCATTACCATGTTTTTCTGTACAATATGCTGTAGTAATACCATGTTTTGTAGACATGTAACATGGTAATACTGTGGTTTTTAGCCAAGTATGCATATGTAAATATTCAGTACTAGGGTATATATCAAAAATACCATGGTATTTCCATCTGATAGTCTGATTGGACCACAAAAGAACAGTCTATCCAATGGGAAATGGTATTCTTTGAAATACCATGGTAAATAAAGGTGACAATTATCCGGTACCATGGTGTTAGGTCTATAGTAATAGCATGTTTTTTGGACATTGGCAGTAACATGGTTTTCTTTCAAGTAGCTTGTAAATACCATGGTATTTGAAAGTGGTTTTCGTTTAGTTGCATTTGTACAGTATAAATGCCATCTGAGGCTATTTGTAAAGTGAAAATAATCCAGCCTCTTTAATACTGAGGATCTCTGAGCTGCCATGATGAGATATTTGCATGTGTGTGTGTGTTCAGTGGGGTTTATCTGAATCCACTGCTTTGTCGGGACGAGTGTGTGTGTGTGTGTGTGTGTGTCGACATCAGAAACCGCTTCTCTATATATAGTTTCACAATGTGTTAAATGGTCTGATATGATATCACACACACACACACACACACACACACAAAGTCTGAGACACCATTAAGACCGTTACGATTTATTGTGTTGATTTTGCACACATAACTTAAGTAAAAAAAATAATAACTTAAGCACATTTACCCCAAAATTGTCATTATTGTAATGCATAAATAAATAAATCCAATTACTAAAATACAGTAGGAAAAATAATTTTACCTGAAAACATTTAGTTTAAATCTGCAAATAAATAAAGCAATAAATAAATAAATGCAGCACAACAAATACTGTCATGATGTACAAACATTTTACAGTTAATTTGCTAAGACTTTACAGTAAGGTCCCATTAGTTTGCATTAGTTAATGCATTAACTAACAATAAGAAAGACATTTGTTACGGTATTACTATTTATTAATCTTTGTTAATGTTTGTTAATAAAAATACAATAGCTCTTTGTTAGATCATGTCGGCTCAGATCCATTAAATGATATTAAAAGATCATTTCATAATCTTCCCAGTAAATGTTGAAATTCACTTTAACGAAGATTAATAAATGCTTCAGAAGTATTTTTAATTGTTAGTTTATGTTAACAAATGAAACCTTATTCTTAAGTGTTACAGTTATATTAATATATCAGTATTTTTTTAATTTCAGAGATTATGTGACATATACAGTAATGAGAATTACTCAAATCAAACCAAAAAAGAATACATTGTAACAAAAAGTATGAAGATAAACTATATTTCAACATGCACATACATTTTAAGATCATGCAAACATTAATCTGTCCGTAAACAGCCTAATTTGTCCACAGAATTTGGGGTGAAATGTGTTTAATTGTCATGAAATTAATGCCACAGTGCAAAGAAATCCTAAAAATAGGTTTCATTTATGCAAAATAGAATTGCTTGGCATTGTGTGTGAGTGTGTTTCAAACATGTGACATATTTTTCGCTCGGTGTGAGAATAATTGCCCTCAACGTATTTTGCCATCTCCCTTGGGTCTCTTGCATCACACACACACACACACACACACACACACAACCCCACCCAGAACACTCATGTGTATGGTATTCAGGTTAAGCACGCCTCCCTCGCTCCGCTGACACTGTTGCTGTCATATGGTGGCAACAAGGACCCTCAGGGCGTCTCAGAGGTCAAAGGTGCACGTGCGCATGCATGCACATGGTGCGCCGCATGCACATTAGGAGCTGATGCAGGAGGGTTTAAGGTGCATGCATGTGGCTTTAAATAGTATTTAGTCGGATTTTCCAATCATTTTGAGCATGCTTTTTCATCATTGTCAGAGCTCAACAGTGTTCATACTCGAAATAGACGTCCACAAAGCTTGCGATTTTCGCTGTGACGGCAGACTCCAGGCAGATTTCCTTCTGGAAGTCTCAAATTGTTTATTTGCTGAAGGCGTCCGATGCAAATTTTCTCCTGATGCACAGAGCCATTAGTACAAATAGCTTGGGGCGAAATGCCTCGAAATCGGCCAGCGAGAAGGCAGCATGCACGTGATAACTCAGGGGCTCGATTTGCTAGAGAGCTGTGTTCTGCTGGCTAACCAGGGACGCTCTTAGGTCTACATGAGGCCAGATTATGGGGCTGTCCGCGGTCTAAATATAATTGGTTGGGTCAGCCAATCGGTGGTCAGGAGGCTCCAGATAATTCCATGTTCATTACAGCTCAGACTGCATTTTTCAGGCCCTTCATCATGCAGACGGATCTTCTGGAATTCGAATGATGGTGATTCAGAAGCTCTTATTCACTCATAGTAAAAATAGAATATCATACAGCGAAGTAAAATTTACTGGGGTCTTTTTTTTTTTTTAAGAAATGTGGGCTTGATTATGGACATAACGCACGGCAGCTAGGTTAGTTATATTTACACTATAACTAAAACTAAAACCATAAAAAAACTTTTTTTTTACTTAAAGATAAAAAAATGTTAGCTGAAATTAAATAATATATAAAGTTTGCACATGATAAGAAATAATAAGAAACACCAGTAACGCTTTATAATAAAATCTAATTTCTTTACATTAGTCAACACTAACAATAAACAATATTTTTTACAGCATTTAGTTAGTTAATAAAAATGCATTTTCGTCACATCTCTTTAGTTCATAAGAGTGCAATTAGCTTAATATTTACAGATACAACTTTTGATTTAAAAAAAATATTGAATTAACATTAAGTAACATTATTAAACTGCTGTACTAATTTTTACTACATGGTATATCAAAAATACCATGATATTACTAACTGATAATCTGATTAGGCCACATAAGGACAGTGTATCCAGTGAAGATTGGTATTCTTTGGAATACCATGGTAAGTGAACATGGCAATCATTCAGTACCATGGTATTAGTGTGTTTGTCTGGACATGTGCTGTAGTAATACCACGTTTTCTAGACATGTACCATGGTAAAATCTTTGGTCGTATATTGGGGTAGTGCCATGTTACTCGAGTGCCTCGAAGAAACATGGTATATGAATATAATAAACATTCAGTACTATAGTAAATATCAAATACATATCTATATACATAAAAAATACCATGGTTTTACCATCTGATACTGTGATTGGGTTTGAGTTAAATGAGTTATGAGTTAAAATTCCCCCTTACGTGTTTTCCTGTTGTGATAGTTTGCTTTGACATCCCGTCTCATGCCTCATGACTGTGATATTTAAAAGCATCTCTGTGTTCAGTATGACTGAGGGTCCATTACCGCAGCTGAAGTGCTTTTGCTCGGCTGGTCTCTGCTCAGAGTTTGGCAGCTTGTTCCCGATCGGCTCCATCTGTCCGCATGAGTTTGCCGGGCTGCTCTTCTCCGCGGGGTTTCTGGGAAGCTTTTACAGCATTTAAGGACGGAAAACTCAATTACTGTCTAAAATGAATCATGCGAGTCACAGTGAAACAAACAGACAGCGAGAGTGGCTTTCTTCAGGAAAACTAGAGACGAGCTGCAGCCTTCTGCTGCTTTACGTGGAAGACTCATTTAATGAAGATCATAATGCTCCGTGAATTCATTATGCTGAAACAGAATATTTCTATTGCCGGATGTTTAGGTATCATCATAACACTTATTGATCACTTTCCGAGTCTAGAATGGGCGCCGACCGTATAATTCTATGCGGTATCGGCTCCAATAGTGCCATTTTTCTCGGATCGGGTATCGGTCAGAGAGAGCCGATCCAAATCCGAGATTTTTAAATTTATTTTTCTTATTTTTTTTGTGCTTTCAAAAAAAAGATTGTGCGTAATTAATTACTGTGTACTTCTGAAGCCATACGTGAGCTTAATGTTAGGCTACATATGAATATTTAAGTCCTTACATTAAAGTTCACACAAATTCTTTTCTCCGCTGTGGCTGTCAGTCGTTCATTCAGCCTTTAAACCCTGGTCGCGTTCGGTTACAGCAGTCAGCTCGGTAAAGCTCTCTCCAATATCATTCTGTGTTCCCATTATACTTGTTTTGTAAATACATGTCTATGATTTTGTAAAAATGACTTTATCTTCTTGCCAGAGTTTAATGTTTTTTTTTGTTACTTGCTACCGGGTGTCTGTGAGTGTCAGGGTTCTGTCACTTCGGTCTAGTGTAATTCATGGTTTTGTGACAGAGCTCTGACACTCGCGTCATGTCATTGTTTTTATGTGAGCGTGCGGCTTCGAGAGTGCTCGAGCTGTGCGCTCTCGTTTGCGTGTACTGTTTCATGTTGGAGCGTTGTGTTCAGATCCCGGCACTCATGTCTTGATTTTCGGTTTCGTGTCGGGGTCCGGACGCTCGCGCTCCATGTTCTGTCAGTTGTGGGAGCGTGCGGTCTCGAGTTAATTCGGCTGTGCGGTCTTCTGTCCATGTGTGTTGTGTTTTGTATAGCACGCGGTTTGTGTTGCAGCGAGCGTCAGCGCCTTTTGAACTCGCGTGCTTTTTCTGCTGTTGTGTGAACACTGCGGCTTATTGATGTTTTCCCCCGTTCTCATTAGCTTTCGTGTTCGTGTCTCTTCGTTTCTAGCACTCTGGCTTGTGATTTGTTTTGCTGGCGCATGTGCTGTGTTTTGTTTGTGTGAGCAGCATGGCTTTTTGTCTTTGATTCGTGATGTTCATGTGCTCAACGTCAATTGTCATGACCCCTCCATCTTGTACTACCCTGATTATTATTTAATTTGTCCCACTATGTGATCCCCTCGTTACCCTGCGAACTCATTGTTGGGGGCTCTCCATTTATGCCTCGCTTGGTTTGCATCGTCGCGTCAGTTGCTTCATTTCGTCAATCCCTGTATGTGTCCAGATCCTGCCTTGCCTTGACTTGCCTTGCCTTGCCTTGCCTTGCCTTGCCTTGCCAGGGCGCTGTTTTCTCGCCCTTCGGGGTAGTTTATGTTGTTTGTTTTGTTTATTTTAAAATAAAGGCTCGTCGCTTTTCGCGCATATACTGAGGCTCCTCGCTCCATCCCTCTACCCGGAATCCCTGACAGTACGAACTCACCAATAGAGGACTCAGCAGAGAATGGGCATCTTCCTGTTCCCATCTCCTTGTCCCTCCGCTCATCAGATAGCTGCTCAACGCAGGAGGCTCCTTTCTCTTTGGCAAGGGGGAGCCAGTGTGAAGGGTTTTGCACACCAGTTCCTGTTTGCAGCGGAGGGACTCAACATCAGTGGCGCAGAGCTCAAGGAGATCTTTAACACCAGCCTTAATGAGGCGCCGTCCCAGGAAAAAAGACATTAGGCCGCCTGGGAGATGGGAATGCTGGGGATACTGTCCTTATGGCAGTTTGTGGGGTATGTCTACCACCGTGGAGAGGAGGGTTGCCTTCCTCCTCTTGGCCCTCCTCCCATTCTCCTCACAAACCCCCTAGTACCCAATCCTCCTATGTCCTAAGGCCCATACCGTAGATGAGGACGCGGGTCCAAGCCTCATCCGGCATTATCCCCATGACTGCAGAGGGGGCGGACGAAGTGGCAGTGCCCCGCTCGCGGAGACGGAGGAGGAGGAATGGGTACGCCTCACCACCCCTAGAGGCAGCTGGAGAGGCTGCTGTGTCCCTAGAGTTGGCTGATGAGGCTGCAAGCAGGGTCGGCGCCCCCTGAAAAAAAAAAAAAAAAAAAAACGCGGCCGAGGAGCTGGGCAGCGCCTCCCATTGATGGCGCGGAGAAGCTGCAGCGGTCCTCAGTGAGCAGGCGCGAGGATGGGCGGCTGGCGCCCCAAGAGGTGTGCCGTACGAAGTGGCAGTGTCCGCACCGAGTCGTGGTCTGATGAGGCTGTGCAGGCGGCCGCCGGTAGAGGCGTCGAAGAATTGGTATGTTCCAGCGCCCCCAGTGATGTCCGGATAGGCTGTCAGTGGTCGCGCAGTGACCGGCCGAAGAGGTCTGCGTCGCGCCCAAGAGGTTGGCCTGATGTGACGTGGCAGTGTCGCCCATTCCGCTCTCGGAGAGGCGTAGGAGGAGGATGAGAAGTGCTTCCTCTCAGGCATCCGGGACATGGCCTGGAGCGCATCCAGGAGCCGCGCTGTTGGCTGGCGCTGGAGGCGCGCGTTGGCCGGCTGATACCGTCCCAGAAGCTCTCTTCGCCGCTAGGCCGGTCATGCGCGCCTAAAAAAAAAAAAAAAAAAACGAAGCCTCTTCTTGCTCCCTGGCCCCAAGCTCCTTGCCGGCTGCCGGTCCGGCCCCGGCCCTGAAGCTCGGCTTGCCCTGCCGGCGCCCCCCTGCGCTTCGCCCAATGGGGCGTTCGCCTTTGCTCCTGGCTCGGCCGCGCCTCGAGCCCAAGCTCCTTTGCCCCGCCCAGGCTCCATTGGCCCTAGCCGGCTCCCCGCCCAGAGCTCCGCACAATTCCCTCCGGCTCCGCCCTGGTGGCCTACTGGTGTTCTTGTTAGGCCGGAGCCTCCCTGGTCTGTTCCTCCAGTCCCGCCCTGGCTCCCCTGGATTCCTGGTCTGCCTGAGCCTCCCAGGCTCAACCCTCCCGCCCCTCCCTGTTCGCTGGTTTCTTGTTAGGCCGGAGTCTGGGATTGTCCCTGGTCTGGTTCCATCCCTGGTCCCGCCTCGGGCTCTGCGCGCCAGATTCTCTCGGTCTGCCTGAGCCTCCCTGGGCTGTAATTCAACCGGTTGACTCGCGCCAGCGTGCCCTACCTGGTCCTGGTCTTTTTAGAGGAACGCGCGGCGCGGAGCCTCTCCCTGGTCTGTTCTCTCCATGCCGGTCGCGTTGCTGCATGCCCTGGCTCCCCGCAGATTCCTGGTCTGCCTGAGCTCCCTTGCTCTCACCCTCACCTCCCCTCCCTCCACGCTCCTCCTGGTTCCTGTAATGACATTCTGGTTGTACTGCTGGGCACTCGGCTTGGCCCGCTCCCGTCCGCTCCCCTCTTTTGTCCGGCAGGTGTTTAGTAGAGTTTTCCCTGTCGTGTGTTGCTCTGTTATGTAGCGGTCTTCTGTGTTGCTCATGTTTGTTGCTGTATGTCGCTGTCTTGTTTTTGTTGTGTCTGGCGTTAGGGACGGGCCAGGGTGGGTCGTCCCCTTTTGAGGGGCTAGTGTCGGGTTCTGGGTCTGGTGTCATCTACTTCGGTATAGTGTAATTCATGGTTTTGTGACAGTGCCTGACCCTGCACACGGCAAAGGGGTCATGTCATATGTTTTTCTGCATGTGAGCGTGCGGCTTCGATTGTGCTCGAGCCGTGCGCTCTCGTCTGCGTGTAGTGTTTCATGTTGGAGCGTGGTGTTCAGATCCCGGCAATCATGTCTTGAGTTTCGGTTTCGTGTCGGGGTCCGACTCCACTTTCAGCGGCTCGTACAAAAAAAAAAAAAAGCATGTTCTGTCTGTTGTGGGAGCGTGCGGTCTCGAGTGGTGCGCCCGGCCGTGGCGCTCTTCTGTCGCACGTGTGTGTGTGTTGTTTGAAGCACGCGGCTTTGTGTTTCAAAAAGGGCTCCGCATGTGGCCTTCGTGTGCTTTTCTTGTTGTCTTGTGTGAACACGCGGCTTATTAGTTTTCTCATTAGCTGCGTGTTCGTGTCTCTTGTTCTTGCACATGGCTTGTGATTTGTTTTGCTGGCCATGTGCTTGTGTTTTGTTTTGGGTGAGCACATGGCTTTTTGTCTTTGACTCGGTGTGCCATGTGCTCATGTCAATTATCTTGACCCCTCCCATCTTGTTACCTTATTATTAGTTAATTTAGTCTCGGGCATCTGTGTTTCCCTCGTTACCCTCCTCATTTGCTTTCCATTTATTCTCCTTGTGTTTGCAGTTGTGCGTGAGTTTGTCATCGTCCATCCCTGGATGTGTCCAGATCCTTTCCACGCTAGGGCGAATTGCCTTGCCTTGTCTTGCTTGGCCTGTGCCAGCCTGTTTTTCTCCCCCATTCGGCTATGTTTTTGTTGTTGTTGTAATTAACTAAAGGCCCATTTTCGCGCGCAATACTGATATCCTCGGCTCCATGCCCTCTACGCGCCGGGAAACGGGCCTGACAGTGAGAATCAAAGCATGGGCGTAAGAAAATATTATAATGTTTTTAACAAATGCCATTAACTGAACTTTTATAAACTTTAAAAAGAAGTAGGCTTCAGTAACTGTTGCACAGATATATACACTAGTGTGAAGGTGCACGACTCGCTGTCGCTTTCTCTCACACGCGCAAAGTGAGGGAGAGAGCGAGATAGTCTTACATAACATGCAGAATTGATTGCGCTACATGTAAACGATATACTTTCTTGTATTTTCCTGTAAAAATAAGCCTTTGTAAAAAGTTCCTTTGGAATTCTTCAGCTTTTAAGAACTGCCGTGCCAGGAACTAATGCGGCAACCGACATCTGCAGTCTCATTGGCTGGCGCTCACCTATTATTGTCCTTGTTTTGATTTCAGCACATCAGTTTGAGGCAACGGGCACACAAACTGATTAATATTCATGAATCCAGTAGCTCTTTAATCCTTAGTGCGTTTTTATATTGATCTTATTAGTAGAATTCGTATAATAATAACATCTTATCAGTATTATTGGTTCGTTTTTTTTACAGGGACACTGAATGACCAAAAAAAGCACCAGCACCATTCTTAAGTTCATGGTTACCAAGTTTTAATTATAATTACTAAACTTCTATTATTAAATAATACTTGATTATAATATTATAATGCTTGACTGCTTGACTGACTGATATTAAGAGTGTATTCAGATATTTAAAAAGCTGTACCATTTTACAAACGTTATATATGTTTGTAAATGGCATAATACTTATATTAGTATATATATATATATATATATAGACGCTATCTGCAGGGTTGAGCTGTATTTGTTTTGTCTCATCGTATCTAATACTTATGGTGTTGGCCGTATTAAACATATGCTATATACATTATAAATAAATTTTATTTTAAATTGCTATACGTATATACTTATATATCATACGTTTCAATGAATTTTTTTCATGACTGGATTTTATAATAATAGCAAATAGCAATGTGTAACTATTTTAAGCATATTTAGTGCAACATTTTATTGTCCCTCAGCAAAATATAGTTTTTTCACTAAATGTTTGGATTTCTAAATTTATTGTGCACTGATTTTTCTAGAATGACTTTTGCTGCCGAATTATCTACTAACCTAGTTTATGATACAATTTTGTCATAGATATATATACATAGGCCTATATTTTTTCATTTATATTTTTTGTTTATTTTATTTTTCTTTATAATGATGTAGTCTTTATCTAGTAGATTGTGAAAGAATGATTTATCAGTTCCACACACAGAGATATAAATTCTACATTTATTTAAATGAGGGTAAAAAACTTCACTGGTATCGGATCGGAAATCGGTATCAGCCAATACTGAACCCTAGGTATCGGAATCGTATCGGAGGCAAAACAGGTGGATCGGAGCATCCCTATTTCAGACATCAGTAAATTTAATTTGGTATCTGTTGAAAAAACTATTTATTGTGCAACATTAATGAGAAAGATATTTGCATAGTTTGACACAGCAGAATGCAACTGCACACTGAAAACGCAGCCTGGTCTCATTGTTTATTGACAACTGAATACAATATGTTAAAATGTTAATGCCGCGATTTCAATATTCATAAAGATTCATTTTTAGTCTGGTAAAGTTTTTCTATACATAAATAAGCGGTTTTAAGTACGATTTTAAGGTGTTGTCAAAGTAAATGTACGTTTTATAGAACCACATTTGATGTAAAATACATATGAATTCTCATGAGATCATGTTGGAAAATGTTACAAGTTGTAAGTGTTACGTGAAATGCTCTACTTTTGTATTGAGTTCATAGGTGGAGAGTGAACCAATTCCACGTTAAGGCTAGAAGTAGCCTAATGTTAGTGTAATCTAGTAACGGTAACATACCAGACATGAGTGTCGTGTCATCCGACATTTTTAATACGACTGGATTTGTATTTAACTTAATAATTTAATAGTAGCTGTCATAAGTCATTAATGGGCGATTAATCGTCATCCAAAATAACGTTTTTGTTTACTCAATATAATGTGTGTTTAGCTGTGTATATATTATTATGTCATGTAAAAAGACACACACACTAGTATATATTTTTGAAAATTTTACATGTATAATATTATATTAATATAGAAATATTAGTTCAATAATCACCATATACATATTTTTCTTAAATAGTACTACATGTTTGTCATTTGGTGTTGGGAGGGGGATTTATATATATTACCAATAAAATACACAGTACTAGCACACATATATTCAGTAAAGCAAAAAACGTTTATTTGTGGATGCGATTAATCGCGATTAATCATTTGACAGCACTACAGTTTAATAAAAACATTGTAAGTTACTAATTATAACGTTTTCACTTTCACGGTTATTCAAACAGTGAATAAATTATACAGAGAAAGCTTGCAAAGAACATTTACATTATAAAGAACATCGTGACTGACTTCAGTTTCAGCACACTGATGAATATCTTACATCATACGCACATCTGCACTTAGTTGTTTATGATGAGAGAATTCGCGAGAGAGCAGAATTCAGTCAGCGCAGTGAACTAAACTCCAGCTTTTAAGCAATGACTCATCTGAATACCTCTGATTGGCCGCTGCATTCATAAACTCAACAGACTCGTCTGTGATTGGTTAGAATGTGCAAAGCTGTAAAAATGCTTAAAAAGGAATATGATGCAGCATGAACAGATTTTAAATTTAATGCTGCAGTCAACATTTTTCATTTAATTTTCTTTTTATTCACGACAGCCGTAATGGATTTAGTGTAACTGACTGTGCAGCTGTATTTTGTCCCAAGCCCCCATTGATTTCCGACCCGTGACCGCTCGCTCCACTTATGCTTAAGTTTAATTTCATTTGAGCTTCAGTCTTATATGTGTCTGAGAAAATTACCTTTTTAAAGAAAATAACAGGGTGATTTTATGCTATTGCAAATGCTAACTATTACAACTATCTCAAAATATTTGAGCAGTTGTTTTAGTGTCATTTGAGATAGTCATAGTGCTTATTAATATTTTAATATGTTTTTATTTTCATATTTTCTGTTTTCATTTTAATTTGAAGGTTTTAATCATTTTATTGTGTGTTTTTAGGTCATTTTAGGGATATGAATCTCGTATGATAATAATTTTTTTTGTGTTTGTTTTAGTTTTTGTTATTTTATTACATCAAATTAAACTAAATGAAAAATATAAAAATGTTGCCTTGGCAACTATCATGAGATAAAGTAAATATTTTTTTAAAATTCTAGTAAGTTTATTTGTTATTTTATTTAAAGTTTTATTTATTATTTATTTGTGGTTAGTTTAGTTAACTATAATAACCGCAGATTTGAGTTATATATTTGGACAAAATATACTTTATAGCATTATGAGATATATGAAACTAAACCTTTTATTTACCTATATTTAGGCATTGTTTAATGTGCATAATGCTATCACATTCCTGTCGTAAATATAAATTTGATTTAAAGGGAAATTTTTTGTAGTTCATTTGTCAACGTTTGCAATATGTGTGGTTGCAGAATTAACGGATAAGAGTAAAATGTAATTAAAATATTAAATATATTTTTAAATTACTGATTTATTCATAGCTTAACCAATGAAGTAATCAAAAATGCATCATCACTATATATTAGTAATTATTTGGTTTGTTTTTATTCATGAAATGTGGAAATACTAGGAAATAGTCCTTCATGCTGCTCTTGTACTTGTAGCTTGCAAATCTTTATTAAATATGAATATTTCGGTGAAAGATCTTCTTCATCCATCATGTTTATGGTAAGTGGAATTGCTCTGACATGGTTTTCACATTTTATACTCACTGTATGAACTACAGTGGAACTTAAAAAGTGTCGGTCCTGAGTGAATGTACTGCCGTGGGTTGGTGATCTCTCAGGTTATCTCTAGTGTCATTGACCCGATGGGTCGGTCAGAGAGAGTTTAACCTCAGTCGATAGAGCCTGATCCTCAGACGCTCATTCACCATGGGGGGTCGAGTCGGCGTAAACAGTGTCAGTCAGTGCACTAACATATCGCCGCCGGGGTGTTGTCAATGGAAACACGTGGCGTTTTTATTGAGGCTTAATAGATAGGCTTAAGGGGCTAGTAGCGAGAGCACTAGATATGACGGCGTTTGGATCAGGTCAGTCGAGATGGTCAAGTGAGCGTCTTCTGTTGCTGAGTAATCATACAGCTAAAAATACAACACTTCTGATACATACTATTCCTTTCTTAATGGCATGAATCAAGACGCTGGTCACTTTCAACCTGTCAAGCTTTTATATGGCTGCTTTAGATTTTAAAATATCTTTTTGGTTTATTCTTGGCTTGGTTTGTTGTAGAGACTCATAAAATCTGTTTATTTCTGTAATATTCTTGATCAGGTGACTCTCGTAACGAAACAAAAGATTTTACTTATTACTTCTTATTTGGCTAGGTATATATACTATATATATATATATATGAGCATGTATGTTCATTCCAGTAATGTAAATTTTGAGAAAAATTGTGTTTAATTGTCCTTAAAATAATGTCACAATATCTCAATGGTCCTAAAATTAGGCTTGCATTTCTGTATGCATAATCAATAGTCTTATTTTTTGCTGTGGTCAAACAGCTGGACATGTTTTGACAAGTTTCATTTCTAGATTGTGTTTCATGTGTATCTGGTTTCCAGTGTGAATGTCGCAAAATGATGCACAGTGTTAATTCTGAAAGCATATAAACGCCCAAGGACATCTGAGCTTCTCTGATCGATTAGTGATGTCTGCCAATCAATGCTAATGATGTTTGATGATTAAAGCTGCTGCAAGCATAAATATATAGTTCAGTCATGAAACTCTAGATGGCGCAAGCGACTGGTTGTTAACGTAACTGGTGATATTCAGAGAGATAAACGACTTGGCACAATCTTGGTTTATATGCAGCCAATGAGCTTACTGCCTTGCATTTATATGGCTGGCTAGCATTCACTAGAGATTCCTGCAGCGCGCTTTCAGAGTTCTCTGAAACCCTCCACCTTCCCCAGCTCCACCTGTATAGATCTGCTACAGGGTTATTTTATATGCTATTTGTGCAGCAGCAGTATGTCTTAAATACTCACAGCACCGTATCACCATATGCATTAGCAGTAGCAAGTTCCTGTACTTGCTTGTAGCAGCAGCAATAATCTACAACTATAGCAATAACCAACAGCAGCAGCAATTCAGCAATTTTCCTGGATTTATCCCTCTAGTCTCGCCCTTTTGATTCTGTTCGCCGATCGTTAACCTACGCTAGCCCTAAGATTATTCTTGTGTCTTGCCCGCCATATACCTGTTGGCCATTGTTCGACCCTGCCTGTGTTTCTGACCTCTTCTGCTTTAAATAAAAGCTTGCACATGGATCCGCACGTCTCACGTCTTGTCAGCCCCGTAACACATATCCATCACCATGCTAAAATCTTCCGAGAGTTGCCATGATTGAAATATAGTTATGTTCAACTAGAAACGAATAAAGCAACTTTTTAAGTCATGAAACGTTTTGCTGAGATGGCTTTAGAGGGCGGGACTCGGAGTGTGATTGATGGGATGAAGAAGGTCTCATCGCTTTATAATAATATGCACAATATGCACTGACAAATCATTTACAATAAGAACATAACATGCACGGCCAGTTCGTCTGTGTGTGAATGAGCATCTGCTGGAGTCTCACAGAGAGACAGAGAGTCTGTCAGCGAGACGAATGAGAGTGGATTATGTGTTCAATCACAGACGTACAGAGAACTGGAGGACAGCAGCAGCAGCATCTCTCTGTGTGTTTCGTCCACACAAACCCAGCAGACGGATGCGTTTGTGTCGTGTTCAGTGCTGCAATAATGTGCCAAACTGCTTCAAACACAAACCCAGTGACATTTACACACTTTAATTAATATTCAATATTTTCTGATTTGTTTTTCTCATTGTTTTATCATTTAAAATCATTCTTTTTGTGTTTGTGCCTCTTTCTTCACTATAAATGATGCTTACTGTGATATTTTTTTGTATCTGATTTAATGGCATGACTGAGTTGATCCTGTCTGACCTCTGTTTTCTCTGTCTGTCTGTTTGTGTCTCTGTCTTCGGCCCAGAAGGATCTTCCTCTGCCCCGTAAGAACAGCAGGTGAGTCTGTTTTCAGTAATAATAAAAGATAAATAAATGCTTCCTTTGCGTCTTTTTATTCAGATTAGATGCATGTGGTGTGGATCAGGGTTTAATACATAAAACAATGAGTAGTTGCGTCCTGACAGTAAGTGTAATAACTGTGGTATTTTAGAGGTTACCATGGTAAATTGCCATATGGGTTGATATTGTTTGTGTTACAAACTCAGCACAGTGTTTTTCTTGTCATTGAGATACTATTATAATTTGTGTACATTTTTTTAAATTAGATTTTATTTTTGTTTTCTGTTTAATTTAACATTTTAGTTAAAGTTTTAGTGATTTTTTTGGTAATTAGTTTTAGTTTTTTCTTTTTTTTAAATGTCTATACAGGTGTTTGTTCATTATTGAGTATCATGTATTAGTTTGAATTATTTTAGTCCTTAAAGTTAAACTAAACTGAAATTAGAAATATCAAATAAAAAAGTTTTTTTTAAATGTATTTTATTTATTTCAGTTGACATTTATTTTATTTCAAGTTATGAAAATGTTTTTTTAATGGTTTATTTAGTTTTAGTTTTAGTTATTTTAGTACTTGGAGTTAACAAAATGAGAAATTGTTTTCTGGCAACCTAGCTGAATAAAATACTGATCGCTTTTTAAAAAAATTTTAGTTTATTTCAGTAAACAGTTATTATTATTTTAAATTGTATATAACATTTTTCTTTTATTTATTAGTTTTAGTTTGACTTATTTTAGTACATCGAGTTAAACTGAATTAAAATGTGAAATGTTGCCTTGGCAGCTAGCTGAAATAAATATCTTTAAATTTTTTATTTTGATTTGTTTCAGTTCGTTTATTTTATTTCAAGTATTAAAAAAAAGTGTTTTTCTGATTTTAGTTGTATTCACTCTAATAACCCTGACTCAACCTTTCTTTCTTTCTTGTCAGGTTTGCTGTCTCGCTCTCTCTCCTCTCATCTCTCTCTCCTCTCTTTCTTGTCATTTGCTAAAACTTTCTTTTTCACTCAATTTACTTTTTCCATATTCCTCATTCGATCACTGTGCCTCTGGAAAAGCATATTGCACTTCCATTTTGAAACACACACACACACACACACACACACACACACACGCACACACCACCACACACACACACACACACACACCCACACACAACTCACACACACACACTCAGCAGCATCTTGTGAACGGATTTCCGCACCTGCTCCCCTCTTTTAATGCTCGTCTTGGTATCCTCCGCTGCCCTCGAGATTTTACCCAGAATTCCCCGCTGCACTCTATTTTCCAGTGTGCATGCAGGCAAAGGCAGACGGTCTGAGCGCTCTCCATCTGATGATGTTTGTGATGCACGCTGCTTGTTTCTGAGCATTCGGCTGCTTTGTGCTCTCAGTCATGCAGCGCGGTGTGTTTCGGCGCACTAAAAGGTGAAATGATTTCCAAATCTGTTTTAAATGTGGTTTTACTACGCATGAGGATATCGCTGAGGTCATTGTTTACCTGGAGCCTGTGACACACTAACTGTATTAGTGCAAGAGGTTTATTAACACGTTAGTGAATGTTCTGATTAATGCATCTGGTTTCATATGATATTTCATGTGTATAGTGTATATATTATGGCGTTTGATTGAATTGAATGAAAATTTGTATTTTAATCTTGTGTGTTTGAGCCAATAACTATGACTCAAAATGAACTACATTTACTTTTTGTTGAGTCTTATGAGTGTTTTTCACTTTTGCTTCATAAATTACTTGTGGATCATTTGAATGTGTTGGTGAATAACTGATCTATTAGCTTCTTGTCTTTGTCTTAAATCCTCCATGATGATGCCAAAAGTCTCAATAGTTGTTGTTCTCAAACGTTGAAATTAGGAGGTACTGTCTCTTTAAGAGAGGTACCGTGTTTTTAACGTTGATACATTTAGTCTGCTATAGTGAAAATAGAGTTTTATTCAGAGGCCTAAACTGGGCAAAAGCAAAACTATGCAATTTGGTGCATATACTGATATTTATATGGCCAAAAAGGAAGATGGGATTCTGATCAATGAGATCTTTATAACAGGTATACAATTACTTTACGCTAAATGGCTAATTAAATATCAGTTGTCACTCTATATATCCCCAAAAATGTCTTAGTAAGATGATATTTAACCGCTTAGTTTGATGAGCAAAACATATAATGCAGTGCAATACAAGGATGATTGAGAGATTAACAAATCAACGTTCCTCAAAAGATGAGATGTGAGATGTTTTGGAGGCTTGTGAAAATCATTCCTCCGCTGAGGAACATTGAAAGTAAAGCTTCTGGAAACAAACGTTTAGAAGGGGCGCTGTCACTTTAAGAGAGATAATGTGTATTTAATAAGGACGCTGTCTCTTTAAGAGAGGGATGGGGTCTCGGGTCGCTCTGTTCAGGATGATCCCTAAAGACCGTTAACTAAACGTCAGTCTACACTTTAGGCAGTTTATTAAGCATTTTTCAGCTGTTTTTCAGCTTTGCTCAGTGTAGCTGATTTCAGCTTTTACTTTCCTTGTGGGGACATTCGCTGCTTACAAATTAGAAAAGCCTGAACACACACACACACACCACAAACCACACACACACACTTTAATTGTGTGTAATGGCTCCTCATACCGTCATAGAAGTCACTCGAGGCGTATCAAGTATCTCTCTTTCACTCTCTCCTCCATTAGCTCTCTCTCTCTTTATCTGTTTATCTGTATGTCTCTCGTCCAGAGTGTCTCTCTGTTTCTTCAGAGCGTCGGTTCACATAGAGTCAGATTGATGACTGTAGAAATTGAATTTTCTGTATCGCTCTTGTTCTTCTGCAGGGGCACACACACACACCCATTTTCTCTGTTCTCGGCTCGTGATTTGATTTTTGTCTGAACATAATTTTGATCTCAAGACGCAAGACTCTATAGGAAACAAATCTGAAAACGAATTCATTCTTAAAATAAAATTTCCTTTTAATCATTAGAGTTATGGATGATCTACATGGTCGGTTGGTTATATTTATTGATTTGGTGGATCATTTTTTAATTACAGTTTATTTAAGTTCCTTCATTCTATTTAATTTGTACTTATTAATCTATTTTTAAAGTTTAGTATTATTTTATTGTATTACTATTTATTCTAAGTTCTTCATTCTTTCAGTTGTTTGTTTGTTTTGTTTATTTATTTACTAAAAAATTTTAAGTTGTTATTTACTCTTATGGTTTTCCATTTTTTTTAATTTTCTAATTGTTTTTTATTTTTTTTAAGTGTCTTTCATCTTTCATTATTTGGTATTAATTTAGTGTATTAATGTTTTATTTAAAATGTAATTTATTTATTATTTTTAAAAGTTTATTTACTCTATTTTTATTTCAAACATTGTATGTATCGTATTTTTATTTTTATTTGTGTTATTGATTCATTTTAAAGTTTATTTTCTTTTTCAAATGTTTATTTTTATTTCTTTTACTCTCTTTTATTTCTTTTTTCATTTGTTTTATGTTTTTTTTTGTATTTTATTTATTTAGTTTTCTTGTTATTTATTTATTTAAATGAAATTATTGAAATGTATTAAATGTATACATTTTGTAGCGATGGTGCATTAATTGTGCTGATCTGTAGCGGTTTCTTTATTTCCTCTGATTGTCTCACATTTGATACTCTTTAACTAATTTATTAATATATTTAAACGGATGAATTCTCTTTTTGCGTGTGCAGTTGCCGCAGTAACCGGAAGAGTTTGATTCTGACCTCCACCTCCCCGACTCTGCCCCGCCCACATTCCCCATTACCGGGGCACATCGGTGAGTGGCCACGCCCCCTGCTGGAAAACCAGTCGCCGTGGAAACACAGATGCTGATGTGTTTGCCGATGCATATTCTGCTTACAGACTAACTGATATGATTGAGTTTTGATCTTAATTGAGCTTCATCTGTTATTCCTGTCCACACAGGAAGTAGTCCTCTGGACAGCCCTCGAAACTTCTCGCCCAGCACTCCGGCACATTTCTCCTTCACTTCCTCAAGACGGTAAAACAAACACACACACACACTTGGGAATAAAACCGTAGCATAAACACTTCTGCAGCTTCTGCACTCTTTGTCTCTGTAGGGATGGGCGTCGATGGTCACTGGCGTCTCTTCCATCTTCTGGTTATGGAACAAACACTCCCAGCTCGACGGTACGGGAGTTTCTCATGTAAACACATGTAGAGGTGTGACAAACACACATCAGATGAGCAGCAAACCCAGCGAAGACTTTGTACCCCCCCCCCCCCTTCACTGTACAGTCGTAGACAGTGGATTAGTATTTTCTATGCTTTAAGGGTTTTTTATATTTTGAATGAGTTTTTATTTTTATATTTTCATTTTAAATTTAGTTCAATTTTAAGTAATTTTGTTGTTTGGTTTCGACTATTTATATAAAAAGTGTTTTTTGTCCTAAATGTCTTAAATAATAATAATATTATTATAGTTATTTAATATTGTATTTGTGATTAGTATTTAATTATTGCTATATTTTTTCAACCAAGGACAATGTTTGATTTTACCTGCCTTTATTCACACTCGGAAATATAATTTTTTTTGTTTTCCAAAACTTATATTTTTTTATATTTATTAAAACATACTTTATATCTTAATATTAGATTGTATGTAATGTGACAGGAACGTATATTTATGCGTGTATTTTTTATGTTTATATGTTGTCATTATGATAAGTGTCTTTTTATTTTTTGTTGTTGTTTTTATGTCTACGTGGCCGAGAAGTGCAGAACAAATCCAATTTTAAAACAATACAATTACAAACGCAAATGCAGTCTAAAAAACAAATAACAATTCAAAAACCAACAGACAATTCAGAAACATTATACAAGTCGAAAAGCACAACAACAATTCCGAAACATTATAACATTCAGGAAACACAACGAAAATTCGAAAACATTATCACAAGGTCAGAAACCCACGCAATTCAGAAACATTATACATTCAGAAAACCCACGCCAATTCAGAAAAAATTATAACAAGTCCAAACACAACGACAAATCTGAAAACAAATTAACAAGTCAGAAAACACAACGACAAATCAGACAAACCGGAAGAGGTAGGTATAGTTTGAGACAGCGCTATTGGTTTGGGATTACTCACCGCTGACTGGACGAGACATCTGTCAATCAACGTATACATGGAAGAACCAGCCGATGAACAGCAGAGTCGTGGTAGAAAGTTCAGAGATGTTTATTAAAGTAGCTCATTTAAATGTATTGTATGAATTGCCCTTACTCTGGAATAAAAAATACGGGGTATTTATTTATATTTAGTTAAAAGTGGCTGTAAAATATCAGCTCTAGTGGTGCAGATGGATAAGTGCGTGTCACTGACTATTTGACGCGATCGACCCTTGTTTGATCCCGTCTTTTGCCTAACTTTTTTTACCTCCCTTTTCAAATCTCGTATTAGCAATGGATTCTATTTACACTAAGTGAAAATAGCAGTATTGTTTAGCAATATGCTATTTACACTAAGTGCAAATACCTAGTTACACTATGTTAAAATAGCAGGATTTCTACTGTCAAGTATACTACTTGTTGCAAATATTGGCAATTATCTGCACCTCAGTATTGTACATTATAAAACCATATGCAATGATAACGTGTTGAGTGTAAATTATAATTTAAATTTAAATTATTAAATGGATGCCACCTTATTGGTACAATAAAGCCCTCCCTACACCTACCCTAACCCTACCCGATACTTTATTTTCAACTTTTTGATTATTTCCTTAATTTTTATTGAAAATAAATGCCTTTACGATGTGATACGAGATTTGAAAAGGGAGGGGAAAAAAGTTTGGCAAAAGGCAGGATTGAACCCAGGTCGATCGCGTCAAAAAGCCAAGGTCATGTACTTATCCATCTGCACCACTGGAGCTAGTGTTTTACAGCCACTTTTAACTAAATGTAAATATACACTCCGTATTTTTTATTCCACAGTGAGGGCAATTCATACAATACATTTAAACTGAGCTACTTTAATACCATCTCTGAACTTTCTACCACGACTCTGCTGTTCTTCGGCTGGTTCTTCCTGTATACGTTGATTGACAGATGTCTCGTCCAGTCAGCGGTGAGTAATCCCAAACCAATGGCGCTGTCTCAAACTATACCTACCTCTTCCGGTTGTCTGATTTGTCGTTGTGTTTTCTAACTTGTTAATTTGTTTTTGAATTTTTGTTGTGTTTTCTGAATTGTTATTTTGTTTTTTAGACTTGCATTTGCGTTTGTAATTTGTTATTTTGTTTTCAGAATTGTGATTTGTTCTGCACTTCTCGGTCACCGTAATGTTCCCTTAAAATGCTGTCTATGTAGGCGGCTCACTAGGGACTGGAGCTGATGCTTCCTGATAGTTTACAGCCTGCTCATGCCTTCCTTCTGTCACAGTTTATTGAGATGTGAGTCTGTGTGTTTATCTGCAGTCCTCCAGCTCGTCTCAGGAGCGTCTGCACCAGCTGCCGTCTCAACCCACCATGGACGAGCTGCACTTCCTGTCCAAACACTTCGGCAGCACAGAGAGCATCACTGATGATGACGGGGGACGCTGTTCACCCCACATAAGACCCCGCTCACGCAGCCTGAGGTCTGCAGACACACACGCACGCACACACTCACGCACACACACACACTCACTCACTCACTCTCACACACACACACACACACACACACACACTCACTCACGCACATGCTCATGCACACACACACTCGCACACTAGCAACCTCACACACACACACACACTCACACAGGTTTACATTTGTGAAAGTGGGGACATCCCATAGGCGTAATGGTTTTCATACTGTACAGACCGTATATTCTATTAACCTACACCAACCCTACCCCTAAACCTACCCCTCACAGGAGACTTTGTGCTATTTCAGATTTTCAGTACACTCCATTCTGTGTGATTTATAAGCGTTTTGAAAAGTGGGGACATGGGGTAATGTCCTGAAAAGTCACCTTCTCCTTGTAATACCTATGTCATACCTTTGTCATTATACAAATTTATGTCCTCATTTGTCACAAAAACGCGTACACTCACACGCGCGTGCGTGCACACACACACACACACACACACACACACACACGTGTTAGTTGCAGAAGTTGTGTTTAACTCTCACTCTCTCTCTCGTCATGTGTTTCAGTCCGTGTCCGCTCTCACTCCTGCTACGACAGGATTTATGATTACTCAGTGTTACATTGAGCGTTTCCCTAAGGTCCACACACACAGGCACACACACACACACACACCACACCACAGCATCTGTCTACCTGTTTCTCACACCTGTCCACCTTCACCAGTGTCTTCTCTGAAGTTCTGTGAGCACACAAACATGCTGAACAGAAGCTAGAATTATATTCATATAATTCATATACTAATTCATACAATTTCTAAATATTATAATTTCTATAATTGTCTTTGCCAACACTTTACAATGAGGTTTCATTTGTTAACATTAGTTTGTGTTGTTATAGTTAACATGAACAATCTTATATTGCATTTATTATTCCTAGTAATGTTTAGTTACACACACACAACACACACACACACGCCAACACACACACACCACACCCACACACACCACACACACACAGAGGCTCTCACTGTTGTCTGGTGTCCTGTCTCTCAGTTTGCTGTAGACAAACACATTTATATGGTGAGAGTGGCATCAGGTTAACCGAGGACGGCTGGAGTAATCAACAGACAAGAGATAAGAAATCAAAATAAAATCACTTTCTAAAAAATAAAAATATATAATCTTGCTTTGCACAACTATATATCATACATCAAATGTGTGCATATTTAAAATATTCAAAATCACATTTTTAATACATACGTATTAGACTTCCATAATATTTAATTATAAATAATAATCCAGAAATAATATATAATTGTAGATTTATTCTTTATTGGAATACTTAAGAACTTAAAAAAACTTCTAGAATCTTCTTTATTTATATTAAACATTTTATTATAATTATTATAGACATTTCTGAATCTCTAAAATGCTAATTTTCTTCTTCTTCTTCTTTATATTATACCTAGAACACTACTACTGCTAAGAAATAATAATTGTAGATTATATTATTTACAAAATAGCTTTATCTATAATAATAGGTATAAATAAGGTCTATTATTAGTTATAAATACTCATGATATCTTTTATTATTTTCTAGAATATATATCTTTAGGCGTATCTTCATAAGTAGTCTCTGTATTTGTTCCTGTCAGGCCACGGCGCAGATGGAGGGCAGGTTGTGTGATTTCATCCACTCGTATTGTCCCGAAAGCGTTCAGCCGCTGGCTGACGGAGTCCTGAGCTTCATTCACCACCAGATCATCGAGCTGTCCAGAGACTGCCTGACCAAATCTAAGGAGGGTCTCATCACGTCCGTCTACTTCTTTGAGCTGCAGGAGAACCTGGAGAAACTTCTGGACGATGTGAGTTCATCACATCAAACCTGAGATCTCATGAAACCTGCCGAGGACGGTCTCTTTACTGCAATGTGAAGAAATAATGACATTGTTTCGCTTGTTTCTCTCTGTCTGTGTCTCTCAGGCTTATAAGCGGTCAGAGAGTTCAGAGTTGACCTTTGTCACTGAGTTGGTGAAGAAACTCCTCTTCATCATCTCTCGACCTGCTCGACTATTGGAGTGTTTGGTGAGAAAATGCTTTCTTTTGCTTGTTCTTTCATCCATTCATCAGATAACATGATGCTCCAAACCCCTCTGGACACCAACAACACAAGGCTGACACTTTCCAATTTTCACTCCAAATTCAGAAAAGTATTTTAAACTAGAATCACCGCAAAACACACAAAAGAGCGAGAGCAAGTTGAATCTGTGGCTGCATTAGCATTTAGATTGGGAGCTGTGAGCGTGTTGCTGTTATCATTGGCCTTCTGTGATTCACTGCCTGAAAAACTCATTTGGAAATGTTTCTGTGCAGCTCCAGGATTAAACCACATGAACCATTCATTATCCCCGTTAAACAGAGATGCCCCCAAAATGAGCTTCTAGCAGAGTCCTGGAGAGTGTGTTCATGTACTCCTGCAAATTACAAATGTTCAGTTTAATTCAGCTTTATTTTTGGAATGTCACAGAAACTGAACCCTAGAGCTGATCCTCAACCAAACAATAATGCCACCTGCACCCTGAAGCCAACTGAACTTGCATTGCAACTTTGCATTTATGACTTATTTCAGAGTGAAAGAGCATTTAGCAACATGCAGAAAAGTATTCCAAACACCCTATCAACCTCATAGTAAAGTAATAAAAACTAGCTGCAAAATAACATGCTGAAAACTATCTTCAGAAACCGCATAGCAACATTCTAAAAACTAAACCAAACGCCTTAGCAACCGCATAGCAACACATTGAACACTATTCCAAACACTTCAGCAACCGCATAGTAATTTTCTAAAAACTAAACAAAATGACTTAGCAACTGCATAGCAATATGTTGGACACTATTCCGAACACCTCAGTAACCGCATAGTAACTTTCTAAAAACTAAACCAAACACCTCAGTAACCGCATAGCAACTTTCTAAGAACGAAACCAAACGACTTAGCAACCGCATAGCAACACATTGGACACTATTCCGAACACCTCAGCAACCGCATAGCAACTTTCTAAAAAATAAACCAACACCTTAGCACCGCTAGCAGCACATTGAAACTATTCCCAACGACCTCATCACCCACATGTAAAGCAACTTCTTAAAACTACACCACACACCTCAGACCGATATAGCAACACCTGGACACTATTCCAAACACCTCAAGCAACCGCGCAACGTCTAAAACTCAACCAACCCGTAGCAACCGCATAGCAACTTTATAAAACTGAACCAAACGCCTTAAGCAAACCGCATAGCACACATTGGACACTATTCCAAACACCTCAGCAACCGCATAGCAACTTTCTAAAAACGAAACCAAACACCTTAGCAACCGCATAGCAACACATTGAACACTATTCCAAACACCTCAGCAACCGCATAGCAACTTTCTTAAAGGGGTCATATGATGCTATTTTAAAGATCATTATTTTTGTGTATTTGGCATAACAGAATATGTTGACATGCTTTAAATGTTCAAAAAACACATAATTTTTCAAATAACTGTACATTATTGTAGGTCCTCTATTCCCCGCCTCTCTCAAACGCTGAATTTTCACAAAGCCCCCTACCTTTGACAAGGCCGCAGTCTGCCCTGATTGGCCATCTGAATCGGTGCATTGTGATTGGCTGAACATCGCAAGCACTCGTTGGAAATGTACCGCCCCTTACCATAATCGCGAGCTTTAGCTTTCAAAGTAAATATCAAGACAGATAATAATGTTGTTAGTTTTACCATCTGTTCAAGCCCGAAAGGGCAACAGAGTGCGTGACAGACACAGTGATGATGCAGTACACAAGCCGGTTAAGACAGCTGACGTGCTATGATTTCTTACAGGCAGTTCACTCTCCTGTGATGTGACCCTGTTTCCCTCTCTCTCACAAACACACCCCCACACACACACACAACGCGTTCTCTGCTCTGCCAAAACGCCGCATTTTGAACTCAAAGCAAATACTTAAACTAATAGACACAGTGTAACAAAACATACTTACAGTCGCTGATTCAGAAGCATCAGATTGTCATAGCAACGTCATAATTACCTTTTTTTTTTTGTTTTTGTTTTTTTTTGGAAATTAGCCTTTCTGTGCACAGCGAGCCTTGTACCTTCTATGTTCAGAAACTTCGTCCATAATGCTTGCACAAATTCAACATCTGGGTTGTGCGGTTTTTGTGTGTAAATAAATCTTAGCCAATGTTCCTAATTGCATCACTTCTGGAAGGCCAAATAAAGTGCTTTTGATTTTGCACTGAAATACACAGCGTCTCTCTGACATGGCTGCATCAACACTGCTGTTCCTGAAACCACGCCTTCTTTCTTTGCGTGAACATTTGGGCGGCGTTATGCAAATCTTCCCACATAGTGAGGTAGATAATGTGGGGGCGTGTTAAACGAGCCTGTTTTTAGTAGGTGTGGCTGACTCTAACTTTATAAGAATATCTCTTTGTTTTGAGACTTTTATTCTTTGCAACTTCTTGCAAATTTGAAATTGCATCATATGACCCCTTTAAAACTAAACCAAACACCTCAGCAACCGAATAGCAACACATTGAACACTATTCCAAACACCTCAGCAACCGCACAGCAACGCTAATAGATTTCGCTCTGACACGTTGTGCAGGAGTTTAACCCTGAAGAGTTCTACCATCTGCTGGAGGCGGCTGAAGATCACGCTAAAGAAGGACACCTGATGAAGACCGACATCCCGCGATACATCATCAGTCAGCTGGGTCTGACCAGAGACCCTCTGGAGGGTGAGACCTCAGTCACACAACAATCACACAGCACTGATCCCAGTACAGCTGATCACTGAGCGACTGTCACGTCTGTGTTTCAGAGATGGTCAGTCGAGAGCATTACGACAGTGAGGGGCCGGTCACACCAGAGACAGACGACTCTGCAGAGGTCTGAACACACAAACACACAGCCCCGGGAAATCTGAAAATGATTGCTTGTCAGTAAAGCATCTGTTACAAGATAATAATGGCATCCTGTGCTAGAGTTGAGCGGATTTTTCTCTTTTCCAGGGAAAAATGAAACCCATGAAGCCACCTGGAGAGGAAGATTTCCAGACCATCAAACTGATCAGCAATGGAGCCTATGGGTAAACCAGCACACACACACAACGTTTGATTCAATATCTAGGTGAGGATAGAAAGTTTAACAGAGCAACATTTATTTGTAACTGAAAGCTATTGTAACATTATAAATGTATTTACCGTCACTGTGGATACAAAAGCATCTACTAAATAACCAAACGCACACAGAGAAGTTGAGACACTGACAGAAGTTGCTGTGTTTTAGCGCGGTGTATCTGGTCCGCCATCTGGAGACGCGGCAGCGTTTCGCTATGAAGAAAATCAACAAACAGAACCTGATTCTGAGGAACCAGATCCAGCAGGCATTTGTGGAGCGAGACATCCTGACCTTCGCCGAGAACCCGTTCGTGGTCAGCATGTTCTGCTCCTTTGAGACTAGACGACACCTGTGTATGGTCATTGAGTACGTGGAGGGTGAGACACGCACACACTTTTATTGCTCTTTTAAAGCTTTATTGACTTTATGGTCTCAGGTGTGTTTTCTTTAAGTATCAACTCTGAGATGTTTCTCTTAAAGTGCCTGAGAAATAAAACAGACCCAGACGAGTGTATAGTCGTCATCCAGTAAGAGTCTAGGGTAGGGCTGGGAGCGACTTCGGTCCTGGAGGCAGGGTTGTTTGATTAGGGTTGGAGCTAAACCCTTCGTACAGTGGCCACCTCCAGGACTGAGTTCCCACCCTGGTCTAGGGCTGTAAAATGAATGCGGAAAGCAGCTCAGATCATTTGATGAGAAAAGTCTGAGTTCGTGTTGGGGATCTCGAGCAAATCTGAGCACAGTTTGAGATCTCTTCGGAAACACTTGAGGAGACGTGTGAGATTACTGGAGTCTTTTTAAAACATCTGAGAAGCAGGATATTTCTGTATTGTTGTCATATGAGAAACAACTAATGATGTTAATGAGATGTTAATTTTGTTTCAGGAGGCGACTGCGCGACACTGCTGAAGAATATTGGAGCGTTGCCTGTGGAAATGGCGCGCATGTATTTTGCTGAAACCGTGCTGGCACTCGAATACATCCACAACTATGGAATCGTGCACCGAGATCTCAAACCGGACAAGTAATACGCCAATAACATTTAAAATATTTCTGAATTATATTTAATGATGATGGCAGGGAGCATGTCATTTACTAAATGACCATGCGCATTCAATTAAATGATTGCTGAGATTCATTTTCCATCTGTTTTGCAATGACATAGAGCACTTCTTGTATGAAATTAATGATATCGTTTAATTCGGACAGATTGTGTTATATAATTAAACACGTCAGAAGTGCCACTCAGTTTGAGTGTGTGTTACTGTAGAGACTGTCTCACATATTCTCTGTCTGTCTGTATCTCTCTCTCTCCATCAGTCTGCTGATCACGTCAATGGGTCACATTAAACTCACTGATTTCGGTTTGTCTAAAATGGGTCTCATGAGTCTCACCACAAACCTGTACGAGGGACACATCGAGAAGGACACCAGGGAGTTCCTGGATAAACAGGTACCAGAGAATACTTACAATATTCTATACTGCACATAGTCATGGTCTAAAAGCCACAAAACTACAGTTTTAATTTCATTGTGTGCCTATTTAGTTATTTTTTATCATAATAAAAGTAATTAACACATTCAAGTTTATGATAAAGTGTCACTGATGAAGTGTTGATGAAGCAACACCTTAGCAACTGCATAGCAACATGCTAAAAATGATTTCAAGCACTGTAGCAACCGCATAGCAACATGCTGAAATCTATTACAAATGCCTCAGGAACCGCATAGAAACACGCTGAAAACTATTCCGACCACCTCAGCAACCGCATAGCAACACGCTGAAAACTATTCCGACCACCTCAGCAACCGCATAGCCCACGCTGAACCCTATTCCTCCATTCCGCCGCCTCAACCGCATAGCAACATGCTAAAAACTATTCCGACCGTCTAAGCAACCGCATAGCAACACGCTGAAAACTATTCCGACCGCCTCAGCAACCGCATAGCAACACGCTGAAAACTATTCCGACCGTCTCAGCAACCGCATAGCAACACGCTGAAAACTATTCCGACCGCCTCAGCAACTGCATAGCAACACGCTGAAAACTATTCCGACCGTCTCAGCAACTGCATAGCAACACGCTGAAAACTATTCCGACCGTCTCAGCAACTGCATAGCAACACGCTGAAAACTATTCCGACCGTCTCAGCAACTGCATAGCAACACGCTGAAAACTATTCCGACCGTCTCAGCAACTGCATAGCAACACGCTGAAAACTATTCCGACCGTCTCAGCAACTGCATAGCAACACGCTGAAAACTATTCCGACCGTCTCAGCAACTGCATAGCAACACGCTGAAAACTATTCCGACCGTCTCAGCAACTGCATAGCAACACGCTGAAAACTATTCCGACCGTCTCAGCAACTGCATAGCAACACGCTGAAAACTATTCCGACCGTCTCAGCAACTGCATAGCAACACGCTGAAAACTATTCCGACCGTCTCAGCAACTGCATAGCAACACGCTGAAAACTATTCCGACCGCCTCAGCAGGCTCTACAACCGTATAGCAACACGCTGAAAGACTATTTCCACCGTCTTAGCAACCACATAGCAACACTCTGAAACACTCAGAATAACCTAGCAACCACATAGCAACACTCTGAAACTATTCGCCCGTCTCAGCAACCGCATAGCAATACGCTGAAAAAACTATTCTGACCGTCTCATCAACGCATAGCAACACTGAAACTATCCGACCACGCCTCAGCAACCCATAGCACCCTGAAAACTATGCCGCCGCTCACAGCAACACGTTGAAAACTATTCCGACCGTCTCAGCAACTGCATAGCAACACGCTGAAAACTATTCCAAACACCTCAGCAACCGCATAGCAACACGCTGAAAACTATTCCGACCGCCTCAGCAATCGCATAGCAACACGCTGAAAACTATTCCAAACACCTCAGCAACCGCATAGCAACACCTGAAAACTAGTCTGACCGTCTCAGCAACCGTCATAGCAAGCTGAAAACTATTCCACCACGCCTCAGCAGCCGCATAGCAACAACACCTGAAACTTTCCGTCCGCCCTCGCAACCCATAGCACACGCTGAAAACTTTGCCCACCGTCCTCAGCAACCCGCAATAGCAACACGCTGAAAACTAATTCGCACCGCCCCAGCAGCCGCATAGCACACGCTGAAACTAGTCCGACCCGCCTCAGCAACCGCATACAACACACGCTGAAACTATTCCACCGTCTCAGCAACACGCTGGAAAACGATTCCTACCGGTCTCAGCAACCTGCATATCAACACGCTGAAACGATTCCGACCGCCTCACAACTGCATATCCACACGCTTAAACTATTCCGACCGCCTCAGCAACCGCATAGCAACACGTTGAAAACTATTCCGACCGTCTCAGCAACTGCATAGCAACACGCTGAAAACTATTCCGACCGTCTCAGCAACTGCATAGCAACACGCTGAAAACGATTCCGACCGCCTCAGCAACCGCATAGCAACACGCTGAAAACTATTCCGACCGTCTCAGCAACTGCATAGCAACACGCTGAAAACTATTCCGACCACCTCAGCAACCGCATAGCAACACGCTGAAAACTATTCCAAACACCCTAGCAACCTCATAGCAACACCCTAGAAAATGAATTTAATTTCTCCGACCGCCTCATGATCGCATAGCAACACGCTGAAAACTCTTCCTACCGCCTCACACCGCAAGCACACGTGAAAACAAAAAATAAAAATTAAACCCACAACCGATTCCGACCGCTCGCCTCGCATAGCAACACGCTGGAAACTAATCCGACCGCCTCAAAGCCTCCGCCTGCACAACACGCTGAAAACTATTCCGACCTCTCAGCAACCGCATAGCAACACGCTGAACTAGTCGACCATCTCAACACCGCATCGCAACACGCTGAAAACTTTTCGACCGTCTCACCAACCGCTATCAACACGCTGAAACTATCCGACCGTCTCAACTCCGCATAGCAACATGCTGAAAACTATTCCGACCGCCTCAGCAACCGCATAGCAACACGCTGAAAACTATTCCGACCGTCTCAGCAACCGCATAGCAACACGCTGAAAACGATTCCGACCGCCTCAGCAACCGCATAGCAACACGTTGAAAACTATTCCGACCGTCTCAGCAACTGCATAGCAACACGCTGAAAACTATTCCGACCGCTTCAGCAATCGCATAGCAACACGCTGAAAACTATTCCAAACACCCTAGCAACCTCATAGCAACACCCTAGAAAACGATTCCGACGCCTCCGCAAATCGCTGCACACGCTGAAAACTATTCCGACCGCCTCAGCAACTGCATAGCAACACGCTGAAAACGATTCCGACCGCCTCAGCAATCGCATAGCAACACGCTGAAAACTATTCCGACCGCCTCAGCAACTGCATAGCAACACGCTGAAAACTATTCCGACCGCCTCAGCAACTGCATAGCAACACGCTGAAAACTATTCCGACCGCCTCAGCAACCGCATAGCAACACGCTGAAAACTATTCCGACCGCCTCAGCAACCGCATAGCAACACGCTGAAAACTATTCCGACCGTCTCAACAACCGCATAGCAACACGCAGAAAACTATTCCGACCGTCTCAACAACCGCATAGCAACACGCAGAAAACTATTCCGACCGTCTCAACAACCGCATAGCAACACGCTGAAAACTATTCCGACCGTCTCAACAACCGCATAGCAACACGCAGAAAACTATTCCGACCGTCTCAACAACCGCATAGCAACATGCTGAAAACTATTCCGACCGCCTCAGCAACCGCATAGCAACACGCTGAAAACTATTCCGACCGCCTCAACAACTGCATAGCAACACGCTGAAAACTATTCCGACCGTCTCAACAACCGCATAGCAACACGCTGAAAACTATTCCGACCGTCTCAACAACCGCATAGCAACATGCTGAAAACTATTCCGACCGCCTCAGCAACCGCATAGCAACATGTTGAAAAGCAATCCAAACACCTCATAACCACATAACAACGCCCTGAAAACTAATCCAAACACCTTAACAACCGCATAGCAACGCACTGAAATTGTAGTAGTTTGGCTTTATTGTAGTAGCTTTTGCAATTGTCTCTAAATTAAAATGACTTGATTAATTTAATTTATTTTAACATAACAAATGTAATGTAGCAGAATTTATAATTCAAGGTGATAATAAAGTGTCACTGATGATGTCATGTTAAGAGGCTTGACTGTCGTTCTTTGACTTTTGACCACAGGTTTGTGGCACCCCAGAGTACATCGCCCCGGAGGTGATCCTGCGGCAGGGTTACGGCAAGCCAGTGGACTGGTGGGCCATGGGCATCATCCTCTACGAGTTTCTGGTGGGCTGCGTGCCGTTCTTCGGCGACACACCAGAGGACTTGTTTGGTCAGGTGATCACAGGTAAAGACACACCTACAATAAAAACACCAGATGGTTCACACAGTGAAACTTTCTCATGAATCCAAATAAAGAAGATCTACACAATGTCAAATATGCATGTGTGTAGATGACATAGTGTGGCCCGATGATGATGACGCCCTCCCCGCTGATGCGCAGCACCTGATCTCATCTCTCCTGCAGACCAACCCGCTGCTCAGACTGGGCACAGGTGACGTCACACACCTGCAGTCATGTGACCAGCTGTCACTAAAGACGCCGATGTAATCTAAATGTTAGAGCTGTTGACTTAGATAAGAGCTGTACTATAAGGCCTCTAAATCTGCTTGTATGAACCATGTTTGAAGCATTTGTAGCATATCTAAAAAAATATATATACTTAAAAAAGCACATTTCTTGGCTGAAAAATTGTTAAAACGCTCAAAACTCAAATCCCTAAACCTACTTTTTGAACTTTGGTTAATTCTTGGACAGTATAACAGGTGAAAATGTCCCATAGACTTACACATAAGGAGGGACTCAAGGTCTGACCACCCAGAATACCTAAGTAACAACATAACAACCTTGCAGTATCACCCTAGCAACCACTCAGAACTTCTTACGAAACCACCTAGCAACCACATAGTAGCAACTTTAATACCACTCAGAACCACCTGCATTAAAAACAACCTAGCAACAGCCTAGCAACCACTTAGAAGACCTTAGAAACTACCTAGCAACCACATAGTAGTAAGTAGTTGAAACCATTCAGAAGCACTTACTGCACAACATGCATTAAAACACCCTAGCAACAGCATAGCAACCACTCAAGACACCTTAGAAACCACCAAGCAACCCATAGCAGGTATGAAACCACTCAGAACCCCCAACAACCGCATTGCATGCAAAAAAACACCATAGCAACCACTCAGAACATCTTAGAAACCATCTAGCATATTCTTAAAAATGTAAATATCTGTTAATGATTACAATTATTAGTAGTTAATTTGATAATTTACTAAACATTGATTGTCTTTTATCATATTGCTGTCGTCACCTCACATGGTTTATTGTTTTAGTAGCCATACGTTCTGCACGCGCTGATTGAAGTCATGCGTTTGTGCGCAGGTGGAGCGTTCGAGGTGAAGCAACATTCGTTCTTCTGTGATCTGGACTGGAGCAGTTTGCTCCGACAGAAAGCCGAGTTCATCCCTCATCTGGAGTCGGAGGAGGACACCAGCTACTTCGACAGTAAGTGACGGACAGATAGTGTGTGTTTGTGCTGTCGTCTATTAGTGTGCGTTAGTGAGTAACTCATCCGTCTTTTTCAGCGCGATCAGAGCGGTATCATCACGTTCACTCGTACGATGAGGACGACACCAATGACGATGAGCCAGTGGAGATTCACCACTTCTCCTCTTGCTCTCCACGGTTCAGCAAGGTTAAACCTCTCTGTCTCATGAGAATGATTCTGCCGTTTACACAGTCGCAAGGATTATGGGTAATGTAGCCCATTCAACGATTCATCTAGTGCATCTGAATCACAGGTGTACAGCAGCATGGAGCATCTGTCCCAGCTGGAGCACAAGCCTGTGGTGACCCGCCGAGAGCCCAAAGCTCACAGAGAAGATCGCAGTAAGAGAGAAAGTCTAGGAAGCCTGACCCTCCGAGACAAGACCTGGAGAACCAGATCCCCTGAGATGTAAGAAAGACAGAGGGCAACAACATAACAACCTCCCAGAGTAGCCTAGAAACCACATAACAACAACAAAGTAGCACATTTAAAACCACCCAGTACTGCCTAACTGCACTACATGCACTAAAAGCGGCCTAGCAATCACTCAGAAAACCTTAGAAAACCACATAGTATCACATTTAAAACCACTCCCTGGCAACCCTTTCAGAACACCTTGGAAAACACCTAGCAAGCACGAAGTCGCACATTTATAACCACTCAGAACTGCCTACCAACTGCATATACTAAAAACACCCTAGTAACCACCTAGCAATGCCATAGCATCCGTTCAGAACACCTTAGAAACCACCTAGAAATGTTTAAAATCACCCAGGACTGCATAGCATACACCAAAAACACCCTAGCAACCACCCTTTCTAGCACCTCACAATGTCTCGAGAAAATATAAACATCTAATTTTGATTAGAGAGACACATAATCTTCAGTAAACCCCTCTATTTGTCCTGCTGTCTCTGTAGGAAGCGTTTGTCGTGTTCAGAGTTGTCCTTCACTGAGTCAGAGTCCAGTCCTCCAGGCGTGCGCCGGCGTTTCTCAGCGCTGATGGACACGCACCGCTTTGCTTCTCCACTAGAGGGAGACGGTGATGTGCACACGCGCCAAACACCCATCAAAACCAGGGGTTTATCACTAGAGGGCGCCAGCGTGCCCGTCGGCTCTGGACTGGTGGAGTCCAACTATGCGGCGTCAGTGGGACATCCTGGAGGTGATTTAGTCTTATAATTAAAAATAAAGAACATAATTTCATACGTTCTACTGTTGTGCTCCTGGGTGTCAATCACTCAAAGTACCGTCCAGTTTTATCTCACATTCATATGAATTTGTTTTGTATCTTCCTGTCTCTCAGATAAACTCCTGCGGCCTGCTGATGCCGCGGCTCCTCTACACATTCCAGACTCATTTGGGCCTCGCGTAGGAAGTGACCTCGTCTTACGAAGAGCGCGACATCATCAGATTCCGACCGACAGTGAGAAACGTACCGCAACTCGCTCAGGAACCAAAGTCATAAAGTCGGCCTCCGCCACGGCCCTGTCTGTCATCATACCTGCAGGTGAGACCTCAGACACCATTTCATTATTATTATTAATATTATAATTAACAACAACCAGTAAAATCATAGCGCTTCAACATTAAAATAATTGTACTATTTTCTTTTTGATTTTTGCCTTTTTTATGGCATGTTTTTGTGTATAATGATAAAAATACATTAATAATGATTAATAATTAATAAAAATACAAAATAAAATGTAAAAAGAGTTTAAAAGGGTCAACAACCCACAAAATCGCAACACTATAAATGTCAACCACCAATAAAATATTAATAAAATATTTTGATTGTAAAAAATACAAGTTTTCTTTTTTGGTTTTTGTATTATTTGTGTACACATTCTATAAAATCGTAATTTATGTTTTGTTTAATGTATAATAAAAAACATTAATAATGAGCCTTTTTGTGAGGTCTCATTTATGAAACATGCAGATTTAAGTGTAAATCCTTCGTAAAACCATTCTTATGTAAACTGTTCCATGCACAAATTTTGTGTAAAAAAATTAGCATGAAACAATTTCTCCCTGCTTTTGTTTAATGAAGTGTTTTTTTAGATAAGAAATGTCAACAACCTACAAAATCGCAAAAAAAAGTACTCGCAACTTTACACCTTTGTACGTTAATTGAATAATTATTTTTAGTCAAGCATTATCAAGCATTTCAATATACATGGCGTTGACATGAGCTTTTGTAATATTATGATGTTTGGTTTCATAGTTGAGCAGCATGGTACGTCACCTTTAGCCAGTCCCATGTCTCCTCGCTCCATCTCCTCCAATCCCTCATCTCGTGACTCATCTCCGAGTCGTGACTACTCACCTACAGTCAATGTCCTGCGCTCACCAATCACTATCCATCGCTCTGGAAAGAAGTACGGCTTCACCTTGCGTGCCATCAGAGTCTACATGGGCGACAGTAACGTCTACAGCGTGCATCACATGGTCTGGGTACGGAAACATTCCAGAACGCTCTTCTCATTTATAGCTAAAGAATGAGTTACATGTGATGATTGACATTGCTTTCGTCTAATCACAGCATGTAGAGTCTGGTGGGCCGGCCCAGGAGGCGGGGCTTTGTGCTGGTGACCTTATCACCCATGTGAACGGGGAGTCTGTGCACGGATTGGTGCACACAGAGGTGGTGGAGCTCATTCTGAAGGTGTGGGCATCACGAACACACCTGATAGTTACATTACAGAGATATTAATCAATACATTTAACATGGCACATTACATTTTCAGAGTGAAAGCAAAGTGACAGTCACAACCACTCCATTCGAAAACACGTCCATAAAGATCGGACCGGCCAGGAAGCTGAGCTACAAAGCCAAGATGGCCAGACGCAACAAGAAGTCAGTTGCAAAAGATGGACAAGAGAGGTCAGAAAGAGCAAATATATTTACAGAACCGTACACCACATTTATATACAGTAATTGCTTTACTCAATTTGCCCCTCTCTCTCTGTCTGTCTGCAGTAAGAAGCACAGCTCTCTCTTTCGTAAGATCACAAAACAGTCCAACCTGCTTCACACCAGTCGTAGTCTGTCCTCTCTGAATCGCTCGCTGTCGTCTGGAGACAGTCTACCTGGATCGCCGACACACAACCTGTCACCTCGCTCGCCCACGCAGACGTACCGCTCTCCTCCAGACTCCGCCTTCCTCGGTCAGAGCTCCTCCCACTGCTTTATGATTATATTACAAATCTCATTGGCTGAATCTGTGGTGTTGTTTGCACTTGTTTTAGTTGAACAAGTAGTTTTTATTATATGTATATACATTTTGTTATTTATTATATGTATTATTTATTTTTTATTTTACTACTTGCAACAAATTACAAGTGTGTAGTCTTGTTTTATATACTTAACATGCATTACAGTGCATTACAGCGACAGCAACAGTACTCAAGGTGGCGATAGAGTTGCTGTTTAATGTTTGTAACTGTGTGTATTAGCGCCCCTTGCAACAGTGTGGATATAGCAATACATACATGAATATCACTCATTATGTGCCTCATGCAGAATCCATTGTCTCTGAAGATCAAGTTTGTGGCAAGAAGCGTCTGTGTTCATATACATGCAACATGAGATAACACACAAGAGTATGATTTGGGTAGACAAAGAATTTAAACAACATTAAACATGCACAAATGTCTGATCACAAAATAACTCCTTCCTAGAGAAGAAAAGGAGCCATGCCATGCAAAATTTAGTTTAAATTAAAACATGCTGCCTCATAGTATGTATTTGACAAACATTTGACCTACTGAAGATGATATTTCTGTCACACGTGGTGCTTCTTTCCTTTTGACTTGCGTTGAGATGAACTAAATTAACATTTGCTATTTGGCTTCAGTCAGTGCTGAGTGTTTTGACTGATTGTGTGCCCTTTTCAAGTTTCTTTGAGGTTCTGAGCTGTTCTGTCCTTTTCCTCTCAGGCACGTCATCTCAGAGCAGTTCTCCAGCACCCAGCACGCCAAACTCACCTGCAACATCTCAGCACATGCGGCCGAGCTCTCTTTATGGTCTCTCGCCCAAACTCCACCGGCAGTACCGTTCTGCTCGCTGCAAATCCGCTGGGAACATTCCTCTGTCTCCGCTGGCTCACACGCCGTCCCCTACTTCGTCTTCCCCGCCACCCATCGCTGGACACACCGTCGGCAGCTCCAACACCACACAGGCCTTCCCCGCCAAGCTCCACGCCTCTCCTCCAATCACACGCCCCCGGCCCAAGAGTGCAGAACCACCCCGTTCGCCTCTTCTTCAACGGGTGCAGTCGGCAGAGAAGCTCGGCCCACCCCCTCCACCTTCATTTCCGTCCTCCTCGTCTTCCGTGGGCTCGGACAGAAAAGGAGGGCTTTGCGTGTCCATGAGGAAGCATGGTTTGGAAATTGTGCACGCTGAATACCGGCGGGACTCGTTCCACTGTGAACACGCCCTCCAGAGCCTGATGGAGATTGAGGGTGAGAACACGCCTGGGGCTCCGCCCTCTCCACCCGACCAGACACCAACACACACGCCCGCCCAGCTCACGATGAGTCCGGTGAGGCAGCTCGGGAGGCAGGACTCATTGGCGGGACAAGAGTCCGAGGAGAAAGCGAGGCAGCCCAACTCAAGTGAAGTCGTTTTAAGGACTGCGTCAAAAACCCAACCAGTAGCACCCACCTTGGATCCTAAATCAACCCAGTCTGGCGAGCCACCTCAGAAGGAGAAAGTGGCCTCCAAGTCTGAGTCTTCTCACGTATCAGTTGTCTTGACAGGGAAGGAAGCAGTTGTATCTGGCCCCAAGATCCCAGAGCAGACGCCAGTTGTCCAGGGCTCTGGAGCACAGGAACTCAAACCCCATAGCCTTCAAACTGATGGTCCTAAAGGGCTGGAAAATGGAAAAGACATGGGAAAGATCCCAGTGAAGGCGAAAACTGCGCAGGCAATGGCTCCAGAAGCAAACAAGTCAGGTAAAGGTCCTCTAAACATTGAGGGGACTGCACCTAGTCCTGTTCCTGCACCTAAAGTCTCAGAAGCAGTTCCTGCCCAGTCCAAAACCATTGAAGAACGGGTTCAAACCACATCAGGGTCAACCAGAGGCCCTCAAGAGGAAAGATGTCGCCTGGAAGCAGCCGAAGAGTCCCCAGCCTCTTCTTCTCCAACCGCCCGATCGCCTTGCACAAGCAAATCACGTGCTGTATCCCCTGGCGACAGGTCCAGCTTCGTGACGCAGCTCACCAGTGTGGCTAAAACTGTGCTCGGGCCGATGAAGTTGGGCTCTCAGGATGGCGGCAAGGCCAAAGACAGCGCCAAAGCCAACGAGGACAAACGAGGCACCACGTTGGGAAAGTCTGAGGCCTCGTCTGGGAGTCGCCGTGGCTTGACGGGAACATGGCCCGGTCCTGGATTGTCAAAGCCCGAAAAGGCATCAAAGAGCTCTTCCAAGCATTCGTAATATTCTTAATGGGAACTTTCAGTTCGTAACTTTAAATAGGATGTGTTCCCAGTATTTGTCCAAATGCAGACTGTTCAAAAGATTCTACAGCCATCAAACCAAGATATTACACACAAAAAATCAAGTAAAGGTGCTTCAAAATGACCGTTGTCAAATATGTTTGTTTGTGCATATGCTGTAAGAATATATGCACTATTGTATGTGGATGTAGAACAAACCAGTATGTCTCTCTAGATGCATGTTACATGTATATTGTGAATCAATGAGTCAAAAAAATGAGATATGAAAAATGAAACAAAGACCTAATGCTAGTGAACACTGCACATCCAATCATTCCTGCCCGGTCTGTATAGGGCATGACCTGTCATTCACCACCATATCAACCAATCAGTTTGGCAGATTTAGAAACGCGAGGTTGTTAAAGTGTTTACTTAGTGACCGACACCATAGATCTAAACGATCTCAGTCCAGTACCTCAGCAATACTGTTAAACTGCCAACAGTAGCGCTATACTAGAGGCAACAGAATGCCTAACTAGAGGTTTGGGAGGGTTTAACTGGTGGAAAAGGGAATTAATTGTTGCACAAGGACAGAACCATATGTATAAGTGCTTGTTTCTGTTGTCTTAATTACATTTGCACTGGAAATGCCCAGCAAAAGTCAACATGAAATCAGAATTCACCATGTTTACTTTCTTAATGGATTGCAATGTTGTTTAATCTGCATAAAATGTAATATTTGATCCACCCTGACTAAGTCTGTAGTCAAATAGCTACTTAGTAGGAAATGCAGCCTTTTTACCGACTAGTTAATGGAGTAATTTAATGCATAAACAGATTTGGAAAAGAAGCATGACTGTTATGGAATTAAATTGGGTTGCAGATGTCGTTTCATGTTGACTTTTATGTGGATGTATGTAAATGTCTTTAGAAAGGAGTAAGGAGAGTATATATAGTTTTAATTTGCCACTCTGAGACTGAAGGGAAAACCTCAAGGATGACATTGTTAAGAAATGATATTGAGATTATTAGATGAACTCTATGAAGAAAATAGGTCACTATGATGTCATCCTGTTAGAATATATACTGTATATTATAGGCCAGTAAATGCACTGTGGATTATACACTTGAATTCTTACAAATCTGACGAAGCCTGAATTCATCTTTAGTATATGCGGAAGAGTTTGTGAAGTGTGAGGTGGTACATGTGTAGATGTGTTTCATTTGGCTCCATTCAGGGCTTTTAATTCACTTTTGCTACATTGTGTCCAAATTTTATAGGAAGTTATGACGTAGAAGGATGACATGTGAACGTCTAGTGGTCTGCGAGAGATGAAACGATGTTTTAGAAGTGGCTTCATGTTACATGAGGAACTGATCCAATCTGTTTACACTTTAAATCACACGGTCACTCTCACGTTTGTGTGAACGTCCTTTGGAGACTCTGTGTGTAGTGAATCTAGCGATGTCTTAGGAGTGTTTGGTGCCATGATAATGCAATGATTTTCTTCCAAATCAGCCGATCCTTGATCCTTGATTGCCAATAGAGGACTTTACACTTCACCCAGATATATTAACCTGAATATGTTCTTTGGTATTTTCATCTAGACGTAGTACCACAATAATACCATTTTTTTTGGACATACACAATGGTATTGCCCTGAATATACATGGATATGTTAATGATTCAGTGGTGTATCTATGATCCATGGTACACTCTAAAAAATGCTGGGTTGTTTCAACCCAATGTTGGGTCAAATATGGACTAACCCAACTGTTGGGTTAAATTTTGGTTACATTTTTAAATGAGCTTTTTAACCCAACAGTTGGGTTAATCCATATTTGACCCAACATTGGGTTGAAACAACCCAGCATTTTTTAGAGTGTATATATCAGGTACCATCATTGTACCATGATAACACCACAGTACTTTTTGTAAGAATAATGTCATATTTTATAAGTTTAATAATATTTGGGTAGGGTGTATATGCCTTTATTGTGTTTTCAGATTGGTTTGTGCTGTGAAGTGTGTGTATGTAGGATAGATCGTGTCAGTGAGTTTAGATTAGACACCGTTACTCACGCAACAAGTACAAGCAATGTTACAGAATGCACTTTATTGATTTATCTCTTTGTATTTATTTATTTGTTTATAATGTTATTTGAATGATTTTCGCCCTGTTTGATTATTAAAAACTGCGCTGCTTTGCATAAATCTTCCTCAAACGGTTTTACCTGTGAATTTTTTTGTACATTCACTTCTTATATCATTGTTTATTTCAAATTTTTTATGATTTCTCACCTCAGGCAATGTTATAAATGAATGCAATTTTAAAAATATCAATAATAAAGTACAGTAATAATGAATAAGCCAACTGTTTTGTGTTGTCTGTCCTCTTGTGTTTGTATATAAATGCTTAAATGATAAATTAAATATTGTTTAGTTATAGCAGGATTTGGGACAAATGATGTGCACATCAAAGTTTAAAATAATCTATAAAAACTATAAAAAAAAAATAGATCAATAAAGGTACAGACTCTTACCATTTTCTGTTCCCTCAGACCAAACACTATTGTAATATGTTTAAACCCAGTATAATGATCTAATACTTAGTGTACTTATTCTATGGCAAGCCATTTTAACTTTTAATGTTTAAAATGTACTAGCTATTTTCATGCTACTAGTACTTATTTTTTTAGACACTAGTTAATATTTGATGAGGTACTAGTACATCTTCATTAAACAACCTAGTGCTTATTCTTTAGATGCTAGTGCTTATTCTTTAGGTAATAACTTTAGGTAGTATTTATTCATTAGATACTAGTTCTTATTTATTAGATACTAGTACTTATTCCAATAGTTACTAGTATTTAATTATACTCTTCTTGTTAAGAAAATTACTTAACTTAACTTGACTTCTTAACTTAACTTACCGAACTTATCGGACTATTACTTTTTGAATTTACATTTCTGCTCAGAATGCTAATAATAATATTTTGCATATTAACAAATCATCAGGAAGCTGTTGGCTGGAGACGAGGCACATGATAGCGTTGCTTGTCAAAACTAGCAAATTTGAACGATTAAGGATTTAATATTGAAATACTGACAAAAATTCACTACGGGTAAAATTAATTCACATATATGTTGACTGTTTTGTTCATCAGTGCTCTGTAGATTAGACTATGAACACTCAGTTATTCAGATGTTTCATTTTTTGACATATGTTCTATTAAGGAACACTTTATTATAATGAAAACGTATTTTTGCCAGTGATGTAAATAATGTTTCTATTTTGTTCGCTATTTTTTCATGTTATGTTTCAGATTTTACACGCGAAAATGCTGGGTTATTTCAACCCAATTTTGGGTCAAATATGGACTAACCCAACTGTTGGGTTAAATTTTGGTTACATTTTTAAATTTACTTTTTAACCCAACAGTTGGGTTAGTCCATATTTGACCCAACATTGGGTTGAAACAACCCAGCATTTTTTAGAGTGTATGTTGTCAGTTTCTTCCCTCAGGCAATCCATCCCATGAACACTTAACAATAACTGTGGATCACACAACATTATTTATACACTTTACACACACTTATTTATCTAACACACATACTTAGTTTACATTTCAAATTTGCACATAATATACCTGTACCTACAACTGTCTATTGTTATATACCTGTACATACAATTGTTGATTTGTATATTTTTATTCCTTAGTTTCTTGTTCTATTTTTCTATTTTTTATTTATCTGTGTTTTTGTTCTGTCACAGTCAGTCTGTTGCCCTGTGGAGCTTCTGTAACTAAAACAAATTCCTTGTATGTGTAAACATCCCTGGCAATAAAGCTCATTCTGATCTGATTCTGATACGAGTGACCTCTGATGGCAGGATGACGGCACGATAGCAGTGATATGAATTTATTCAGGTAACGTATAAGCAGTTTCGCTAAAAATTTTAAACTTCCAATAGAACATATTAATATTGTTATTTTAAATAATTTTTTTTTTTTTTTTTTTGTTTTTATAATTTTAATATTGGCTCCTTTGTTTGGGGGGGACATTCTGCAGCTGTTACCTGGAATCGATAAATTTTTATTATTTATTTTTTTATTAATTTGCGTAAATTATGGCTACATTTATTTTTCCCATTTTTATCTAAATAATTTAGCATTTTTTAACTTTTAAAATTACCAAATTGTATATGACATTTTTTATTATATATTTATGATTAATATAAACTATACATTAATAAATAGGGTCTAACATTAATTATAAACTATTAATTCATCTGTCTAATAATGTCTAAAAATATAATAATTATGTCTACCAAGCTCTGATAATGTATGGAATATTATACAGACTATCCAAATTTTAATAAAACATAGCCTGTACTTGCGCACAGATGGTATTGTCCCTTTAAAATTAAAATTCTGTCATAATTTACCCAGGTTGTTCTAAACCTACATAAAGTTCTTTCTTCTGTTGAACACAAAAGAAGATAATATGAAGAATGTGGGTAACCAAACAGCTGCTGGTAAAAAAAATAAAATAAAAAATTCACCACATTCTTCAAAGTATCTTCTTTTATGCTCAACAGAAGAGAATGCCATACAGGTTTGGAACGTCTTGTGGGTGTGTAAACGATGACAAAATTTTAATTTTTAGGTGGACTATCCCTTTAAGTCAGACAGTCCACTGTGAGCAACTGAAATGCTTCTCTGCAAACAGCGCGTTCATCATTAGTTACAGGACAGACCCATTGATAACTTTCCCATTCAGCTGGGTCCCATCACTAACCCATGTATGCAGACTCATGTAGGCACCAAATGGGAGCTACCTGGTTTACCCATATGGGCCCTATATGGAGCCCATCAAGGGCCCATCATCAGCTCATCTGGGCTAACACATGTGGGGCCACCATGGAAACTGAGGACAAAATTAGCTGGGTCCCAGTTGGGTAGCCCAGGTGGGCCCCATATATCAGCCCATTTGTAACCCCTATGAGGCCCAGTTCGATGTAAATGTAAAACTTTGAGACTGAAAGTAAAAAGAGAAGTGCAAAAAGTAATAAGAGATGTGTGAATATGTCATTGTCAAAGCCTCTGCTCAATTTCTGTTTCACTTCTCGCTTCTGTTAGGCTTCATTTGAATTAATTCATGCTTGTTACTTGATACTTTAACAACACGTTCTTGATCACTTAATGCTGTCTTGGTTAGCATTGTGAAAAAGATTGATTATAAATGGCCGTGACCTGAAGAGCTTCGCGGCCTCAAATATGTGAGACTCCAGAAGAGCGTGTGAAGCGTGTGCATGGGACGGGAGGAAGAACCTGCTGAAGAGTCCGAATTCGGCACAACACTGAACCCGGTGACGGTGAAATAATATCCACAATGGGTAGGCAACAAATCAATTAGAAATAAAAATATAGAAGTTATGTTATAATATATATTCTATATTATATATAATAGTATATGTATATATATCTATATATATATATATACAGTGCTTAATTTGAGCCAATCCTGCCGATTCCTGCTCTCTCATTCAGCACAAATCCAAATGTTTCCATATTTGCAATGTATTTCAATGTTAAACTATTATTTATAACCCTTGCGAAAAAGAAGTTTATTCAAGTGTGCTATTATTGTACTTCTTTTAAACTAAAAATAGGAACGTATACTTTGTCTACTTTTTATGTACTTCTCAGAAATGGGCTTTATGCACTTCTCAGAAATATACTTAAAATGACATTTAAGTATTCTTGACTTATACTTAGAAAAAGTCTAAATGTATTTGAGCTATAATTGTGCTCCTAGAATCTGTGTTTTCATTGTTATACTGTAGGGGGCGCTATTACACATCTTCTGTACAGAATTTCCAAAATACAAGTGAAGAAGAAACTGAAACAACAGATGCTTCCACGTGTAATCTAACATGATCATTAGACATTAAACAGCATCAAAACTGTGTAATGTTGATGTAATGTCGACCAATGAAGATGTAATAATGTCTGTCAAGCTTTGGGGTGCTGATCGAGTTTATCTATGTTTTGATTATCATTCTGAATCTAATTCATAGTCTTTTTTCTGCTTTTTGTTCAAAATGTTGTTTTTTTCTTTATTTTTTATTTATGAAACTTATCCACATTCAAGTGTTTAAAAAAAGGAATGCATGAAGCTAGAATAAAATGTTTTTGTTTACAAGCAGATACCCTGTTCTTTTGATGTTTTTATGTTCAGTTATTCATGTAACAAAATATATACAAAATTAATACCTAAATATGGACATAGTAGTATACTTAAAGTATGATGTAAGTTCACTTAAAGAAAACTTACGAGTGTACTTGTAGTATAAAACTACTAAACTAGTATTTTACTGAGACTATACTTCAAAGTGTACTAAAAATACTACTACAAGTATTTCATTAGTAAACTATCAGTTTGCCTTTAAGTTCACTTTTAGTATAGTTGCAGTACAAACTAAACATTTTGATGTAAACTAGTTGTGTACTCAAAGTTTACTACTGTTATACTTAAAGTATACTTAAAAGTATACTTTTATATACTAGAAAGTTGGCCAATTTAGTCCCAAGGTGTATTGAAATATTACACTTACAAGTATACTACTAGTACATTGATATTTGTGTACTTACTACATAAAGTATACTTAAAATTTACTTGAACTTTACTTAAGTATACTTATTAAAATAAACTTGAAGTATACTACTTTTTGGTAAGGAATGTAACTAGGCTTCGTGCGCGTTCGCATCACGACGGGAAAAAAATCATCCAATTCATATGCGCAAAAATGTGCTTGGCATAACAGCAACTGTAGACCGGTTATACTATGGACTCTTTAAATTGATATGTTTGGCTGACTGTATTTTATTTTGATTATGAACAGACTGCAATGGCAAGTTTGAATTGCTATACTCTGTTTGTGTGTGTTTGGTGTGTGTGTGTGTGTGCGGAGGCGCCGGCGCCGATCAACAGATGACACCTTAAATAGCCAAGGCCGACTCCATTTTTGGTCAACAATAGAGTAGAGATACACCGCAAAGTGGTTATAAGAATAATAATAAAACGACACTAGCTTTCTCTATTCGTTTTGTATTCATCTATTTTTCTTTTTGTTTTTATTTATTATACAATTTCACTAAGCGAAAAACATGCCTACTAACACAAGCTTGCTCTATTCTTTTTCTATTCTATCTGTTTTCTTTTTATTTATTAGGCCTATATAATAAAAAAAAAACTTGCACGTGGTATAGTCAAGCTGAGCCTTCTAGCACTTGCAAATCATTGCTCTTTTGTTGACTTTGCTTCCATCCATTGTCCTCATTTGTAAGACGCTTTGGATAAAAATGTTAATTTTTACTTTTTTGCACACTCGCAATAAAAAGAACATTTGTGTTTTTGTAATTAAGCAAACAAACAGGATGCGCGTTCTGTCATCTCGGTTCTTGGTTTCCTTTCCGTGAACCAGGGGTAAGTTCAAGCTCAAACCGGTGTGCACCGTTTTGGGGGCTAGCGAAAGTTCAAATAACCGGTTTGAACGCCATGTTTCCTGGAAACGGTGTGCAACGGGTTTGAGATGCGTTTTCTCTTGTTTGGTGGGTGTGTCAAACATGTCAGCCCAATCAGCAGCAACATGTATATAAACCACGCGGTATTAAAGAGACAGCTGCACAATGTAATTAACATCAAAATATATTCACAAGAGCAAGTATATTGTTTGCATGTGTTTATTTACTTTAAAGGCAAAATAACTGAAATAATAATAAGAGCACAAGTATAGATCTTGAACTTCTTTAAGTCTGTCTAAATATCATTTGTAATTGCAATGTCTTCTGGTCCATATCTTTTCCTTAGGAAGGTGTGCTAGACACACATGATTAATGTAACAAAAATACTATACATATTTGTATGTTTTGCTATTGTATTGTGGAGTGACACTTTCATAAACTTTTCTATATTCCTCTGATTATATAATGGTAAATATTACAATATCATAGCACAACAACAGTGATCAGCAATAATGATAAGCCTAATACTCACAATAAAAATAATAAGTCATAGATCATACCACAGTCTCGGAGGTAAGAAGTGGATAATCCTTCACCTGAAATGGCCGTCTCTGTTCATCCTGAAATGCGAGCAAGATGTTTGGATCACATACTTAGGAACCACAGTTGCACAACTCTCTCACTCCCAGTGCGATGTTCTTTTTATGCTGGAAGGCAAGGGTCAGTGCTGTACCCTCGGCATATATTTTTGGCAGTATAAACACGTATTTATACGGAGTCATCAGGCTCCGAAAATTCTTCTTCCAAAAAGAACAGAATGGCCGTTCGCAGCTGGCCCTAGCTGCAACTGTGCATCAAACAGGCGTTTCAACGCAACCGTTTCCCGTTTAAAAACGTGTGCACTCATTTTGTTGGGGCTGAACGCAGCCCTGTTTACGGATCGCTGCGCCTCAAATCTGTTTTATATCTGTTAATTATTTTTTAGTCAGATTATATTTTTAGCATATTATACCTTTCTATAAGTATTATAGTGGATTTTATTTTTTGTAACAATTTTGTTATTTTTAATGTAACTTACATATATTTTCCTTAAATCATCCTGGCGACCCATTTTTGAGCCATGGGTTTGAAAACCTAGGCTGTATAGTTAGGTCCATGCAGAAACTTGTGAACGATGCTCTTATAGTTTTGTCATCACCGTTTAGTGACGTCACTGAATGTTCCGGGAAAAATAAAGGTAATCCATTAATAAGTAACATTTTCTTAAAGTGGATGTAATTCATCAAAAATGTATAAAATATGCAGCGGGTTTGTGACTTCGATATAGACAAGTTTTAGTTTAATTGTGTGTTCGGTATTTTGAGATGATTATTTTGTGTTCTGCTTGGTTTTATAGATGCAGTCACATCATATGCAGCGAAAGAGTTCGACCTACGTAAGTTTCAAATACTGAAAAAAAACAACCTCACATCACATTTTGTTTGTTTGTTTATTTATTGATTATTTTGTAAATTAATAATTTTGAGAGTTTGTTCAAATCTCAACATTCTGTCGTTGATCTGTTCATCAACTTATAATAAATAACCTTCATATGTTCTCTAATTCACAAATTCAAGTCATGATTTATAAAGGTTTGATTGTTATGCGTCATATGGATGATTTTATTTTCAGACAGGCGAAGGCGGCAAAGTCTAAATGATCCTCCTACGAGTAAGTCAATTAAATTATAGATTACACTAATAATGTAGTGTCTGGACCAATCAAAAACACAATTTGTCATTTGATTTAACAAATCAATTATTCCTTAGATTAACAAACATTCACAGACCCCTCAGCCAGTAAACATACTGGGTGCCAAAATGTCTGTGAACGAGGCCCGGGATCCTGGTTACCATGGCAACCCTGACACCTCTGCTAGACCAGATAGATTTTACGACCTAATGGCATGTTGAGAGTCACCCCTCTCACTACAATTTCCATAGGAAATCCACAATGCACAGTAGAAATGGACTTTTCTTCTAATTAATTCATAGGAAAACCTTTCTTTGAATGAACACACATATCCTTCAGGTCATTTTGTATGTTGTCTTTGATATTTTTTGACTATTCTATGCATGCTTATGATGGAACCCATTCCTGTCATCTTGCTATATGTAATCCTACCATGTTTAGTATGTATGAATTCGCCTTCTGATGATCTAAACGAGTGTGTATATTATATGTTGGTACATAGGAAATATATTAGTGTCCTGAGAATCTGTAGTAATTTCGATTCAAGTTCCATATGCAAATTACCATGCTTCCACACAAAGAGCCATAAAAACTCCCCAGTATCTCAAAACTCTCCCACTTGGAATACCGGCCTTTCTCATTGGACAAGCCCATCTTGAGAGGCGGGGATCTTCTCCGACCTTAAAGGCCTCACTTCATGTGACCCGCCCAGGTTCGGTGGTTCTGTTAGTTTCTGAGAAGATGTGAGCTACAATGCTTCAGGACATCCTTAAGTACGTGCCAGGCTTCGGCCTTGACTTTTCCATTCATCAAGATTCTCTGACTCAAACTGGTTCTTTTTCATCAACCAACTTCAGCAAAGATCAACTTGAACTTTTGGACTGCATCAAGCCTTTCTTTCAGACAGACGAGACGTGCAAGTATTCAAACTTAGTCTTATTAATTGATACATTAGGTATTATTTGCACCTTTTTACAAAGGTGTGTTTTGAACTAAGAATCTGATGTTCCCTTCATGCTGTAGATCTGCTGAATATCAAATGATACCATAGCTTCATATTTTTATTTATCTTCTTTTTACTGCCTAAGCTTTAACCCTTCCCTATACCAACTGTATGCGTGTGTGTATGTGTATGTTAGACCAGTTTAAGTGTATGTTAGACCAGTTTAAGTGTTTATGTAGTATGTTAGACTAGTTTAAGTGTTTATGTAGTTAATAAAGTCTTACTTGTATCACACTTGACGTTGTTCATTGTTTGCTCATAACTGGAGTCACTTATTCATGCAGATTTATGCTACAAGCTTTTTGTACAGTAAGGAAGTTATTTCCCTTACCAGGAAATTAACGTTCTTAGAATTGACAGACAGTTGACCCTGAGAGGTCAGCTAAATATCTACAGCGGATCTAAATATTTATAATTAATTATAACTAGTTATGATTAATTATTCTTCATATTTCCCCATGAGCTGATTCGCTACAATTCGTAGGTACAATGTAAATATGACTGCATATTTTTTCTTACATTCAGTAAACGGTTTGTTGAGGATTCACGCTGTAATGTGAAATGTAAATTATTTTACACAACCATACCATTTCTCATTTTTATATTCAGTAATGTAAATATGAAAATGTACATTTAAATGAAAATTTTAAATGGTCAGTGTTGTGGTATTGCTGCAGATTTTTAGTGTTTCTAACTTTGCGGTATGCATTTTGTGTGTTCTAGTGAGTGATCTGAGGATTGTTCTTCTGGGGAAGAATCTATCAGAAAACAGCAGAGCCAGAAACCTAATCCTGGGAATAGATCTGCGTGAGAATGAAGAACCTACAGCTTTAGAGCAGCTCAGTGTGATGAATATCGGTGGAATGGTGAAGGACAGACACGTCACAGTCATTAACACCCTTCATCTACTGAATCCTAACCTCTCAGACCATCAGATCACACAGACAGTGAGAGACTGTGTGAATCTGTCTGATCCAGGACCTCATGCATTCATACTCATACTGCAGTATAAAGACTTCACTGAGGAGGACATGAGAAGAGTGAAATATGTGCTGAAAGAATTCAGTGAGGATGCGATTAGACGCGCCATTGTTCTCACGACTGATAAAGAGATATACAGATCAATAATTCATTCCATAATCAGCCATCCTGAACAGTTGATTGTAGGTAATGCTCCGGAGACAGCTATTCATCAGTTAATAAAGGAGTGTGGAGGAGGACATCTTCAGCTGGATGAAATAAAACCAGAATTGCAAGCAGACATATTTAAAAGGGTTGATAAGATACTCAAGGAAAACAAGGAAGAATATCTCACATGTGACATATTTCATGATGTCGTAGGATCATCTGTGGATGAAGAGCAGCTCAATTCAGAGGAAGAAAACAAGAAGAGCTCTCACCACAATAATGATGGAAAACCCAAAGAGAGACAGAAAAGGAGAAGTGGTGAAGGAGGACTCTTTTGTAAGTTTTCAGAATTGCTCTTTTAATGCTGTGAAAATGAACTCAGTTTATATAGTGTGCAATTAAACATTGCACAGTCTGATCAGTACTTACAGGGGTTGGACAAAATAATGTGTCAAATTACAGAATAAAGACAATGAAAAGATTAAGGAAAGATCATAGCAATGTTGATTTTTTTTTTCACTGCAGTCTAAACAAATGACATGAACCCTAAATTATTTTGTCCAACCACTGTGTAACTTTTACTCTGTTGACTGTGTCAAGTGTGTTGTAAAAGAGAAAAAAGAAAAAAGAAAGAAAAATAATCTGTTACAAAAATTTAAGTTGAATTAAAACTGCCATCTTTAATATTTGTTAAACTCAAACTGATAGAATACAAGCGAATCATATGACAAGGAGCTAGGAGACTAGGATTAAAAGTGGAACGGGAACAATTGTTAACTCTTTGTACAGAAAGAAGAACAGAAAATAAAAGCAGCATAGTGAAGTGCAAAAAACAAAAAGATACTTGATCCTTAGTGGTCTCAACCGTTACGCTTGTGTTGTCAGAATGTCAGGATATAGCATGTGGGAACATTGTTTTATATTGCTTAGATATTTATTAAATTTTTACTTGTTTACTTTTCCTCCAGCCAATTTAAGAAAGAAAAATCCAGATATTCATATTCGTCCCAACAGTAAGTTGATTAAACCATAGTAAGCTACATACAATATAACTTAACACAAGAAGTGTTAAAGGGATAGTTCACCCAAAAAGGTGAAAAAACCCGTAAGACCTTCGTTCATCTTCAGAACACAAATTAAGATGTTTTGGATGAAATCTTTGTGATCCTGCATAGACAGCAAAACAACTACCACATTCAAGGCCCAGAAAGGTTGTAAGGACATCGATAAAATAGTCCACTTGACATCAGTGGTTCAATTAAAATTTGATGAAGCTATATGAGAATACTTTGTATGCACAAAGAAAACAAAAATAACAACTTTATTCAACAATTTCTTCTCTTCTGCGTCAGTGTTCGATGCATGTTCACGACAGTACAGCGGCGCATGTGTGTGCTTAAAAACCATGCGCAAGTCGTTATTTTTGTTTTCTTTGTGCACAAAAAGTATTCTTGTAGCTTCGTAAAATTACGGTTGATCCACTAATGTCACATGGACTATTTTATAGATGTCCTTACTACCTTTCTGGGCCTTGAACGTGGTAGTTGCATTGCTGTCTATGCAGGGTCAGAAAGCTCTCGGATTTCATCAAAAATATCTTAATTTGTGTTCTGAAGATGAACGAAGGTCTTACAGGTTTGGAACGACATGAGGGTGAGTAATCAATGAAAGAATTTTATTTTTGGGGTGAACTATCCCTTTAAGAAAGTATGCTATACCAAAGCTCTTAATTTGTTTTTGTTTTTCAGTGTCAGCAAATTCATCTAGAAAACAGAAGCTGAACCTGGTTCTGTGTGGAAGTAATCCAACATTTAAAGTCTCTGTGTCCAAACTTTTACGAGGGAAGAAGATTAAACCTCCAGATCAGAAAGCAAGCAGTGAAGAGTGTGTGAAGAAAGAGGAGAAGACTCACGGTCGTCTGATCAGTCTGGTGGAGCTTCCAGCTCTCAGTCGGCTCTCAGAGGAGGAAACGATGCGTCAGACTCTCAACTGTGTGTCTCTCTGTGATCCTGGAGTTCATGTTTTCATCATTGTCATTCCTGTTGCTCCACTGACTGATGAAGAGAAAGCAGAAATAGAGAAGATCCAGAAGACTTTTTACTCCAAACAGCATGTCATGCTGCTGTTCACATCGGAGCTCAGTGTTGAAGGATTTGCATTAGATTTTGTCAAATCCAGCACAGAATCTCAGAGGTTAATCAGTCGCTGTAGAGGTCAATACAGAGTGATGGGGTTTCATGAACCTGAAAACTCAAGACAGATCCCAGAACTGCTGGATTGTATAGAAAACATGAAGACGGAACCGTATTCACTACAGACGTATGTGAAAGCTCAGGAGAACAGAGTCAGGAATGATCTAGAGGAAAAACTGAGTGAAATGAAGAGTAAAATCAAAGAGTTGGAGCAGAAAATTCAGTCAGAAGGTGAGTAAGGAGTAAGAGTAAAGTAATTACTGTCATTTACGGTCATGGAATTGGAAATTTGTTCACAAAGTAATTCCACATGCAGTGATTATGCAACTGACTATCAGTATTCACACACACATGTCTATACAGTATATATATATATAATACAGTGGGGGAAAAAAAAGTATTTAGTCAGCCACCAATTGTCAAGTTCTCCCACTTAAAAAGATGATAGAGGCCTGTAATTTTCATCATAGGTTTACCTCAATTATGAGAGACAAAATGAGAAAAAAAATCCAGAAAATCACATTGTAGGATTTTTAAAGAATTTATTTGCAAATTATGGTGGAAAATAAGTATTTGGTCAATAACAAAATTTCATCTCAATACTTTGTTATATACCCTTTGTTGGCAATGCCAGAGGTCAAACGTTTTCTGTAAGTCTTCACAAGGTTTTCACACACTGTTGCTGGTATTTTGGCCCATTCCTCCATGCAGATCTCCTCTAGAGCAGTAATGTTTTGGGGCTGTCGATGGGCAACACGGATTTTCAACTCCCTACAAAGATTTTCTATGGGGTTGAGATCTGAATACTGGCTAGGCCACTCCAGGACCTTGAAATGCTTCTTCCGAAGCCACTCCTTCGTTGCCCGGGCGGTGTGTTTGGGATCATTGTCATGCTGAAAGACCCAGCCACGTTTCATCTTCAATGCCCTTGCTGATGGAAGGAGGTTTTCACTCAAAATCTCACGTTACATGGCCCCATTCATTCTTTCGTTACACGGATCAGTCGTCCTGGTCCCATTGCAGAAAAACAGCCCCAAAGCATGATGTTTCCACATGCTTCACAGTAGGTATGGTGTTTTTTGGATGCAACTCAGCATTCTTTCTCCTACAAACACGACAAGTTGAGTTTTTACCTAAAAGTTCTATTTTGGTTTCATCTGATATTATGACATTCTCCCAATCCTCTTCTGGTTCATCCAAATGCTCTCTAGCAAACTTAAGACGGGCCTGGACATGTACTGGCTTAAACAAGGGGACACGTCTGGCACTGCAGGATTTGATTCCTGGCGGCGCAGTGTGTTACTGATGGTAGCCTTTGTTACTTTGTTCCCAGCTCTCTGCAGGTCATTCGCTAGGTCCCCCCGTGTGGTTATGGGATTTTTGCTCACAGTTCTTGTGATCATTTTGACCCCACGGGTGAGATCTTGCGTGGAGCCCCAGATCGAGGGAGATTAACAGTGGTCTTGTATGTCTTCCATTTTATAACAATTGCTCCCACAGTTGATTTCTTCAAACCAAGCTGCTAACCTATTGCAGATTCAATCTTCCCAGCCAGGTGCAGGTCTACAATTTTGTTTCTGATGTCCTTTGACATCTCTTTGGTCTTGGCCATAGTGGAGTTTGAAGTGTGACTGTTTGAGGTTGTGGACAAGTGTCTTTTATACTGACAACAAGTTCAAACAGATGCCATTAATACAGGTAACGAGTGGAGGACAGACGAGCCTCTTAAAGAAGAAGTTACAGGTCTGTGAGAGCCAGAAAATCTTGCTTGTTTGTAGGTGACCAAATACTATTTTACCGAGGAATTTACCAATTAATTCTCTAAAAATCCTACAATGTGATTTTCTGAAAAAAATTTTCTCATTTTGTCTCTCATAGTTGAAGTATACCTATGATGAAAATTACAGGCCTCTCTAATCTTTTTAAGTGGGAGAACTTGCACAATTGGTGGCTGACAAAATACTTTTTCCCCCAATGGAATATATATATATTATATATATATATATTATATATCTATATAACTATATATAATATATATATATATATAGATATATATTGAATGCTCATTTGTTTTAATGCGTCGTGACGCTGTCGCCATTTCTATGTAAAATCTATCAAAATACATGTCATGGCGAATGTGTTAGTATGCTCGCGACTAAAAAAAAACGAGTTGAAACGTACGCGTGACCGGAGCATGAATATGGTGAAATCCTGCAGGCACTTTAATACGATGTATGATGTACTTCTCGATCATGACCTTCATTATGAGTAATGATTAGGAGTCGTTTTATTGTAAAAAAGTGATATGTCACGCATGACTGTTAACATCCAGTGTTTAACATCTTATGAAGGTCCAGATCTTCTCTCTCTCACACACAGACTCATTCGTCTTCTAACTCATAAACTTTATCATTCAAGTATCTTTACCTCACATAAGTTTTCATACATTACCTCAGGTTGTTGCATAATGCTGTCGCCTCGAGGGAAAGAATGTGTTTTTTTTTTGTGATTCCTTCGCAATCTGCCTGCCAATTGTCAATTAAAACTGCATATCCGTCCAGGGAGCTAAAACTCATTAGCTGGCGGAGAAAAGAAAAGAAGCCAGAAACTTTCATGCCTGTGTCTAAATTAGACATGCAGATCATTAGACGAACTCAAACAAGTTTCGAGTTTGTCGGAGAAGAAATAAAAGTCAATCTGTTCAAGCCCCTCCAACGAGAGAGACAGAAATGAGCAGCAAGAGAAACCGATACCGGATCTGTTCTAAATTTGAGCTACATTTGAAGACAGCATCCTATTGACAGAGACAACTCATAAGTGACTGATTTACATCAATCTGCATGGCAACAACTTCAATGTTTGTAACTAATCAGTTGACGGTAGCCATTGACTTCAACAGTATGGGAAAAAACACTATGGAAGTCAATGGCTACCATCAACATTCTTCAAAATATCTTCTTCTGTGTTCAACAGAAGAAAGAAACTGTACATGTGCAATGACACGAGGACGAGTAAAAGGATTACAAACGGTCATTTTGGGGTACTACCCCTTAAGTATATAAAACTATTTAACTATATAAAAAAATTGTAGCTTGAAAATAAAACAAAATGAAACATAGAGAAATTAAAACTAATTTTATTTTTAGATACATTTCTCATTTTTAAGTTTTGATGTACTAAAATAACTAAAACTAAAATGAATAAAAAATATATACAATATGAAAAACTAATAAAAATGACAAAAACAACAAAATTACTCAAACTTAAAATGAAAACTTAAAATGAAAACAGAAAATGCCAAAGATAAAATAAATCATAGTATAGCAATAATACAAAAATAAAGAAAATCTGAACCAGTTAGTATTATTTAGATACTATGCATTAAGATTTGGTTACCTTATATATATATATATATATTTTTTTATTTCAGTTTTAGTAATTTTGTTGTGTGCTTTTCTCATTTGTATTAGTTTTTGTTTTTTAAATGTTTATTTAGCTTTATTTTTTATAATTTGTCCTTTTTTAATAATTCTTAATAATTGTAACAATTTAAAATTTATTTATTTGCCTAAAATGTATTTTATTTCAGTTGTTGCAAAGACAAAAATTAAATTTTCACTATGTTTTCAAGTTTTAAAAAAAACTATCTAAAAAAAAAATATATATATAATTAAGCTGTATTTCCATTGCTGAAAATTATTTTTAATAATTGTAGTTTTAGTGAACAGAATCAACACTGAATCCTAGCATACAAATACATGAAAGTGTGTTTAGGCATCTATATTCACTTAGTGTACAAAGACAATAAATATGAAATTGCATGTATTGAAGACATCTAAGATATCTTTGTTTGACCAGGTGGACCCGGTTTTGCTTAAAAAATGAACCCCCCTAAAAAAAAAACTTTTTATTGTCCACTGGAATCAAACATTCAGAAGTACATGTCACAAATTAAGCATTATTACTATACATCTTAGTACTGGAGGGTGAGTCAAATCTCACTCTTAAAATCTGGTGATTTTTAAAATTCATGAAGAATCATTCTTTGAATCTGTATTTTAGGGCCAGTTGAAACTTGTAAATACATTTCGGCCTAAACTGGCATCTCTGAGTCAATGATGCGCAAGACAGCAATCAATAAAGCTGTCCTCTTATAATAGGTGCTAGTATGTAGTTTTGACTACTAAAGCAAAAAATACAATAATAGTTTGCAGATATGTAAGAAACATGCTAAGTTAAAGGGTTAGTTCACCCAAAAATGAAAATTAGGCTGCGTTTTACTCACCCCTGAGGCATCCTAGGTGTACATGACTTTCTTCTTTCAGACGAATCCAGTTGGAGTTATATCAAAAATTGTCTTTGATCTTTCAAGCTGTTTAATGCCGCTCAGCGGGTGTTGCATTGCTTCAGTCCAAAAGAGCTTAAATAAAAATCGCCCATCCATAAAAAAAAAGTGTCTCACACGGCTCCGGGGGTGAACAAAGGCCTCCTTTAGTGAATCGATGCGTTTTTGTAAGAAAAATATCCATATTCAAAACGTAATAATCACTTTAATGTAGCTTGCACTCACTGTTGTACAAGGAAGCAGTTCTGGGGGAATGCCGTATGAGGTCGGCTTTGCGGCAGTCCGGTACTAAAATCGCACCCAGTTCCAGTGGTGCTAAAACGCCAAAAAGTGGGTAGTTCCACAATTAGTTCTGGTACTATGAAAAGGTTCCCTTGGTGCGAAAGGACCTCATGTGTAAACTTCTGCATTTTATTTCCAAAAGTCTGTATCCTGAACAGAACTTCTTAGACCACCCAAACTTAGTAGCAGATCAACCTATCAAAATGACAGCAGACTTCTAGAAACGTTACTAGCATTTCAGAAGCTAAAAATCCCCTCTGACTTGATTCTTACCCAGCAAATAAAACTGAAAACAATCAGAGACATTGCCATTTGATTTGACTGAAAAACACCAGACTCGAATCTGCAATATATGTATCAATACATGAATTCCACCAACTTAATTTTTCAGGTGCTGAAGGTGAAGCACATGATCAGGAGTGTTTGAGGATTGTGCTGATTGGGAGGACAGGAAGTGGGAAAAGTGCAACAGGAAACACTATTCTGGGAAGAAATGAATTTGTGAGTCAGTCAAGTACAGATTCAGTGACGACTGTTTGTGAGAAGAGAGTTGATGTTGATGTTGATGGTCGATCAGTAGCTGTTGTTGATACTCCAGGTCTCTTCGACACAACACTGTCAAATGATCGAGTGGTGGAAGAAATAGTGAAATGCATTTCAATGTCGTCACCTGGACCTCATGTGTTCGTCATTGTGTTGAGTTTGGGAAGATTCACCAAAGAGTCAATGGACACTATGGATCTGATAAAACAGATCTTTGGTCATAAAGCTGCTCAGTTCAGCATTGTTCTGTTTACTAGAGGAGATGAACTGGCTGATGAATCCATACAAGATTATGTGAATAATTATAATTGTGCTGAACTCAAGAAACTGATCAGAGATTGTGGAAACAGATTCTTGGTCTTCAATAATAAAGAAAAACGAGACAAAACTCAAGTGATTCAACTGTTAAACATGATAGAAGAGGTGAAAAATACTAATGGCGGTCGATACTTCACTAACAGCATGTTTGAGGAGGCAGAGATGTCCATTAAGAAGAGGATGGAGGAAATACTGAAAGAAAGAGAAAGAGAGATTGAGGCACAAAATGAGGCATTAAAAGCCAAATATGAGCTGGAAAAGAAAAACCTGATGAAGAGACTCGAGGAGGAGAAACAGAGAGCAGATGAAGAGAGAATGAAAATGGAGAATCAACTAAAAGAAAAAGAGGAAAAACTCAGAAAAGAGTTTGAAGAGAAAGAGAAAACGGAACAGAAGAAACGAGAGATTGAAAACAAGAAACGAGCAGAAGAGGAAAAGCAGCAAAGAGACGAATATCATAGAAAAATCGAAAAGATGAAGAGAGAGACTGAAAACCAGAGATCACAGTATGAAAAACAGCAAAAAGAAAGAGAAAAAGAAGATAGAGAGAGAGAAGAGAAATACAGACAAGATCAAGAAATTATGAAAAATGAGCAAAAACGCAATATTGCAAAATTACAGATGAATCAAGAAGAGGAAATAAAAAAGAGAGATTTGGAGGAGAAAAGGAGGAATGAAGAAGAAGAGAAAGAGAGACAAGAATGGAAGAGAAAAATAAAAGAGGCTGAAAATGACAAAGAGACTCAAAATGTAATTAAACGACAGCAGAGAGAATGGGAGGATGAAAAGAAACGACAGATGAGAGAACGCGAGGAAGAGGAAAGAAAGAGAAAAGAGAAACACGAGGAACAACTGAGAGAAAAACAAGAAGAACTGGAGAAAATGAGAAAGAGATTTGAAAGAGAGAGAGAAGAAGAACGACAGAAGATCGAGGAGGAGAGACAGAAACAGAGAAGAGAGAGAGAAGAAAAAGAGAGAGAATATAAAGACAAGAAATCCGAAATGGACAGACATTATGAAAGACTGGAACGAGAGAGAAAAGAGGAGTGGGAGAGAAGAAAACGAGAAGATGATGAGAGACGAGAGGAAGAAAGAAAAAGATGGAAGAAAATGCATGATGATCTGAAACGAGAGCAAGAAGACGAGATCAAGAGAAGAGAAAAGGAGGAGAAGGAGAGGAAAGAAAGAGAAGATGAAATAAAAAAGGAATATGAAGAGAAAATAAAAGTCATAAAGAAGAAACATGAGGATGAAGCCAGAAAGCAAGCAGAAGAACTGAATGATTTCAGAGAGAGAAAAGAGCAGCACGTTCAGGAGCTCAGTGAGATGCTGGAAGAACGTCAGAAACAACAGGAATTACTGGAGAAACTCTATCAGCACCTGCAGGAGCAGAAAGGAGCTGAAATAAAGGAGCTGCAACAAGAAGTTGTAAAACTGAAAATTAAAACAAGCGGCTGTGTCATTCTGTGATTCTTTTCAAGGCGAGTGTCAAATAACAATAGGAATGCCTTATGTTTTATTTTCTGTTTTATGCTTCAATTTAATGTTCAGACAATACCTTTGCTCCAGACCTGCTTGTGCTAAATTGCATTTGCTAACTCCACCAATGTCTTATATTTGGCATGTGTTTTTATTTTATTGTTCTGAGTTGATTGACATTAGTGACACTGCAGTTGAACCATGTCAATCTCTCTCTCCCCTGTCTGTCTGCAGTATAGTATTTCTTTATATGTGACAAGAGCAGAACTTTAGAGGTCCTGTGATGAAAGACTGTGTTACAGTTGGGTGTTTTATGTGTTTATTGATTGATTTATTATAGCTTTGACACGGCCTGACTGTGTGAGTGTGTGTTCACTTGGTATCTGTCACCATGTTTTAGGGTAATTGGAGGACCAAAACATACTATACTATAGGGGTTGCACCGACTAATCAACTAGTCGACTTCAATGCTCTGCCATGACGCTTTAAGCTTGACGTCTACTAGTCGCTGGTCCTATAGAGGGCGCAACAGGATAAGGAAACTTTGAAGGACTTCCACATTTACACTCTGTTTCCAAACAGTTCAAATGACAAATAAATGCATACTCTGAAAGCGCTCCACAAGACATGTGTGATTATATTTCTGGATGCTCGAAATTGAATGGGAGAATGCACGTTTTAAACAGCTTATTGTACAGGTAAATTAATCGCCGTTCTAATCTAATGCGTTGCTGCACTGTAACGCACACACATTACAGACAGCATCTCATACATCACTCGCACAGAATCTTTCAGCGCGGAAATGTATTGTCAACACTGTTCTGTGATTTCTCAATAAAATAGCTAAGAAACTGAAAAGTTCAAGCATATATTTCTTAACTAAATTCCACAGCTTCACTATTAGTAGAGAGGCGTTGCCAGGTAGAATTAATTCACACACGCAATCGCTCTCACTAATGCATTCATATTAATGTAATCTTTACTGTGCTACTTTATCTGTATCTGATTTAGAATGAGCAGAAATCTGTGAGAAATATAACGACCCAAAGACAAAACAACTGATAAAAGAGTTGTTATAGGAGCAACAGCCGTGTGGGCATCGCTGTGTCATATGCCATAGCTGTGCTAAGGTGTTTGTCACAGCTCCAGACTTATTTGTTCATTAATGACGTCATCAGCGACTAGTCGACTTCGACTCGACTTTCATCACATGAAATTCGACTTCAAAAAATCAGAAGTCGTTCAAGCCCTACTATACTATTAAAGTGTTTTCACAAATCAGAATAGCGAAGGAGTCAGGAAAGGGTTAATTGACCAAATCTGTACAGTGAAATGTTTCATAAATCACATTAGTGATGTTAAGGACTCAAAAAAGGGTTTACTGGCTAAAACTGTACAGTGAAATATTTCATAAATCACAACAGAGCAGTGAAAAACGCTGAAACGTGATAAAATGCGATTGTGAAAGTTTCTTATCTTGCTAGTCGCAACTGCTCTTTACTCATCTTATATTATGACTAGTCAGAATGGTCACTATAGTTCAATTACAAATCTTGCTAGCAACATGTGGAATAAGTACTAGAAGCTAATCAATAAGTACTATATCTATTTAATAGGTATGAGTATCTAATGAATAAGTACTAGTATCTAATAATAAGAACTAGTACATCAATACGTTCTAGTAATTTTTGCTATAAATAATTACTGGTGCCTAAAGAATCTACACTAGCAGCATAATGAATAAGTACTAGTACCTAATGGAATAGATACTAATATCTAAAAAAAAAAAAATTTAAAACAAGTACTAGTAGCATGAAAATAGTTACTAGTACGTTTCAAACAGTAAAAGTTAAAACAGCTTGCCATACTCATTCAGTACTTTCAGAGATCTGCCCCTACTTAGTCAGTCAGTTGACCAATCAGAGAGCGCTGAGGAACCAGACAGCCAATCAGAGGACAGATACGAGCTTTGTTGCCGAGTAAAAGAGGGAAGGGGCGGAGTTACAGTCAGGCGGCGGCGTCGCGGTACGTTTGTACTGCGGAAAGTTTCCAGCTGAAATCCTGCGATATTCACAACGACATGACAGTTAAAACAGCTTTTAAGGTAAGTTTTTTTTACCACCTAATAAAAATATAGTCGCATTCGTGACTGGATGTGACCCGTCTGTTTATCCGAAAGGCGAATAAACGTGATTTCCGCATCAACTCAACAAACCTCAGTCAATAACAAACTTATAAAGTCACTCTCACAGCTGAAATTCACTAGAATCCTCACAAATAATAATGAGATATTGTACATTTGAACATGGTACCATGGTACCATCACAGTATTCTTTATTTAAGTACTACTCTGAGCCGCCATGTACGTTACATTGAGTAACGTTACCATGGTAAATCTCACAGTACCATAATATCCAGTTAGTAGTGCCACAGGGACGTCTTTAAAGGGCACATACACCGGAATCATGTGTATTTTAGTGCATAAGCACACAATAGTTATCTAAACGCTTGTATTATTGTAGGATCTTTGATAGGAGTTTGGAACATTAACATTTGCTTTGACACATTTGTAAGATTCTTTCAGTCACATGGCTCAGTATTTCCCTCTAAAGAGCTCTGGTGACACATTAACCTTTATTTCACTGTCCCACAGCATCACCGGCACCTGTAGCGTTCAGAAGAGACAGAGCGGCTCGCATCCCTCCTCTGATTGGACAGCAGGGATTCAGAGTCTCTGGACGTCATGGCAACAGTATCCCGCCGGTCATGGATGTGAGTGATGAGTTCGACAGCGGGATGGAGCCCACAGATGAGCTCGCGTCGTTTGAGATGGTCAACCTGTCGAACCCGGGCCTGCTGGAAGTCGACGGACACGTCCAGGAGTCAAAAGACAAGGCCAAACTCAAAACCAAACTCATTTCAGTGTGGAATAACCTCAGATATGGAGGTATGTGGAGCAGTTTTCATAAAAACATGCTTTTCAGTGTGTTTTTTTTTAGTTGTGCTGCTTCATATTTTTGTCTAAACTGTGATATTTTGTATTTTGTCTTTACTGTCACTTTTGATCAATTTAATGTGTCCTTGCAGACTTAAAGTATGCATTTCTTCCAAAATCTTAAACTGTAGTCTATATTGTTATATCAAAAGCTGGTAGATTTCTAGTCGTTGTTGACCTTTAACTTCCTCTCTCACTAAACAACCTATTTCACTAAACCCAGATTTTGAAGTCGGGCTCCACCGCACACATTTTTCTCTTGCCTGACTCGATATGCATCCGTCATCCTCACACATCTCTGTTTCTCCTCAGGCTGGTCTCTGAAGGGCAAGCCGCGTCTCAGTAAGAGCAGTCCCGTGTGTCTGCTGGGACAGTCCTATCAGCTGAGCTACAGCGGTAAGCAGGACAGGACGGTCATGCCTGCATGTGAGTGTCGTGGTTTCACTGTAAGCGTGTGTTTTCTCTCAGGAGAGCGGGAGAGTTTTCGGCAGGCGTTCTCCTCTCTGCTGTGGATGACCTACAGGAGAGGTTTCCCTCCGCTGGACGGCTCGGCGCTCACGTCTGACGCGGGATGGGGCTGCATGCTCCGCAGCGCACAGATGCTGTTAGCTCACGGACTAATGCTGCACACGATGCCTGCGGGTACAAACACACTGCATGATCAAAATCCTTAACATTCAGACATTTTTAACCTGTAAGACATTCTTAAAGTTCAGAAAGTTTTATATGTTTTAGTATGCGATTAATTAATATTGGTCTGACTAAACATTGAAAATCGAAAATGTATGTACATCAGGACAAAAGATATAACCATTTTTGACCCAGAAGAAATTGTATAAGTTTGTAAAAAAATAAAATAACTAATAAATACATAAATTGGTAATATTTCATTAATATCGGACAAAAACTTCAAAAATGTGGTTAAGACTGTGAAAATACCATTTATAATTTATGTTTTTTTTTTTTTTCCCATATTTTTAAACATTTTTTAAAAAGAGATCTAACCGTTTATTTATTTATTTTAAGATTTTTTAAAAGAGGAACGCATTTATTTGTTATTTATTTTTTAGTCATTTTCATACATTTTTTTTTAAGGATATAAAAGTTTTGACGCAGAAAAAATTGTAAATTTGTTAACAATCCAAGTTATAATAAACATTAATTAATAGTTGGCAAAAACTTAAAAAAATGTGTAGCCTGTGAAAAATACACACTTATTTAAATGTGTTTTGTTCCCCCCCCCCCCCCCCCCTATTTTTATAAAAAAAAATAAGATATATCACCAATTTTATTGTTTATTTATTTATTTCGTTTTAAAGATTTTTAAAGATAACATTTATGTTTATTTATTTCTTTTTAATTAAAAAAAATTTTTTTGTAAGAGATATAACCGTTTGAGCCGGAATAAATTTGTCCAATTCTGAAAAACACCGGTTTAATATGGGATTAATTAATATTAATCTGACCTTTTAAAAATGTTGTAAAAATTCATATAATGATATATTTAAATAAAATTTCTCATAAATGTGGTAAAATACATATCTTTGTTTTTTTTATCACAATGGTTTTGCTATAGTTTAAGTATTATTTGAAATTTCATATTTAAATCACATTCAAATCAGCATATTAGAATGATTTAAAGGATCATGCGACACTGAAGACTGGAATAATGACTGTCCTGAATATTCAACTGCACCATCACAGGAATATATTATATTTTAAAATATATTTAAATATAAAAACTGTTATTTTAAATAGTAATAGACTTGCACAGTATATTATGTACAAAAGTAAGCATGCCATTCCTCTCTTCAGGCTGGACGTGGCCTGCGACCCATCATCAGACCAAAGATGACCTGGAGGTGCTGGACGATTCCCTCAGAGAGAGCCGGCGTGACTCGGGAAAACCTCGCAGACGCAGTCTGGGAACCACGTTAGACTGCGAGGCTCAGGAGGAGCGGACTCACAGGAGGACCGTGTCCTGGTTCGGCGATCTGTCCTCCGCCCCGTTCGGTCTGCACCGGCTGGTGGAGTTGGGCCGGGCCTCTGGGAAGAGGGCGGGCGACTGGTACGGACCGGCCATCGTGGCCCACATACTGCAGTAAGTGATGGATACACTGCGATTGATTCCTGGGGAATACATGAACTGATCTGGGAACACATCTGCCACATGCATAAAGTGAGGAAATATGAATGTGATTGGATGAGCCAGATTTGAAGCCGATGTACTCACGCCTGCGAACAACATCTGAATTCTGTATTAATGTCCCAAACGTTTAATAGACTGACATTTGATTGCTACACTGATCAATTTACTTTTTATTGATTTTTGTTTTTATTAAATGCAGTTATTTAGTGAATAATTAATTTCAGTGTTAATTTAGTTTAAATATTTAGTTTAGTGAAGTTTAAATACATAAGACACTATGCAGGTACATTTATATTCCTCAGTGTTATTTTAGTATCATTACTACTATACTATCTTAGTCTTAATTAATATTTTTAATTGTTTTTTATTTTATATTTTCCAATTTAATTTCAGTTAAAGTTTTAGCAATTTCGTGGTTTTTTTTTTTATTGTCTGTTATTTTTATTTATTTATTTATATTTAATATTTCTTATATTTTTCAATTTAATTTGAGTTGGTTTTTAGCATTAGTTATGTTTAGACTTATATCTTTTTTGTTTATTTTCGGGGGGGGTGTTGCATTCCTTTTCATTTTAATTTTAGTTAAAGTTTTAGCAACTATTGTTTTAGTTTATTTTTATTTATTTATTTAAATATGTCTATTTAGATTTTAATCATTTTTTATTGCGGTTTGTTTATATTTTACTGTTTAATTTTAGTTAAAGTTTTAATAATTTTTTTGTTAGTTTGTCTTTTATTTATTTATTTAAGTATGTCTAGTTAGATTTTAATCATTTTTTTAATTGGCGGGTTGTTTATAATTTTACTGTTTAATTTTTAGTTAAGGGTTTAGCAAAGTTTTTTTGTGTTTTGGTCATTTTTATATTTTAATGTCTGCTTTAGTTTTTTATTTATTTTTATTTCAGTTGTAGTGTTAGTAATTAAATTTGACATTTTCTCTGTTTGTTAATATTTTTAAATAAACGTTAAGATCATACTTTATTTCTGTTAATGTTTATTTCAAATAATGTAAATGTTTTTAGTATTTTTAGATAAAATCACTGTAATGCACAGCCATAAATGGTGTATTGCTGCCATTTATGCATTTCAATAATGTCATATTCAGCATGAGAAAAGATTAATTAATTTTCATATTATATATTAAATTGCATGTAAATAATGAATCCTTTCAGTGATAGTTGAGGGTAAACGTTTGTTTGTGTGTTTCAGGAAGGCTGTGGCAGCGTCCGAGGTGTCCGATCTGGCAGTGTACGTGGCGCAGGATTGCACAGGTCAGTCTGTCATGATTTAGCAATGAATCCTGGTCTGTTTTAGAAAGCCCTGTTCTGCGCTCATCTGGACACGGTCTTTATTTTAGCAGGAAATTACCAGCAGTGTCTCATTACCTGCAGTTTGGCACAAGTCTTGGTTCATTTGTGTACAGACTGTAACACCTCAACTCTAAATCTCTGTGTTTGGCTGTAGTGTACGTTGGAGATGTGTTAAACCTGTGCGGGACGTCCCGTACGGATCTCTCAGCGAGGTGTAGGTCTGGCTGGAAGTCGCTGGTTCTGCTGGTGCCTGTGCGTTTGGGTTCCGAAGTGGTTGAATCTGGCTTACCAAACAACCCGATGTTTCCCGGTGTTTTACAACACACCCACACACTCACCACACTCACACACACACACACAACACACATATGTGAAGTTATGAGATTGGTGGGCCTGAGTCTCATGTTTTCTCTCTCTGTTTCTGCAGAGGTTGCTGGAGCTGCAGTGCTGCATGGGAATCATCGGAGGGAAACCCAAACACTCGCTGTTTTTCATGGGATTCCAGGGTGAGTCACGTGAGCGTGTGTGGTGTGGTGTGTGTGTGTGTGTGTGTGTGTGTGTACGAATCACTCATCATCTGTGTGTGTGATTGTTGTTTTCTGTGTTTCGTAATGCAGATGATCATCTGATCTATTTGGATCCTCATTACTGTCAAACTACGGTAGACGTCCACCAAGACAACTTCCCTTTAGAGGTGAGCTGATATTTAAAGGGATAGTTTGCCTGAAAACCAATTTGTTCCTCCTCATAATGTCATTCATACAGCGACTAGGGACTAAGTTTGGAAAAAAAAAAAGACTAAAAACTGTACTTGTGCATATTTTTATGATGCTTTTTTTTCCTTTTTAGACATCTGCTTTCATTGTATGAAAAAGAGCAACTTGAAAATACTGCTAAACACCTCTGTTTCTCTTTTACAGGGTTATTATAGTAAACTAAAATGATTAAAAACTTTTTTTTTTTAATTGAAAATAGTTGAAATTAGTATTTTTTTGTTTAAGTTAAAGGACTAAAATGGCTAAAACAAAAAATGAACGAATACTTAATAAAAACTGTACACATAAATTTTTTTTAAAAAAAAGCTAATAAAATGGCAAAAAACAGTACAAAATTAAAATCTAAAATTAAAGTAAAAAAAATGAAATCGAAACAGGAAATAAAAAATATAAACTGAAAATAAAACTGTAGTTGTATTTTAATGGTTCTGTTTGACGTCTATATAGTTACTTTTAATTAATTTAAAAAATATAACAATAAAAACTGATTCAAAGTATTATCAAAATTACTAGTGATGCACCGATACCGATACTGGTATCGGCCCGATACTGAGCTCTTGTACTCGTACTCGTACTCGTACTCGTTACCAAACGCCGATACCACACAGCATGTGATAAGTGCCATATTCAGACAAAGAAACACCAACAACAGACAGCAGAATGGAGTTAAGGATGTCTACTACGAAGTATATGTATGCAATGAATATAATGTTAAACATTCAGTATTAACACCTGTATAGCTGATGTGCGTGAGCTGATAAACAAAGCACGCTGAGTGGATTGAGCAGATGCGCGAGCTTGTCGAGTGAATATATCTTTCTCCCAGACATCACTGGAAAGTTTGTAGTTCGGTCAGATATATAAAAATCAAGTAAGTAAAACAATGCACAAGTTACTTAACGGTAGGGAGAGAGCGAGAGAGAGAGCGCAATTCTGTTGTGTGATCTTTGATGTTCACTCACTTAGCACACGCATCATTTGGATTAAAACGAAATCGTAAAAATAAAACCATTTATAGGGGCATTCACTATAAACATCATTTATTTTCAACCTTAGGCATACACGACTTTCTGGTGAAAGTGAATCTAGCCTGTGTGAAATGCGCTAGGCTGTACTACTGTCCTCTCATTCTCACGTACAAATACGTGCACGCGTTGCGCCTGTTTTGCTTGCTTGAGTTTTTCTGCATTATATGAGTGGCTTTGGAATTTAAATCGCAGCACGTTTCAGATGAAATAACGCGACTTTTATTTCTGCAAATATCACAGTTAGGAGATTCATAACTAGTGGTTCCCTACATTATTACAGCAAAGCGCGTGATTACAGTACTAAGCTGCTGCAATGGAGCAGCTCTAATGCTATTAAATTAAAGATGATGTACCATAGAGCAAAACAATGAACAGTGAAAGTAACAAAAACTTGTAAAATACATTTTAATGGGCATAATTAAGTGTGAAAATAACCGAAGGATATACAGTGAAACCAAAAATGATTCGGAGACCAGATATAATTTTTAAAATATTTTTTTACTAGCGGGTGCAGGACACTATAATTCATTTATGTAAGTGAGGATAGCAAAATAAAGTAACCTCTGACATATTATACGGCATACAGTGGACTACCAGTAAAATTGATACAAATTTGGGACCAAAAATTATTCAGACCGAGTCTGGGAAAAACATTGAAGTTCAGGTCTGCATGAACCTGGTTGACAGCATGCCAAAGAGACTATATGCTGTCAGTAAGGCTAAGGGTCACCCGACAAAGTACTGATATTTGTGTAAATACTGTCATACTAACATCTGTCTGAATAATTTTTGGTTGATTGTAATCTATTACATACCTTTCTATCAAAGTTATCTAACATTTATCAAGATGAATTTGTTCTGACACAATTTAACAATTTTCTTGTCATATTTTATTACCATTTTCTCAACTGTAGCGAATAAACTGTGATATAATTTGAGAAATGTTGAAGGTGTCTGAATAATTTTGGTTTGACTATCTATTTGATAAAATAAAGTTAACCAACTAACATTATACATACCCTTTTGGTTTCTGAACCCAATATTTAAAAAAATGTACAAATGCAAATAAAACTGTTATCGGGGGTGGGGGGTACTCTGTATCGGCAAGCACCAAAAATAAAAGTATCGTATCGGGCGAGTATTGGAAAAAGTGATATCGATGCATCCCTAATCAAAACTATAAAAGTATATTAATGCCTCCACTTTTTGAATACAGGATGATTGTTAACTAAAATCAAATAATTTTATTAATTAAAAATAATTTTCTTTTTGATGATTTGATTTTAGCTAGGCAAACCATTTATTTTCATTTAAATAACATATTGCTGGTAACATTTAATAAACTATACATACACTTTCTTTTTTTTTTAAAACCGACACTTGAAAAAAAAGACTGGACCAAATTACAAACACTTTTTAAATATTTTATATATATTTATATATGAATAAAAACTGTAATAGTATATATTGTAAGTTTATATTATCATAGAATTCTTATTGTAACATTCAAGAACAGGCATTTTCTGTGCAGCTGCTTTGAAACAATATGCATTGTAAAAAGCGCTATACAAATAAACCTGAATTGCATAATGTCCTCTTGTTTGTCTGTCTCGATGGCAGTCCCGTTTCCATCTGTACCAACTGTCAAGGAAGATGCGTTTAAAATAAAAAAAAACAGAAAAACCGCATGGACCCGAGCTGTACGGTGGGTTTCTACGCCGCCAGCAGGGGGGATTTCCAGACTCTGTGCTCAGACGTCACTGAGGTTAGTAGTTTATCGGCCTTTCAGATTATACGTCCGAAATCCTGCGATATCGGTATCTCTGTTTTTGATTTGGTGGACAGGCTCTGACATCATCGGAGGAAAAGTACCCCATCTTCACATTTGTGGAGGGTCACAATAACGCAGAGAGAAGCTGTACGTCAGACTCAGTCACTCATATAAAGACCAAAGACCGACTGGGCCGAATCAAAAAGAAAAGCTGTTTGGATGAATTTGTGCTCCTGTGATGCACACACTTTATTTCCTGTTTGGATTATCCAGTACTTCCTCCAATTTGAGTCATGTGATCAAGATTGCCACACTCACTGGCATGTCAAGGAGAGCTGGACTATTTTGTGTGTCCAAAACGTGAAACGTGAGTTTTTACAGACTGCTGCTGTTATTTTCTTGTTTTTCTGTAGTTGTCATGTGTAAACGCACCATACAGGAGGATGTGAAGAGTTCGGGGAGCAGGTGGCTAAGCAGATTAGTGTGGCTGTGTTTGGTGTGATGCTAATGACAGCAGACGAGAGCTGCTGACGTTACTCTTTGACAGGCCAACATGTGATTTGGCTGCTGTAAACTGTGATTTAGTCTCTGTTTATGTGTTTTGCTGTTTGACTAACTACTGTATAAACAGAAAGCTTTTCCCTAAAATGTGGATGTTTCAGAGATAAAGTAAAACCGGTCTGGGTCACATTTATTTTTATTTTTTTTGGTGTTGTGTTCTGATTTTAATGTTAGTTACGCACATTTCTACCCAAATTCTTATGACATGCGTTTTCATTATCAGTGCTTTTGAGGTGTTTCATTTCCTGTATTCTCTTAATTCTACGAGTTGATTCTAAAGAGTTTTTTCAGTTTTTTTTTTTTTATTTCGCATGAAATATAGACATCTTTGTTTAAACTTAACAGCCCAGTTTACTTCTCTGGTTAAGCAACAAATCTGCTGTTAACACAAGCAACTTCTGATGACAATCAATATCAATTATCAGTATCCATTCAAAATTCATTTTATTTCTTAATACAACCTGGTATTATTGTGAACAAGCCTTTTATTAACAAAAATAATAATAAAATGTATGCGTTTCTTTTTTTTACCCCTTTATTTATTTATTCATGATTTACCCCCTGCAATTCCCTCTTGAACCCTCTGGGGTCTCCAAAGTCATGTCGCAAATTGGACATGACCGGCCTCTTAAGTTGTATTCACGTCTGGGAAACTTGTAGATAATTTTGATACTTGACTTTCCAAACCATGAACTTTAAGCATGCAAAAAGACTGAACTATTTATATATAGTACTTGACTGAGATCTCAGAATCGTCAGCAAGATGACTATCTAGTGCGGGTGTGCCTCACACGCCATGAAAAGTGAAGCTGCGGGCTCTTTGATCACCCCCTGGTGGCTGGCTGCAGTAAATGTCATAAACCCCACCCTCTTCATGTAAACGAATGGGACTCGAGTCAAAATAAAAACATTTATTACACTTCCAATACAATTTTCCAAAAGATAGTTTTGGTCATTAAAGGTAGTTGTTATCACACTAATATATGTTCAATTGTTTGTTTTTATGATAAGTTTGATTTTAGCTAGTAATTTGATGCTATAAAAACGGGGCATGTCGTTATGGTTGATTGGGTCTGCGGCAGTTTGATAACCCGGGCTCCAAACGAATCTCTACTGCGCAGGCTCTGGCTCCAAACTAATCTCTACTGTGCAGACTCTGGCTCCAAATGACGTCATGTACTCATGATGGCAGCGGCCATGCTGAGATGCTTTGGCTTCACNGTATAGTGCATCAAACCTATTTATTTATTGTTTGTAACATTACAATACTACAAAAATAATGATTAGATTTGATATTTTTGGACTATTAAGATTAATTTGCATTGTGACTTTTTTTTCCCATGGGAGTTAAACACATTTTCCTCTCAAATTATCATAAATTCTCATTTAAAAAAAATTCTTATTTTTAATTATTTCACTTATTTAATATAAATAATAATAATAAAGGAGTCTGATAATGATAGTGGGATTGATAATAGTAGACTGTTGTTAATAATTATAAATATAATTAAAATTATATATATATATTATATATAGATATATATATATATATAGATATATATAATATTAGTGTTTATAATAATACTAATAAACAGATATAACAACAACGACAATAATACTAATACTAATCATTTTCTCCTCCTCCTCCTCCTCCTCCTTCTCCACCTTCTTCATATTAATTCCAGCAATGAGAATAAGGTGTTTTTATATTACAGTAGGTTAGTGAGATTTTGTGGATTTATTTAATGTTTTGTTGTGTTTGTTTGTTGAATTTCAGCTTGTGTTAAGGTAGGTGAACTTCATGAAGAGCCTGAGGAAAATTACGTGAGGTGAAATTTTGGAAGCAATTTTCTTTGTCAATGCACAAAAATGTGTGCCGTTGCTCCTGTTTTACATGGAGTTGAAATGCTTAGGACGTTACATAGCAGAACCAGCACATGCTGCTGTCCAGCACACAAACTCGTTATTCCTCGTCCTCTCTCTTATTTCTTTAGGCTCCGTTCCTGAACACATGCTGCGTCCAGCTATACTCACATAAGCAGAAATGCAGCTGGGATCGATTTAGGTTTTGTTGTGTGTTTGGGTGATTATAGTGTCTGTAGGCATGCATGAAATTAGTGAGTGATTAGTGTGGCTCACTGCTGAGTATCTGGAGCGAAGCAGTAAGCCAGAGACGCCCAGCTGGGATTTACCTCACTGTGTTATTTTTCTGTTTCTCTGGAGATGTTTTTTTCCCCTCATCTTCCATATTTCTCTCTTGCTGTCTTTTAAGTGTTGTCCCATCTCCTTTCAAACAGTTGGATGATCCTTCTCTTTTTCCAGCACTCTTTGCAGGGAGTGTTCGGGAAATAGAGGAATGAAACGGCAGGCCTCACTCCAAGCTTTTTTTTCCCCTAGATTTAGCATTCACATCAACATTTACGGGTAGTTTTGGGGATGGGAATGTCTTCAAAGATGGTTTGTGCGTGTGTTTGCCTCCTGCTGTGGCTGTCTGTCAGACTCTGACCCTGACCCCTCCAGAGCTCCTGCGCTAATATTTATTTAATTTCAAAAGGCCAGCACAATGCCGAGAGGTCAGAGAGGAATAACAATCACAAACTGGCAGAAGGCAGGCATATCCTCTGCAGGGAAAAAGTGACCCTTCAGGAGCAGAATTGGACACTGGTTTACAGCAAAGACTATGTCTGAAAGTACCAAAAGTGTTGTACAGATAACAAATAATTACCACAGTGCAGATCTTTGTGCAAACGCAAGTTGATATATTTCTCCATCAGTTTCATGTGTTGGAGTTTCCTCAACTTTTGTTTGTCTGCCTAATCCACGGGTGTCTAATCCTGCTCCTAGAGGCCCAGTGACCTGCAGAGTTTAGCTCCAACTTTAATAAAACTCATCTGAACCAGCTAATCAAGGTCTTCAGGCTCAGTAGAAACTTCCAGGCAGATGTAGCTAGAAACTGGTTGTAGCTAAACTCTGCAGGACATTGGCCTCCAGGAGCAGGATTGAACACCACTGTCCTAATCAAACATCCATGATTCAACTCATCAGTTTGTTAGTACAGACTCCAAGACCTGAAATGGGTGGGTCAGATGAGAGAAACATACAAAATGTGTGCTGTTTGGGGTTCTACAGGACATGGGATGGGAACCACTGATGTAGACCAACTTTCGGGGAAGGAGTGTTTCTCTCCTGTTTTATTCAGGCTTGTTTTTAGATGGTGCAGTCTTCCACCAGACTTGTTCTGTCAAGAGTCCCTTTGGTCAAGATCAGGCCTTCGACTCTTGTGAGTCCCACTAGGTCCATTTCAGGTTTCAGTCAGCTGGAGCGGCTCTCATATCTCTACCGTACTGCTTGAAGTACAAGTGCGAGTGATACTGAAGCTCGGGAAGCATCATCCGAACACAAAACCCCTGATCCTGCAGCGACAGGTTCCCTCGCACCTCGTATCCCATGATAGTGGCCGTCTCCGTCTGCCATGGGCGGAGCAAGTCCTCCAGCTCTCCCGGAGGCACCTCAGCCCTGGACATGCATTTCTGTTGTATTTTCTCTGTAGAGGCCCTGAGCCGCGCCGCCTCCGCTTTCAACCTCTCCAACCCGAACTGAGCCGCCTTCTCCCAGAACACCTGCACAAAGAAGTCGTACAGCAGTGTGTCCAGCATGTTCCATGATCGCACTTTCTCCCGCATGTTCTCGTCCAGCTCCATCACACAGTTGCCAGCGCGAGCGGGCACGTATTTAAACTTGAGTAAATCATATATTAACAATTCTCATATCACGGCCACTACAGCACAATGAATGTGACCTCTGACCTCATCCTGATCCAGTATCTGCTCCTTCAGCTTCTCCGCCAGCTGACACTGAAGATTGATCTCATCATCCTACAAAACACACACACACAGTGAGAGCAATAAATCATGTTGATCTTGTTCTGTATGCAATCCATGATGCACAGTGAGAGTTCATTTGTGTAATGATGTGACGTGTGCATGTTCACCTTATCGTCCAGCTGTCGGTAGAGCTTGCGGATCTCTTCCTCATATTTCTGCCGCTCTTCCTCTGAGATCCGCACCACAATAGAGGAGGAGTCAGAGTCTCTCTCTCTCTCCCGCTGGCGCTCGGATGATCTCTCATTATCTAGAGACGCTTCGTCACTGCCCTCCAGCTTCACCACATCAGCGTCTGCCTGCTCCGTCTCTGGAACCTTCTCTCCTATGAGAAAATAACATCACGACTGCATCATGTCAGGGAATCATCAACATGCTTACAAATGTTTACCAAAATTCCCCACCTAAACCGGATAAGACAAGCAAACAACCTTAAGCTGGTTTAAGCTAAATAACATCAATTTCAAAATACTGACGTCTACTGTAGCTTGCAATCAACTATCACATGTTGCACATCACGTCAAACTTATAAAGCACTATATAAATAAAACGGGCTTGACTCGTCAGAGCAGTGCAAAGGCTCACCACTGCGCCAGCGCCGCAGCTCCAGCTCCAGGCTCTGGATGGTGTCCCTCAAGCTCTTGTTCTTCTCCTTCTCTTTCTCGTACTTCCTCTTCCACTGCTCAGCTGTCAGCTCCAGGTTAATGGAGGCCGTGTTCTTGATGGTCTTCCTTCTTCTCCCTTTTTCCTTCTTAGCACTACAGCACACACTCAAAAATCAACTCGCCATTGAAATTCCTTTTATACATTTAGTATGAATACTAATGCACAGATGCTATAGTTTAATCACACTATTACTCCTTTAATACATGTCTACATAAATAATATAATAAAATTCAATATGAAAATCCCACATTTCTGCCACAATACCAAGGTGCAGTGAGTGTTACTACAGTAAAACCATGGTAAATCCATGGAAAAGTGTTCTGCT
>JADLZN010006433.1:40000-47500 GCA_018155175.1 Sinocyclocheilus anophthalmus | reverse complement strand
ATGACATTCAGCTTTGTCATCACAGAACTAAATTGCATTTTAAACTAGACAAGTAAAGTTTGTGAACAAACTTTGAAGTTGGCTTGAGAAAGCCTATTTGAAGTGGCTTAAAAGCTTGTAGTTTGAAGGTGTTCAGTAAAAGAAGTCTGACGTTTGAATAAAGAATAGTAGAGATAGACAGACAGAAATTTTAAGATGACAGATAGACAGATAGATAGATGCTAGGGTTCTTAGGGTGGTTTATAGGGATGTTGCTATGCGGTTTGCTGGGTATTTTTGTGTGGTGCTAGGGTTGTTGCTATGCAGTGCTAGGGTCAATCTGGTGGTTTATAAGGGTGTGCTATGAGGTTGCTAGGTGTTTTGTGTGGTTGCTAGGGTGTTGCTATGCAGTTGATAGTGTACTCGGGGTGGTTTCTAGGGTGTTGCTATGAGGTTGCTAGGGTATTTTGTGTGGTTGATAGGGTGTTGCTATGCAGTTGCTAGGGTACTCGGGGTGGTTTCTAGGGTGTTGCTATGAGGTTGCTAGGGTATTTTGTGTGGTTGCTATTGCAGTTGCTATGGTACCCCGGGTGGTTGCTAGGTTACTGCTATGCGTTGCTAGGGTACTCAGGGTGTTTCATGAAAATTCAGCTTGCATACAGAACTACATTGCATTTTAACACTATATTTGAACAGTATTGTGAAATACTGCATTTCCGCAGCCTGATGGAGCAGAAAACAACTAAGAAAACCAAAGAAGACCAAACTTAAGCAAAAATTTGAAAGGTACAAGTGGAGCTCAAAATGAGCGAAAAACTACAATTTCCTAAATTCCGGTCACCTCTTAGAAGCATTTGAAGTAAAAGGGCAGTTTTTTAAGCATATTTCTTAAATTAATTGTGTTCTGAAGCACAGTAGAAAAAACTTAGATGAGATATTTGAAAAAACGATCAAAGTTAGAGAACACTTACAGATCCCTCTAAGTTATTGGTGTTAATCAGGCACCTGGTGCTAATTTCATTAATTATATATGACAAACCCTATTTAACTGGCAACATTCCTCTAATTTTCTCTGAAATTGCAAGATGGCAGGCCGCTCTAAGATGACTGAAACCCTACGACAGGTGAGGCGGTACAGATGAAGGGCCACTGCAAAACGGGGAATCAGTGTGTTCTTGAAGCCTGAAAACAATTGAAAATAATGAAAATGGCCGGCCCTGTAGGAGGTCCTGAGTCTAAACCCGCCTGAAAATCTCTGGAAAATCCTTGGCGACAAAGTTCAGGCTAAGAAACCCACTACAGTCACTGAACTGTGGAAGAGGAGCGGCCCGAGATCACAGCAGCTCAGTGTGAGAAACTAGAGATGTGCTTAAGTCATTCAAAGCAAGGGCCTCTACGCTTCTTACTAATTTCTGACAGCTGTAACCCTTCAAAATTTTAGTTGTAATCTTCTTTCCTGCTACGGTGGTTCCTGTACTCTGATTTTGATCACTGTGTTTTCCACAGAATAAAGGTTTTTGTTGAAATGCCTTGGTTATTTTGTAAAACTTGTCAGTAGAACAGAGGTATACCTACAGCTAATATTCCTAGATTAACAATATTTCAGAAAAAATTAAGTATTTATAGACTGTTCTCTAATTTTGATCTCCACTGTATATTACACACAATGTACATTTCAAGAATAAGATCTCCATTGCGCTGTACGGTCAGATTGAGATGAAGGTATCATGACAGGGTCTCTGTAGGATTTTTAAGCTCAAATTTAAGACTTTTTAAGACCTGCACAAATAAAATTAATGCCATATGAGCGGGGTAGGGCAATGTCTATAGTAACATATTAAACTGCAAAATGACTGTAAAAAGCATGATTTACAGTTCAGACAGCCTACAGGTTTTCACAAATACAAAAAGTTTTACAAAATTATAAACTTCACATTTCAGCCTTTAAACCATTTTTAAGAAAACGAATGAGTCAAAACGATCAATTATTATATTACTTTAAACAATTGTTATCAAGCAATTATTACATTAATTAAATAACATATACATATATTTTACTCTTTTAATTGTTTAGATATTTATAATGCATTATCTTCTTGTTGATCCACCAGTTAACATTTACAACTCTTCGTGTTTGCTGCGTGAAAACATGTGTTGATTTTCACATCGTTCTGAACAAAACCAGCAGACAGGGGACTGTAGGAAAATGCTCATTGATTCTCTGCCAGCAGGAGGCGCTTTTGGAACGGCAGAAACACAGCTGTTTCTCTGGTAACAGCAGAACACAAAGCAGCAGCAGCTGACTCTGAAACGTGCAGCGCTCATATTTAATGAAATCATAAGCTTTTGAAGTTTAATCGTCACACTAAGCCATATGGCAATTCTGTTTTTTCCATCCCCAAATTGAAGGCCTCTCGAAATCGTAATTAAGACTTTCTTGTACCATCTAAGACTTTTTATGGCTTTAAATTTGATCAAACTAAATGTAAGACTTTTTAAAGACCCACCCGCGGAAACCCTGCATGACTGTGATGGTTTACACCATGTTACTGTGATTATAAATGACTGTTAAACACTTAACCTGAACTGTTAGTGTTTGAGTAAATGAAGTCCATCTGGATTTGAGAACAATGACAAAAGCACTCACTGGTGACAGCGACGTGCCGGTTGGACTTTCCCTCGTCGATGACGTCCATGACCTCTTCAGGACTGGACACGAAGCGCTCGGTGCAGCCCTGACGCCACACAAACACAAAACATTTATCCTGATTTATTCACATTCACACAAAATACGCTGCTGGTGGTTGTGAAAAAGCACCTTCACGTAAGGGATGCGGTTCTTGTCCTCATGCACAGACAGGTTGGTCTTCGTGACTAAAGAGGAGAGAAACACAATGAGGAACATAAACACCACTGTAATGAATTCGGTACGCTGCACTATTCCTGTTTTCCACAAACCGTCCAGAAGATCCCGGATTTTCTCCATGTAGATCTCAAAGTAGGACACCTGAGAAAGTCAAAGACTGATTTTCAGAGCACCACACACTGGGCAGATGACTAGATGATGGATGTGCCACTGGTTTTGGCCTTTGCGTACCTTGATGTGGAACTCCAGGTTCTCGTCCATGGAGAAGATGTGGTTGAAGATGTCCTCTGCGATGCGGGGAATGATGCCCATCTGCTGCGGGTCGTGGAGGTTGCCCTGAAAGTGCGTTTAACAATTAAAATTCATCCTGGTCTAATCGAGCTGTGCGGCAGTGCTTCAACATAAACCAACGAGTCATGTGATAGTCAGGATAGCAAAATATATTCAGATTTTTTATTATATCTTATTATAGTTTATTATTTATTAGATACATTATGGTAGAAAGTAGCCAAATTAGACAGAAAGACAAGTTCAGTTCCATCTTTGAAAACCGTAAACCGCACAAGGTAAAGCAGACACTGAATACAGACTCGAACGCATGCGTTATCTTGTGATTTGTGACCCACAAACAGGCCTACGGGTCAAACTTTTTAAAATTAGATGTATACATCACCTGAAAGCTGAACAAATAAGCTTTTCATTGATGTATGATTTGTTAGGATCGGACAATATTTGGCCGAGATACAACTATTGAAAATCAGGAATCTGAGGGTGCAAAAAAATCTAAACATTGAGAAAATCACCTTTAAAGATGTCCAAACTAAGTTCTTAGCAATGCATATTACTAAACAAAAATGTAGTTTTGATATTATTTACGGTTGGAAATGTACAAAAATATCTTAATGACATGGAATCTACGTAATATCCTGATTTTAGAAAAAATATGATTTTGGCATAAAAGAAAAATCAAATAATTTTGACCCGTACAATGTATTTTTTGCTATTGCTACAAACATACCCCAGCAACTTAAGACTGCTTTGTGCTCCAGGGTCACATTGCTTACTGGGAAACTGGCCAATAATATCTGATGCTCATTTTAGTACAGGTACAGTGTGCACGGATGCCATCGGTCGTCTGATGCATTGGTCATTTACAGTAAAGCAATATTTCAAAAGTATAAGCAATATTTCATCTAAAACATAAGTGCACCTCCATGGTGTGGGTCTTTCCAGAAGAGGTCTGTCCATAAGCGAAGATGGTGCCGTTGTAACCTCCCAGCACATCTACATCAAACACACACACACACAGCCAAACATCAGAGCACTGATCTCCTCTGAAGAGCATCTGACTGTAATCAATACCGCTGAAGTCCAAAATATGAAATATGACGCGCTGCATGCGCAGACAGGGCGTCACGCACTGACCTCTGACGATCTGCTTGGCGCAGGTGTTGTACACCTGCTCTTGGGTGGTGTTGGTGGGAAACACGCGGTCGAACGCGTACGGTTTTCCCTGCACACACAGAGCAAGAGAGGATTGTTTGGTCACGTCACATACGAACTGTGTCATTCCCTTTAACGATACATGTACTTTTTTCAAGCTTTATCAAAAACACCCTGCTCAACAGCTGCTTCACTTCAGCCATCATCAGCCACTCCCTGCATTCACACTCACACACTCGCTGCATTCAACTCCACACACACAAACTAACTCACGCAATCACCACACACACTCACACACCCAACACACACACTCAACTCACCCCGCTTTTCACAATCACACACTCACTACCTCACACACTCACCACTCACTCACTCAACTCACTCACTCCACACACTCACTCACTCACACAACTCACTCACTCACACACTAACTTCATTTCCAGCGTTATCGTTGACATGATTGCAAAGATATTATTTAAACTGAGATGGATGTTGACATCACTGAAATCAATGATGAACTGTCTTTAACTGAAAAATGCGTGTTTACTATTGTCATTTTGCATTATTGACACTATTTTCCTAATTAATGCTGTTCAGTTGCTTTGACACAATCTGTATTGTTTAAAAGCGCTATATAAATAAAGGTGACACTTGACTTGACTTGAACTTACTTGACACTCATACTCACTCACCCACACCATAACTCACCACTCACACACTTCAATCCTCACTCACTAACACACTCCAACACACTCACCTCACTCACTCACTCCCAATCACTCCACTCCACTCACTCAATCACTCACTCACCTTCACTCACACACACACACTCACTCACTCCCTGCATTCACACTCACACACACACACTCACTCAATCACACACACACACACACACTCACTCACTCCCTGCATTCAACACTCACACACACACACTCCACACACACACTCACTCACTCCCACACACACACTCACTCACTCACTCACACCACTCACACACACTCACTCACTTCACTCACCTCAATAACTCATCACTCATTCACCACACCACCTCACTATCCCGGCATTCACACGCACAAACACACACTCACTCACTCACCCACACCCACACACACACACACAAAAAAAAAAAACACACACACACACACACACACGCACACACTCACGCACTCACTCACCCACACACACACACAAACACACAAACACACACACTCACTCACTCACTCACTCCACCCACCCACACACACTCACTCTCACCTCACTCACTCAACACTCACTCCTCATCACAAACACACACTCACTCACTCCTGCATTCACACTTCACACACACAACTTCTCACACACACACCACACACACACACTCACTCACTCCCTGCATTCACACTCACACACACACACTCACTCAGACACACACTCACTCACTCACTCAACACACACACTCACTCACTCACTCACACCCACACACACACAAACACACACACACACACACTCACACAATCACTCACTCACTCACTCACTCCACTCCAATCACACACACTCACTCACTCCTGCCATCACACACACACCACACTCACTAACTACACACACATTCACTCACTCCCTGCCGTAACCACTCACACCACCACCAACCTCACACACTCACTCACTCACACCACACACTCACTCACGCCATCATTCACACTCCACACACACACTGCCACACACAACAAACACACACACACCCCACACACTCACTCACTCACTCACTCCCTCACCTCACTCACTCACAACACACTCACTCACTCCCTGCATTCACACTCACACACACACACTCACACACTCACTCACACACCACACACACACACACACACACCACCAACTCACTCACACCACTCACTCACTACTCACACCCAACACTCACACACAACCACACACTCCACACCACCTCACTCACTCCACACACACACTCACACACACACTACACACACCACACCCACTCACACACACACACACTCCCACACACACACACACACACACACACACACACACTTAGACACACTCCACACACACACACACACTCCACAACACTCACCTCCATCACACACACACACCCTCACACCCACACAAACACTCACTCACACACTTCACTCACTCACGCAAACACCACACCACACACCCACACTCCTCACACACGAATTCTCACTCACTCACACACCACACTCACACACCACACACACTCACCACCACTCACTCACTCACAAACACACATCACACTCACTCATCACTCACACAACACACACAATCACACACACCCTCACACACAACACCACACCACACACTCACAACCACCACTCACTCACACACACACACTTCACCCCACACACTCATCACGCACTCACACACACACTCAACCACACACACACACACACACACACTCACTCCTCACACACTCACTCACACACACACCAGCACTCACGTCACTGCATCACCACACTCACTCCCCACACCACTCACACACAAACCACACTCACAAAATCCTCACTCACTCAATCCTCACACACAGACACAAACACTCACTCACTCACTCACTCCACACACACACTCACTCACTCACTCACACAACACACACACACACACAACAAACACACACACACACAACACACACACTCACACACTCACTCACTCACTCACTCACCACTCACTCACTCACTCACACACACAAACAAACACACTCAATCACTCCACACAAACACTCACTCACTCACTCACTCACAACACACACACACTCACACACTCACTCACTCCACACACACTCACTCACTCCACACACACACACACACACCTCACTCACTCACACACACACACACAACACTCCACACACACTCACTCACACACTTACTCACTCACTCACTCATTCACACACTCACACAACACACACACACTCACACACCTCACACACTCACACACACACACTCACTCCACTCCACTCACACACACACACACACACTCACACACTCACTCACTCACCCACACACACACACACAAACACACAGGTTTGTTTCTTTGAAAAGTGGGGACTCTCCATAGGCGTAATGGTTTTTATACTGTACAGACCATATATTCTATTGCCCTACCCCAACCCTACCCCTAAAACTACCCCATACAGAAAACTTTTGCATTTTTAGATTTTCAAAAAAAAAAACTATTCTGAATTATTTATAAGCCTTTTGAAGTAC
>JADLZN010006433.1:0-37500 GCA_018155175.1 Sinocyclocheilus anophthalmus | reverse complement strand
TCGGGATGGACCAATCACAGCCGGTTACTGCATCAGCTTTATTCTGTCGACAGAGCGGATTCTCATTTATATCTCATTTATATCTCGGGCAGCCACACTAGAAACTAGAATTTCCATCGATTGCAAATACCATCGTTAAGAACAAATTTGTCTCGAGATTTGAATGCTGTCCAAAGGAGGCTTGCAGAGCCCTCTGGAGGATAATCGCGTTTGTTTCCTTTTTTTTTTTTTGTTCTATAATTTTTATGTTTATATATATATACATATATTATATATATATATATATATATATGATATCTTTTTGTTAGATCCGCATATTTTGGGACAGGACTCCAGATACAGACTCAAAAAACAGGGCCACTCCTGGCTAAATGCGTTTCATTTACAGGATTTTACTGTTGTAGCTTCCGCCACCAAAAGTTTATAAACTGCTTATTAATAAAAGATATAGTAGTTTTACTCTATTTACAATTGTAGACTTAACAAAATATGTAACAACAAGTACATATTAAATTTATAATAAACAATACAAATAAACTGCTTTGCCCCCCCCCCCCCCTAAAACCAACCCCATTTAATACTATTATAATGTTATGTTATAATATATAATTAATGATAATAATATATTAATATTTAAAAATGTTGCAGCTGTTGAGCATCCTTTAAAAAAAAAGTTTTCTCAAAAGAGACAACCTTGGATTTCAAGACGTAAAACAGTGTTTAAAGCCAAAATATTAAATAATTAAACAAATGCCAGGGTTTGATTTGTAGGAATGCATGAACAGGTCAAATGTGTACTGTACATACAGTGTATTAACTAAAGGTCTTCTATCAGCCTGAGAGGTTTACAGATGAAACCTTGAAATAGCGGAAAGCAGGAGACTAAGTTATGATCATAAAAACTGACTTTATTGACTTTGTCTGAACTTCATCTGACCAGCACAAATCCAACAAGTGTTACTGTACCAAATCACAAGCAATGGAAAATCACTGCTTCACAACATCATCCTGTGATGAAGACAAATATCCCTCGAAACACACACAACCATAAGACTAAACAATAAGCTCAACAAGAGCAAGTAAAATATAACATCAAAAGATTATATGATTAAATGAAACAAGTAAATGATAAATTAATAAATAAAATAAGAAAACAACATACATTCTTCATTGTGATAATTAAAACCATCCATTGATTGGCCTGATTTATATTGTTAATGACAATTATGTGATTTAAACAAAAATTGAAAACACAGTTATGGCTTGCATCATTTCCTCCACAATCACAAACCTATTTTGGCATTTTAACACCCCAAAAAATCAAGTCTTAACCCATTCTGCAGTTGACACAGCTGACCTTATATTTGCCAATTTGTGCTGCTCCTGGCATATTGTGTTGGTCATTATAGAAATAAAATGTATTAGTAATAATCCTGTCAAAGTGTTTCATAAATGCAGCTCAGAATGTCTCTGTTCATGAAAGTTCTCAGTAGTCTGTTCTTCCAGAAGAACCATGTTGAGGCTGAATATTCAGAAGTTTTCTGTTCATCTCTTTCTGTCTGAAGTTCCTGCTATTTTCTGTTTTGCCGTTATTTATCACCACAGAATGTCCTCTGTATGATAAGACTCAAACCGCTGGCATCAATCTGCGATAACACAAAAACACAGTCCAGTCTGCTCCTCGTGAAAAACAAGTTTGTTTTAACTTTGTTGGAATTATTTTGACTCCATTGTAACCTCCGTAAAGACCATAGAAAGCATTTGGCTACTAGTTTACTGTAAGCTAACCCGCCCGCCATATCTTCATCATGTCACACTCACACACATCACATGGACTCTGTCTTCAGTTTGCACCGTCGAGTTAGTTGGTTGTTCATTTGAGTCAGTCATTATTTTCAGGTGTGTGTGTGTGTCTCATTATCATGTGTATTTCAATTCAGTTCTGTTTCAGTCTAGTGGTCCGGTGTCGTCTCTCTTGGATCTGTTCATGTTGGATTTATTAAATATTACCTATTTGCCTTCATCTTTGTGTGTGTTTATACATGTGTGACACATCATGAGGTTGACCCCCAACACTGCAAAACATATTTTCTTACTTAGAATTTTTTGCTTTGTTTTCCAGGAAAAAAAAAAATCTAAATTTGTAATTTTTGTTTAAAACAAAGAAACTATCTGTCAAAGGGGCAAGAAAAATTATCTTGTTTTGCCTTTGATTAAGATTATTTGTCTTGCCCCACTTACATACCCATTGGGGAAGTCGTGGCCTAATGGTTAGAGAGTCGGGCTCGTAACCCAAGGTTGCGGGTTCAAGTCTTGTACCGGCAGGGATTGTACAGCGCTCTCTCCCACCTTCAACACCTTCAATACCACGACTGAGGTGCCTTGAGCAAGGCACCGAACCCCCAACTGCTTCCTGGGCGCTGCAGCATAAATGGCTGCCCCACTGCTCCGGGTGTGTGTTCACTGCTGTGTGTGGGCACTTTGGATGGGATAAATGCAGAGCAATAATATTCCAAGTATGGGTAACCATTTCAAATCATTTACACACCCACAAGTTGTTCCAAACCTGTAACAATTTCTTTCGTCTGTTGAACATAAAAGAAGATACTTTGAAGAATGTGGGTAGCCAAACAGTTTCTGGTCCCCAATGAATCTATAGTGTATTTTTTCTCTACTATGGGAGTTACTGAGGACCAGAAGCTGTTTAGATACCCACATTCTTCAAAGTATCTTCTCTTGTGTTCAGCAGAAGAAAGAAACTCTTATGCAGGTTTAGAAAAACTTTGGTAAATTATGACAGAATTTTCATTTTTTTGGGGATGAACCATACCTTTAAAGTGACAGACACATCCATGCTTCTAAAGGTATAGGCCTATTGTTTTATAAAAATTTGGATAGTCTGTTAATATAATATTCCATAATTTATCTATACATTATATATTCATATATAATATATATCAAATAAATGCAGCCTTGGTACCATAATAAGACTTATTTCAAAAGCATTAAATATCTACTGACTCTAAAATTTTGAACAGTAGTGTACTTAATACTGAAAATCAATTGTTTCATTAATTAATGTTTCATTGCTGTAAATCTCTTTATTATGCCCATGTCTAGGTGTTATGCCCAAAGCATAAGGTTTTGTTGTGCCAAACTATGCTTTTCTCTCTCCGCAGAACCAGTAACTCCACCTGATGGTTGTTAATTAGAGTTCGGCTCTGATTGGATGATGGGAGAGAAACGAGAGTCTTTTAAACTACAGCTACCCACAGAGCAGCGGTTGGTGGTGGCTTGATGGTGTGCAGCGGTTCACCTCCAGGGGGGTATTCCAGAAAGCAGGTTATGTGACATACCTGGGTATGTTTTAGGATAAGCGAGCGGATAATCTCAGCTTTTGGTTCCAAAATCGGAGGTAACTTTCAGGGTATGTAAGTACCCATAGCAAATTACTCTCTGAACATAACCTGCTCCGGAGTAGGTTATGTTTCAGGGTTAGTTCACTTCAGCGCACTCGTGATCTACTGACGAGCCTTCAGTGGGCGTGACAGATAGCGCACACATTATATATATATATATAATATGAACTAATTTTTTTAAGGGGTCATATGATGCTATTTCAATTGTTCTTTCTCTTTGGAGTGTTACAAGCTCTTTTTGCATAAAGAAGATCTGTAAAGTTGCCAAGACTAAAGTCTCAAATCCAAAGAGATAATTGTTTATAAAAGTTAAGAGTCAGCCACGCCTTCCTAAAACGGTTTGTTCTAACACGCCCCCACATGTCTCCGTCACTATGTGGGAAGATTTGCATAACATCGCCCAAAAGTTCACGCAAAGAAAGAAGGGGGCCTTGGTTCAGTAACCAACGCGTATGTTGAAGTGAGCATGTCAGGGGACGCTGTGTTTCAGTGCGATAGCAAAAGCACTTTATTTGGACTTCCGGAAGTATATGCAATTAGGAATCATTGGTTAAGATTTTTTTTACAACAGAACAGCACAACCCAGATTTTTGAATTTGTGCAACGCATTTTATGGGTGACAGTTTTTTGAACCTAGAAGAGTAATGTTACAAGGCTGGCTGTGCACAAAGGCTCTTTCTAAAAAAAAAAAAAAAAAAAAAAAAAGCGGTAAAATTTATTGGCTTATGACAATCTGCTGGCACTTCTGAATCAGCCACTTTTATGTTTTGTTATTAGTTTAAGTATTTGCTATTCTGTTCAAATGCGGAGTTTTGCGCAGCGCAGATTAACACGCAGTCCATGTGTGTGTGTGGGTGTGTGTGTTGTGTGTGTGTGTGTGTGTTTGTGAGTGTTTGTGTTTGTGCTTGTGTGTGTTTGTTTGAGTGTGTGTGTTTGGTGTGTGTGTGTGTGTGTGTGTGTTTTTTTTTTGTGTGTGTGTGTGTGTGAGTGAGTGGAGTGTGTGTGTGTTGTGTGTGAGTGAGTGAGTGAGTGTGTGTGTGGTGTTGTGTGTGTGTGTGTGTGTTTTTTTTGTGTGTGTGTTTGTGTGTGTGTTTGAGTGAGTGAGTGAGTGGTGTGTGGTGGTGTGTGTGAGTGTGTGTGTGTGTGTGTGAGTGTTTGTGTGTTTGTGTGTTTGTGTGTTTGTGTGTGAGTGTGTGTGTTTGTGTGAGTGGAACAGGGTCACATCACAGGAGAGTGCACTGTCTGTCAGAAATCATAGCACGTCCGCTGTCTTAACCGCGGCTTGTGTACTGCATCATCATCACTGTGTCTGTCACACGAATCTGTTGCCCTTTCGGCGGGTTCCGGAGGGCTTGAACTGATGGTGAACTACCACATTATTAACTGTCCGTTTTTACATTTATTTTGAAAGATGAAGCTCGAGATTGTGGTAAGGGGAGTTACATTTCCGACGTGTGCTTGTGGTGTTTGGCCAATCACAATGCATTGGGTCAGCTGGCCAATAAGAGCAGACTGCGTTTGTCGGAAGGAGGGAATTTGTAGAAATTAAGCGTTTGAGAGAGGCGGGGCATAGGGCCTACAATAATGTACAGTAGTTGAAAAATAAAGTGTTTTTTGAACATTAAAAGCATGTCAACATATTCTGTTACACCAAATACAACAAATAATGATCTTTAAAATAGCCTCATAATGACCCGTTTAATTATATCTATTATATAATATATATATATATATATAATTTATATATGTATTATATGTTAATGATGAAGCACTAATATAAGTAATAAATAAGGTAATATATTATCCTAATATGGTTATTATATTTATTTTATTGGCATAAATAACAGTTATCTGTATAAATTGTAAAACACTATGACAAGGTAATGTTTAATTTCTTATATTATAGATATATATATATATATATTATATATAGATATTTATTTCATTTTATATTATCATCTCACACATGTATCGGCATTTTCTATAATGTCTAAATTCTAATCATATCTGCTATGACTTAATATATAATTAGCATCAAACAAACAAAATAATTAATATTCAAGGGGGATTATTCAATGCCTAATGGTTAAGAGTTGGACCGTCGTAACCCAAGGTGTAGGTGGATGGAGTGAATTACAAAAAAGCGTTCTCCTTTTCTCTTCCACCTTCAGAATCCACCACGCGAGTTGCCCTTGAGCAAGGCAAGGCCACCGGGCGCTGCAGCATAAATGGCTGCCCACTTCTCCGGGTGTGTGTTCACTGTGTGTGTGGGTACACCTAGGATTGTATAAATGCAGAGCCTAATTCGAGTATGGTTACAGTCACTTACTTTTTTCACTTTCATATTCTCAAAGGTTAAAGATAAACGGTAACATAAATGATTGCATAACACAATTAGGTTGTGATATTGACAAAAGAAAAGAAATAAACAGCATGGCACAAAACGCTTTTTCTTACGTGTTCCGTTTCCATAGTACTCGGCAATATTTCGAGTCGCTCTTTTGAGAATTTCTTGAGTCTTAAACCAGGAACATCTCCGATTTGAATGACACTTACGTTTCCTTACAACCTCTTACTCCCGAATGCGGTTTTGGAACTCACATACCCCCTCTGTAAGCAAGGTTGGGGTTTAACCGAGGAGGAGTCAGCCAGCCGAAAGTTCAGGGTTTAGATCTGACGGTATTAAAAACGTGCTTGGCTTTCTGGAATCCCACAAAACCCAGACCTGTTTTGTGCAGCTCGAAGTTTAGTGTTTGGTGCACTTTATCTCAATTGTGTTGAAAATTGTTGCAAGCGAGATTCTTTCCTATCGTCAATTTTGTCTCAAACATTTCCCCCCCAAATCGTTTCTTTATGATGATTGAGATTTTCAAAGCGAGAAGTGAGTGGTAGTTTGAGTTGCCTAATGTCCATATTGATTTAGCTTTATTTTAGCTGTTTTTATAATATTTTACACTTGTTGGGTTTATAGGAAGGTTGGGTGCCATTTGTTTTTGTATTCTACTTTTCCCTCCTGGGGGCTGTTTCATAAAAGCGCTTAAGAAAAGCGGGGATTTAAAAACGTCCAACCGACTTGAAATAACTTAACAAATCAATCGGGACTAAAGTGGTTTCATAAACGACTATTTAAGTTCACACAATCTCACTAATTTGATCCAGGGGGGGGAGTGGGGGGGGTGTGTTGTCAAGGAGGAAAGGTCAGGATCATTTGATGTGCACGCTTATTCTTAAGCAGCGCTTAATGTCGATCATGGATCAAATCGATCCACCATCGCAAACAGTGAATCTATCTGTACTGTTTAATGCATTTAGACGTTGTGTTTTCCTCAGTTCATAACTGACATGTCACAGGTATATTATTCATCTGTAAATGTCAGAAAGTCACGCAAACATATCCTGAATGGAAAGTGGCAACCTGTTAAACTGTTTCAATATCTTTAAAAAATACCTTATTTGGTTCTTAGGGATGGGCTTATCGATCCGAGGTATCGATAATCGATACTGACGCGAGTAGTCGAAAGTATCGTCTCAAACAAAACCACTGTTAATCAAACGCACTTATAATCCATATTTTATTGTCTAAAACAAAAAAAAAAAAAAAAAAGCATGCGTACAATCTCAGTGAATTGGATGAATAACTTTTGTTAGCGAGTAATGTAGGATAGAACTATTTTCCTGCTCATTTGAACACACGCAAATGTTGCAAGACAGAACCAAATCAATCACAGAGAGCATTCACTCACATCTGACAATACATTCAAACAGGGCTGCTTTTCCCAAAAATATCATAAGAAAGCATTAAAGCATTTGGGAACAGCAGCACTGAACAATGCTTATCAGAGAACAGAAAAAAACATACGTTTGAGATATTTCACTATAAATAAACTGAAATTGTAGCCTACATAATTTGTGCAATTACAAATTATTTAAATTGAACGTTGAAAGAAAATATTGATCATGTTCTATTCTGGTAAATGGTAATAGAAATCATACACTGTATAATACAACAGCTTGCATTTAAACAAAAAAACATCATGCACACCGCCGGTCACTGTCAGTCCCTTATGACATGTACAAAATAATTGCACAGAATCAAAGTTCCAATGTTACAAATAAGTTAGATATTAATGTTGTAATATGGTATCACTAAATATAAAATGTGATGATCTATTTACAAAAAGAACATTTTGAAATACGTTTATGGTTCATTGTTTTTGGTGATTTGATCTCAGTAGTCCTACAATTTTTTATAAAGGGTTTTTTATACATAAATAGTAACCACAGAATGTGATCAAACAGCTTAAATAGCTGGGATAAGATATATAACAATTTTTTGACTGCAGAAATATGTTAATTCAGTATGCACATTATCCCACCGGTTACAATTGTGACCGACCATAAAACACAATTTTTCACACACTTTAAAAAAAAATTTTTTTTTGATTAGTTCGGAAGGGTTGAAATAATTACGCATCATTTGGATATTTTCATGTCTGGGAAAAATTTGGGATTAAACGGTTTAAAATGCATTTTAAACATAAAGTTAAGTTGTTTTCATTACCCATTTTACTCTTAGTAATTTAATAACTTAATAAATTTCATCATTTAAAAGTTTAGCTCAGAAGTATCATATCGGTATCGATATCGACGATACTGCCTTAAAAATATCGGTATCGTATCGAAAAAAAAATAAGGGGTATCGCCCATCCCTATTGTTGTAGCCTTATTTTTTTATTTTTTTCTTTGATTAAGTTGCATTTCCTTGTATACTTTTTAATTTTTTGGACTAATAATAAAGTCAACTAATTGTATGTGAAAGAGTCAGTGGTAATATCATTGTGTTCCTATTGGTCAGTGTTAGAGAAGCTCAGCTTAGCCTGACAGTTAGCCTGCTCCCGACCAGGTTAGTTCCAGCATCAGTATATACAATATTTTTTTTTTAGATTAGATTCAATTTTATTGTCATTGCACATGTAAGGTACAAGGCAACGAAATGCAGTTAGCATCCAACCAGAAGTGCAATAAGCAGTAAGTACAGTATATACAGTGTCTCCAATATGTTACAAATATACAATAACTATACAGATAAGGCAGTACTATGGACAAAATTTACAGATTTTTAAATACTATCAGCATGATATACAAATAGGTGTACTATGAACGCACTTATTACATAATCCATCTGTATAGTATATGTACACTAGAAGCAGAAACTATGAACATATGAACATCATTTGCAAATGAATATGTAAGTGATGCATTAAGCTGTACAAAACACTAGTGCAATGGACATTTAAAAAGTGCATAGAAAAATATTCCAGTGTGCAAATGTATCATGGGGAATCCAGTATTCTGGATGTACGACAGTAGTGCAAGTAATAAACATTCTTTTTTTTTGGTAAACCAGATGTAGTAATGAGTAGGGGTGAGTGTGAGTGTGGTGTGTGGGGGGGAGTTAGCGGGCAGAATTCAGTAAGGAGACAGGTGTAGGGAAAAAGCTGTTCCTAAGTCTGCTGGTCCTTGTCCGGAGGCTCCTGAAGCGCCTCCCGGAGGGCAGGAGGTTAAACAGTCTATGGTCAGGGTGAAAGGAGTCCTTAAGAATGCTGCGAGCTCGACGTAGACAGCGTTTCCTCTGGATGTCCTCAATAGCAGGAAGTGGTGCTTACAGTGTTGGGGCAGAGCCTATTTCTCCTCTTGGACAATATTTCCCCTGCCTTTGAGAACACTCTCTCACAGGGTACAGAGGAGGCTGGTGTACACAAAAACTGCAGTGCCATCAGATATAGATGGGGGAACACATGTTTTTGTTCTTTCCAGTATTCAAGCGGATCATGGGTTCTTGGTATGTTAGTTTCCTTTAGGTATCGGTCAACCTCTATTACTGCATCAGCTGTGGCATTACAGGTTTTTTTTTTACTCTGATCCACAGCACTATCTAGCAGGTGCCACAGGTTTCCACCTAAACAATTTGAAGGGGGAAAAAATGTAAATATGACTGCAAATGTGATTTATGTCATGAAATATTCACAAAAGTTTTTTTTCCAAAATAATAAAAAATATATACTTGAACTAGTTGCCTGTTGAGATGATGTTTCTGTTGACTGAGTGCTTGACGTTGATGGGGTTTGTTCTTGGGCTCTGATGATGGTGGCACATTCCCCTTTTAGCCTTCTAACAGCTTCAGTCATTGTATTTTGATTTTGAGGAACCCAAAGGTTAAACCTTGGGTCCAGCAAGATTGCCATGGTCATTACACTCATAGACTCTATATTCCATATACAGTATGTTCTCTCAGGCGTCTGGTCAGGATTTCTGTCAGTTCTTTTGAAATGTGCATTAACCTAATCAATTTAAAATGGCTTGGTCATATTTGCAATATGAACATCAATACGAATGTTTTAACTGCTGAATAAATATACAAAATAAACACCTGATTTGTTCTCCCTGTAAGAATGGTGTATCATTTTCATCAGTGGAATGACTTTTGAACCTGACACATGTTTCTCCTCAGACAGTTCTACCATAGCCTGCTGGAACAGCGAGAGCACACGGAGGACTGGCTCTATTGCTTCATACTGCTGTGGATGAAGGAGTGATGTCTGTCCTGAGAGAGGCTAGGGATGCCCCCACTGCTTGCCTTTCTTCATATAGGCTTTGAAGCATCTGAAAAGTGCTGTTCCACCATCTTTCCACTTCATTGATAAGTTTAAAGGTAGGTCTACGTATTCCTTGCTGCATCTGTCTCAGCTTCTCTTTGGGCAACGGTGCTGGATCTGAAATAGGTGACAATTTTCTTTGTCTTGGTGCGGATGTCACAGAGGGCAGAAACTTGTTTGAACGATTTTTTAACCATTAAATTAAGTGCATGTGCAATGCAGATTGTGTGCCTCACTTGTAGAGTCTTTGCACAAGCAATCATATTTGCTGCAGCATCTGTGACCAGGCATTTGACCTTTGCCTTTATTTCCCACTCCTCCATATATATATTTTTTTACAAGGGCTATATTTTCAGCTGTGTGGTTATCTGGAAACTTCTCTAAACTTCTCTACAACAACTAAAACCCCAACAGGACAGGATTATTATTCCCATCAAATGTAAAGATGGGCAGGTTATGCCAAGTAGCTCCATGTAATTGATTATGTCCACATGTCTGAAGTTAAAGACACAGCCTTGACATTTTCCATTTCAGCTTTGGCAGAGTGAGGCCCCTCACTCCACAATGAATCCTTTCAATTAGCCTATGCCTTCACTTTTTCTATTCTCTTATTCTCCTTTATCTCTTCCTGTCCTATAGCTTTACTATTTTGAGCAAAGACTGAAAGCTTCTATAACGGGCACTTCTCGAGTTTATTGTCATCTTATGATAAATAGCTTGTTAATTCACTTTGGATAAAAGCTTTTGCCAGATGAATAAATGTAATTAAATGGTATTCAGAATGACCAGAGCAAGAATGAAAAATATAGGCAGCGATATAAAAAACAAGCCAAAAGAAATCCATTTAAAGCAAAACTGAAACAGAAACTGATGTTGTGCAATTTTCAATTTTCATTCAATACTTCAATATTACTCAGTTTGAGTTAAATTGCAATGTCTCTCACTTACATGGCAAAAGCCCTTTAATGTTTAATATAACCATTCATGTTTTTAATATAACCATTTAATGTTATACTACTATTAGTTCACTGTATGTATTTTGATATTAATAAATTATTCATAAATTTGATATTAATAATTTATTCTGTGCCTTGTAATCCAAAAGAGAAAACACATTTAAAATACTTTACAGCTGTAATGTATTGTTAAGAAGAAGAATCCATAGGATTCAAAGGAAGGTGGGAAAATGAGGAATGCAGGAAGGAACAGGAGGGACGACACAGTAATATCGAGGCTCAGGTTTGGACACACTGGACTGAATGCAACACTGTGATTCCTGTGGGCAGGAAGAAACAGTAGAACATGTTATGATATATTGTCAGAAATATGAAAGAGAAAGAAGACTTTTGATCCAAAGCTTAGGAGAGCTGAAAATACACTTTGATTTAATTGATTTTCTGCAAATGGAGTCAGAAGATAAGTGTTACAATTTATTATTTCAGCATCTTAGACAAACTAAGTTTTAATTAAAAAAAAATATTTTTTTTTATATAGTGCACATTCTGGTCCACATGCCAGACCAGCACCAGTTGGTGGCGCTAATGCACCCGTTCATTGTTTGCCAACCACCAATAAACCCGAGAAGAAGGAAGTGTCTTTCTGCGCATTTAGCCATCTTCCTCCTGTTTCTCGAAAAACGAAAGTAAACTCGTCAGGAAGACTTAAAAACGGTGAGTTAATTTATCAGCTTATGATATTTAAAAAACAAAAAATTGTCCTATTATTGTAGATTTTGTGGTTCCACTTTATTTCGATAGTCCACTTTAGACATTCTACTAACTATAAGTAACTTTGTAACTACATGTCACTACATGTCACCTACATGTCAACTAATTCTCATTAATTTGCAACTACATGTCTACTAACTCTCAGAGTAGACTGTTAGGGTAGGTTTAGGGTTAGTAGAATAAGTTGACAAAGAAAGTGTTAGAAGGTATTAAGCAGACAGTCTATTAATACTCTACTAACTGCTAGTTGACATGTAGTTGCAAAGTTACTTACTGTTAATAGAATGTCTAAAGTGGACTATCGAAATTAAGTGTTACCAATTTTGTCTCTATCGTGTGTTATATCCGATCTTTTAGGATTACAGAATTGCAGGATTAACGATATCGAGCTCTAGAGATTCTGCTTTTAGTTGAGATTAATTTACAGACTCTTTACAGTCGGAAATATAGGCTACCAAGATTGAAACAGAAAACACTTTGATGTTCTTTCAAGATTTGGATTAGGTAAAACTTTTCTTAAGTGGATTCTGCTATTATACACTGTTGAAGTACTAACTAATGAAACCATCTCAAGGTCATTCAATCTGCAGCGATCCACCCGTCAAGGGTGCTCTCTGTCCCCACTGTTGTTTGTGTTGGCAGTCGAACCCCTAGCTATGGCAGTGAAGGCACATACAGGAATATCAGGCATTACAATTTGGGACAAGAATCATTGATCTCTTTATTTGTAGATGATATTAGATTTTTTTCTTACTAATGTGAAAAGTAGTATTCCAAAATTGTTCATAATTTTCTGGATATAAAATTAACAACTCTAAATCAGCATTAATGTTTCTTAATAAAGAAGAAAGACATAGACCCATAATAAATACCCCATTTATGACAAATACAGAAGGCTTTAGGTATCTTAGTGTCAAAATTACTCCCGACCTTAATGAAATAATTAAAAAAATATATATGATCCCCTGGTGGAAAGAGCTACTGATGTATTGGAAAAAATTGTCTAATTTACCAATATCCATGATCAGACGAATTAATATAATTAAAATGTATATTCTACCCAAATTCTTGTACTTTTTTCAAACACTCCCATTGCCATTACCAAACATCTTTTATGATCAAATTAAACTAATTGCTCAATTTATTTGGAATGATAGAAAAGCTAGACTTCGCCTTAAGCTATTACATCTGCCCTATGAAAGGGGAGGGCTTCAACTTCCCAATTTTAGATGGTACTATATGGCTGCACAACTGACTTCAGCACTAAACTATTTCTGTACAATAACACCTGCTTGGGTAGACATTGAACAAAACTCCATCCCAGATATACCATTAAAAATGTACCTATACTCTTCAGATACTAAGTCATTGAAGAAGAACACAAAAAACCCTTTCCTTAAAAATACTGTTTCGGTCTGGCATGCTGCACATAAGCATATAGGTGATATGCCGAGATTATCCCAATTTACTCCTATTTGGGGTAATGAACAATTTACACCTGGTAATAAAGATGGAGGATTAAAGATATGGAATATTAGAGGCTTTCAGAAAATTATGGATTTATGGAGTTCTACTTTCTTTTGATAAGCTATGCCAGAAATATGCAATTCCCCAAAAAAAAAAAAAAAGTATTTACAGTTGAAAAGTTAAATTTCATCAATAGAAGAACAGATAATCTGTACACCATCTTTATCAAATTTAGAGGAAATAACTTGGAAATTTGGAAGGTAAGGGTCACGTATCTGTGTACTATAATTTAATGATGAAACACAGTACTGTATCAACATTAGACAAATTAAATGCCTGGAAAATGGATTTACAGGAAGATATAGATGAGGCAGACTGGAACTATGCATGTCTTAAAGCACAAACACAGACAATAAATACAAGGTTTAAATTACTTCAATATAAATGGTTAATGAGATTTGCATTAGGCTTGAAGAGTATCTCTATATGCTGCGAGTTCAGTTTCATGATTACATGACAATCATTACGTGATGTTTTATTAACAAATTTCGTGAGGAGCACGCGCAGTAAATCAAATCTCTGCAAATGTCACTAAACATCGCCTCTAGTCTTTCAGAATCCCTCCACCTCCCCGACTCCTCACCGTCGACCCATTCCTATGGGTTCGAGCGCTCTGGAGTCGTTTGTGGGTTGTGGCAGTAGTGCCTGGGGTTGGGGGGGGGGTATGACGGTCGGGGATGCCCGTGCCGTCTCTGGGGGAACAGCACCCACGGGATCGCCATACTATTATTGTCAAATTCTTTGAATCTTTGTAAGGGGAAGTCGTGGCCTAATGTTAGGAATGTTGGGAGGGAGGTTTAAGAGCATCGACCCCCGACTGCTCACCGGGCACCGCACAAAAAGGAAGTGTGTCTGCACCACTGCACGGGTGTGTGTTCACTGCTGTGTGTGTGTACTTTGGATGGGAAAATTGCAGAGCACTAATTCCGAGTATGGGTCACTTTCACTTTCTTCTCGCTTTATCATCTGCAAGGCGAACTTGTGAAATGACAGGCGATGAAATGAAGCAGGAATCATCAGCACTGATTCAGAATGAATTCTCTTCACATCTTCATTATCAGCTGCTGCTGACATTAGTCTAAGCTCTGTGAAAAATTCCTGCCATATTTCAGCATTTTCATGTACATTTATTTACAGACCAAAGATGTCTAATCTGAGAAGCCATGTTTAGGGTTTGATATCAAGAATAAGGATTGCTGCCTCATAGAAGCTGCTTGATTTATCTATAGATTGATGAATATAATATGCAAATAAGAGGCACGGCACCTTTTTCACTTTAAAAAAAATAAAATGTGCTGGAAAAACTAATGAATACATTAAAACTCGTTGTGGAGGAACAGCAACTATGAAATATTTCACAAAGATGTCTCAGATTTCAGTGTTTTTTTCACCAGCGCTTCAGCAATTAAAGATCAGTCGTGAAAATGATCATCATCAGACGTCGTCATCAGTTAGTTGATCGGTGCGCAGAGAAGCTGTCAGTGACGTCACGTTACAGCAGCAGAAACCCTCTGAACAGGGATTCATGCTTTTCTCCTGCTGGTGAAGTGAAATGTCCAGTAAGACACGAGCATCAGTGAGTTCAGAATCTGCTGATGGTCATGAGCTCTGGATCTCTGTTCATCTCAAAGAGGTTCAGTGGGTTCAGATCTAGGCTTTGTGCAGTTCTTCCACTGCAGTCAGTAAACCATCACTTTATGGACATCAGAAGAAAAGGATCCTCCACAAACTGCTGCAGCTTAATGTCTGAAGCTTCACATTCTCTTGAATGTCATTGTGTGTTTAGCATTAAGCTTTGTTTTCACTAGAATCATAATCACAATATTATGTGTCATTTGTTCTCTTGTGCTTCCATATTCAGGACTGAAGTCAGTTTGTCATTATGGAGAACAGAGAGAGCGGTGAGAGGTCTTCATCTCCTGATCCCAGCTGTGTGTCTCTGAAGAGTGACGAATCCATGCGTGATCTTCCTCCTAATTTTAGTGATGGACCAGTGACCTCTGACCCCAGGTGAGAAATTAATCCGGTAGAAGAAACATATTATTAAAAACGTTAAATTGAAGTCTATTGTGTTTCACAGTCTTATGTTTTTGTGAAGAAATCAGAAACACACAAGAGTTGAAAAAACCACAAGCTTGTTTAAATGGGTCATCTGATGCTGCTAAAAAGAACATTATTTTGTGTATTTGGTGTATGCAATGTGTTTATGCTGGTTTAAGGTTCAAAAAACTTTTGAAAACTTTATTTTCCACATACTGTACATTATTGTTTTCTCCTTTATGCCCCGCCTTTCTGAAACACGTAATTTTTTCAAAGCTTATTATCGTTCTGAAAAGCGAGGTGGGCTGTGATTGGCCAGCTATCCAGTGCCTTGTGATTGGCCGAATACCTCAAGCGTGTGACGGACATGTTACACCCCTTAACATACTGTGATGATGCCCTGCCCGGCCGGAGCGACGAGACTAAACATTAAAACCCATTACAACCAGCCTTTGTTGCATCCAGTTGGGGGGGGGGGGGGGGGGGACAGAATTACCTGCTTTAATGACTATATACTGTCTTTTTATGCGTGCACATCGCGCTACGTAAACATAAAACCATGTCTGCGTTTGTGATCGTAGAAATTACAAACAACAAGTGCTACTATACACTGCTCAAAACTCTCGTTTGAATCGTCTGTGGCAAATTCTTTAAATATGAAAACTTTCTTACAGTCTGTGAGTCAGAACAGTCCTCATGTAGTCTACTCTCCCAGGATCAGTTTGGAACAGTGTTGTAATACAACTTAAACACTGATTTCTAGTCGTGTCCTTTTTTGGAAGGTCAAACAAAGTAGTTTTGCTGTCACAACGAAACACACAGCGTCTTCACGACGTGGCGGCAACAATACTACAGCGAGAAAAAAAAAAATAACGCCTTCTTTCTTTGCGTGAACATTTTGGGGTGGTGTTTATGCAATCTCCCACATAGTGGTGTAGACATGTGGAGGCGTGGTTAGAACAGCCTTGTTTAGTAGGTGCGGCTGGACCTCTGAACTTTGATAAAGAATTCTACTTTGGATTTGGACTTTAGTCTTTGCAACTTTAACAGACTTCTTTTGCACCAGCGTGTACACTCCCAAAGAGAAAGGAAAATTAAATCGCGTCATAATGACCCCTTTAAATAATTTAAACAGTATATCTTAAGTTAAGACTAATGTTATCATCTATCTAGCATTACACTGCATGTAGTGGGGTTGGGTCGAGTGGGGTGTCAACCAAACAGAAGGATGGGACAGTCGCAGTAAGTTGTATAAACAGTTTATTGAACAAGGCATGGAACGGCCAGGATGCAGACTTTGAGAAATAACATGCAGATTGTATGAAGACTTACTTTGAAGTGTATGAACAGACTCTCGTGCAACGAATGGATTGGACCACTGACGAAGGGCAGATGACGGATGGACAGAACTGCTAATTAATCCAAATGAGGGCAAGGTAAGTCTCAGGTAGGAGTCGGGGGGGTGGGTATGAGGTGTTTTCGTAAGGACAATATACCATGACAAGTGAGTTCATAGAGTGGTGTGACTTTATAAGGTGATTGCTTGATGATGAGGTTGCAGGTCAGTGAATCAGAACTCGGGAAAGTGAACTTGGGAATGGAGCGTGCTGATCTGGTTAAGGGGATGGGTTTGTAAATTGTCTGTTGATGTTGCGACTCCGTGACAGCATGTTAATAAAGAAAGTTAAGGGTTCACATGTTTATTGGTTAAATGGTGTGTGTGTGGTGTGTGGTGTTGTGTGTGTGTGTGTGGGGTGTGTGTGTGTGTGTGTGTGTGTGTGTGTGTGTGTGTGGTGTGGTGTGGGTGTGGGTGTGTGTGTGTGTGTGTGTTGTGTGTTGTGTGTGAAGTGTTTGGCGGAGCGAAAACATAGTGAGTGAGTGAGAGTGAGAGAGAGACAGAATATGCTGGTGATCATTAACAAAATCATGTTAATGTGGTGAAATGCAGTTATTGCGGTGGGTTTGCTGCTGTCTGCTTGACCAGACCCCCCCCCCCCCTAGGATATTATTGTATGGCCTCTTAGTTAGGGGAGTGTATATAAAGGCGTGAAGCAAAATAGAAGGGTGTTGCGTCATATTCAGCTGATCGCATTTCTGGAGTTTCATTGCTTTGCATGAGGGGTATGTATAGGTGTTTTCCATCTAGGTTGTCGGTGTTGTAGACTTTAATAGTGACTTTAACTGTTTGTTGTCTGCTACTAGTAATCTTTGTGAAGCTGGCGTTTGTTCGGGCGCATGTTGCACCCAAATATGGGCGATCGCTGGTCCTCTGCTGTTGTGTTTCTCTGCATTTGAGAATTGCGGGCGACGCCTGCTTGGGCGATTGCTGCTGCCTGTATGCGAACTATTATAGTAAGGGCTGCTGGATAGATGATGTGGTCCGCATTATCTGGTATGTATGGACAACCCACTCTTGTCTCTCTAGCCCGCGTAAAGGCGTGGTGGTTTGGGTTATAACTTTGGGTTATAACTTGTCCTAGGTGCTTAAACCATCCTGTGCCTGCTTTTGTGCTCCTGGCTCTGCATGGCTTATATATTTTTCATTTAAGTTTTGGTGTTTGCAGTTAATTCATTTGTTTGGTTTCCATTCACTACTTTAAATTTGCATTTAATCCTTTTGTTTGCAACTAAGCTTGTTGCATTATTAATGTTTGTTTTGCAGTCAAGCACTTTGTTTGGTATTTAATAATTTATTTTTTTCTTTATTACTTTTGTTTTGTGGCAACAAGTTTGCTTGTGTTACTCGTGGTTTGATTGTCTGTATAATTTCTTTCTCTTTTTGTCTTTTGTGGGAGCTGGGAGCTTGGAGAAGTCAGGCTGGATGTTCCTGTGCAGAAATAGCTCTTTTCATCAAAGTGGTGTGGATTTGCAGTGAATTTCCTGGGGTGTGCAAGTGTGGTTTTGTGCACGTGTGGGTATTCAGCAGTACGGGCCCTATTGAAGCCCGGTGTCTAGCCGCCTCACTATTGCGAAGCCCCTGCTCTTTTTTTTGTTTTGTTTTGTATGTATTTCATGGCAGCTTGTTGCACTTGCTGTGCATAATCTTCTTTTTTTTTACTGAACAAAGATTCATTTTAATTGAGCTATTGTTTAATAAAGATTTGTTACTTCACCTCCATTAGAGCGTCCCTGAATAGATGCACCCGATCAGTGAATGCTGAACTACAGAGAGTCAAAGACCAGCTCAAAACCAGCATGAGGAGCAAGTATGAGAGATTATTTGAGGGACTGAAACTCCAGGAGAATGAAAGCGTCCTGAACAGCATCTACACACAGCTCTACATCATAGAGGGAGAGAGAGAAGGAGTGAATGAAGAACATGAGGTTTTACAGATGGAGAAAACAGCCAGAACACAACACTCACAAGACACTCCAATCTACTGCAATGACATCTTTAAAGCCTCAGCTGAAGCAGGATGTGAGGAGAAAGAGCAGATCAAGACTGTTCTTACTAAAGGCATTGCTGGAATTGGAAAAACCGTCTCTGTGCAGAAGTTCATTCTGGACTGGGCCGAGGGAAAAGCCAATCAGGATGTAGATTTCATGTTTGTGCTTCCATTTCGAGAGCTGAACTTGATCCGAGATCATCAGTACAGTCTTCACAGACTTCTGCTGGACTTTCATCCAGAACTTCAAGATCTGGATTCACAGATTTATGAGGAGTGTAAAGTTGTGTTCATCTTTGATGGTCTGGATGAAAGCAGAATCACACTGATGTTTTCAGACTCTCAGAAAGTTTATGATGTGACTGAGACTTCATCAGTGGCTGTGTTGATGTCAAAGCTCATGAAAGGAGAGCTGCTTCCCTCTGCTCTCATCTGGATCACCTCCAGACCAGCAGCAGCCAATCAGATCCCCTCCAAATACATCCACCGTCTGACAGAAATTCAGGGATTCACTGAGCCTCAGAAGGAGGAATATTTCAGGAAGAGAATCAGTGAGCAGCATCAAGCCAGTAGAATCATCTCACACATCAGAAGAGCAAGAAGCCTCCACATCATGTGCCACATCCCCGTCTTCTGCTGGATCTCATCCACTGTGCTTCAGAAGCTCCTGGAAGAAGATCTGAGTGCAGAAATCCCTCAAACTCTGACTGAAATGTACATCCACTTCCTGCTGATTCAGATCAACATGAGGAACCAGAAGTATGAAGAGAGAGATCCAGAGAAACTCCTGCAGTCCAACAGAGAAGTGATTGTCAAACTTGCTGAAGTGGCTTTCAAACAGCTGATGAAGGGCAATGTGATGTTCTATGAGGAGGACCTGGTTGAGAGCGGCATAGACATCACTGATGCCTCAGTGTTTTCTGGGATTTGCACTGAGATCTTTAAGGAGGAATCGGTGATTCATCAGAGGAAAGTCTACAGCTTCATTCATCTGAGCGTTCAGGAGTTTCTCGCTGCTTTCTATGTATTTTACTACCATATAAATACAACTATGGAGAAGCTGAAGAATTTTGCTTCATTGCAAAATTTGCTCAAATGTGCAGTAGATGAAGCCCTTGAGAGTGAGAATGGACGTCTGGATCTGTTCCTGCGGTTCCTGCTGGGCGTCTCACTGGAGTCCAATCAGAGACTCTTACAGGATCTACTGACACACACAGAGAACAGCTCAGAGAGCATCAGGAGAACCACACAGTACATTAAAGAGAAGATCAAAGATGGACATGGACTCTCCACTGAAAGATCCATCAATCTGTTCCTCTGTCTGCTAGAAGTGAAAGATCAGACTCTGTTCAGAGAGATTCAGGAGTTTGTGAAGTCAGACAAGCACTCAGAGAAGAAACTCTCTCCTGCTCACTGCTCAGCAATCACTTACATGCTTCAGATGTCAGAGGAGCCGCTGGATGAGCTGGACCTCAAGAAATACAACACATCAGATGAGGGCAGAAGAAGACTGGTACCAGCCGCGATCAACTGCAGAAAAGCTCTGTGAGTGTTTAATTATTAGCAAATGAATAATCATGTTTAAAGAAGACCTATTATAAGCCACGTTGAGTATGTTTCAGAAATATTATGCTTATTCCTATAACTATGTTAGATCTTTGGTGGAAAAACCACATTGCTGGTCAATTATGGCAAGAATCAAAATTACGATAATTTATAATGTAATCAATACAGATTTCTGTCATAAAACTCTAGATGGCACAGGCTGATAGGTCCGTAACTCGATCTTATTGTGATCACATCATTCACTGTTGGGCATAGCTGATTGGTTTCTGCTGTATCAGTAGCTATTGAGCACGCTGCTTAACATACAAATACTTGGTCAGCATCTTTGTAGCAGTTTACAGTACGCTTTCAGAAGTTCACAGCAGCGTGTCAGTTATGTATTGGCAGAAGCATGTCCTCCTTGCTCTGGCCAGCAGCAGCAGCAATTCAGCAGCGTAGCAGATCTATTCCGCTAAGACCAAACATATTAGCGATGTCATATGTCATGTCATGATCCCTTAACTAAATGCGTTCAACAACCATGAAAGTCCTCGGATGAATCAAAAGTTGAGTTACTGTTTAAGAAAATGTTTCTGCTGAGATAGTAGTTTAAGAGACTAAACATGAGAACGGACTAAACTCACTCAGATACATGTCAAAATTGATAATATAATTTAAGCAAATGCAGCCAAAGTGGCAAATGATAGAAAAATAAAATGTTTATTAAATGGACATTTATGCAGTAAGTATTTAATCTGTAAAACAGAAAAATGACACTAAATACACAGATATATGGAGAGGATGCTCTCAGGTTCATAATTCAAAACTTAGATTTTTATATCTTCAGCGAGACATTGCTACATTGTTCAATGTGTGAATATCTGAAGCAAAGAAACTGATTTTAATTAACCTGAATGATAAAATTATCAGATTATCTCCTCGCACTCATGATGTAATGTGATTCAGGCTGGAATGTTAAAAATATTTAGTTCCAGGTTCCTAAGAACAGACATTTCATTATTTTATTTGTTAATATTTCATCTCTTCTAGTCTTGCTGGCTGTAATCTCACTGCTCAGTCCTGTGAAATTGTGTCATCAGCTCTACAATCCTCAAACTATGTCCTGAGAGAACTGGACCTGAGTAACAATGACCTGCTGGATTCAGGAGTGAAGCTGCTCTCTAATGGACTGAAGAGTCCAAACTGTCAGCTGCAGATACTAAGGTTTGAATTTCACATTCATTTTTATTAATTTGGTTAAAAAAAATGAACTAATGTCAAGTCACTTTTCCCAATCCAGGTATTTTCTAAACTGCTTTACTGAATATTGTTCCTTAATGTGTTAAAGCCAGAGTGAGCAGCCAACGGTAAAAAAAAAACATTGTAAGATTTTCTAGAGAAGAGAAAACATATGAGATTAGCCAGTTTTTACTTCTGACATCACATGAATGTACATATTTAAAAAAAAAAAAAAAAAAAAAAAAAAAAAAAAAACAAAAAAAAAAAAAAAAAATATCTCTAAGGTGCATCTCAATAAATTAGAATGTTGTGGAAAAGTTAATTTATTTCAGTAATTCTATTCAAATTGTGAAACTTGTGTATTAAATAAATTCAGTGCACACAGACTGAGTAGTTTAAGTCTTTGGGTTATTTAATTGTGGTGATTTTGGCTCACATTTAACAAAAAACCCACCAATTCACTATCTCAACAATTAGAATACTTCATAAGACCAATAAAAAAAGTTTTTTTTAGTGATTGTTGGCCTTCTGGAAAGTATGTTCATTTACTGTTTATGTACTCAATACTTGGTAGGGGCTCCTTTTGCTTTATTTACTGCCTCAATTCGGCGTGGCATGGAGGTGATCAGTTTGTGGCACTGCTGAGGTGGTTGGAAGCCCAGGTTTCTTTGACAGTGGCCTTCAGCTCATCTGCATTTTTTGGTCTGTTTCTCATTTTCCTCTTGACAATACCCCCTAGATTCTCTATGGGGTTCAGGTCTGGTTAGTTTGCTGGCCAGTCAAGCACACCACACCAGCTCATTTAACCAACCTTTGGTGCTTTTGGCAGTGTGTGCAGGTGCCAAATCCTGCTGGAAAATGAAATCCGCATCCTCAAAAAGCTGTCAGCAGAAGGAAGCATGAAGTGCTCCACAATTTCTTGGTAAACGTGTAGTTTGTGTTGTGATGTTGGTTGTCAAAAAACACAATGGACCAACACCAGCAGATGACATTGCACCCCACATCATCACAGACTGTGGAAACTTAACAATGGACTTCAAGCAGCTTGGGCTATGAGCTTCTCCACCCCTTCCTCCAGACTCTAGGACCTTGGTTTCCCAATGAAATACAAAACTTGCTCTCATCTGAAAATAGGACTTTGGACCACTGGGCACCAGTCCAGTTCTTCTTCTCCTTAGCCCAGGTAAGACGCCACTGACGTTTTCTGTGGTTCATGAGTGGCTTAACAAGAGGAATACGACGATTGTAGCCAAATTCCTTGACACGTCTGTGTGTTGTGGCTCTTGATGCCTTGACCCCAGCCTCAGTCAATTCCGTGTTAATTCACTCAATTTTGCTTGACAAGCCTCATAAGGCTGCGGTTCTCTCGGTATGTTGTGCATCTTTTTCTTCCACACTTTATCCTTCCACTCAACCTTCTGTTAACATGCTTGGATACAGCACTCTGTGAACAGCCAGCTTCTTTGGCAATGAATGTTTGTGGCTTACCCTCCTTGTGAAGGGTGTCAATGATTGTCTTCTGGACAACTGTCAGATCAGCAGTCTTCCCCATGATTGTGTAGCCTAGTGAACCAAACTGAGAGACCATTTTGAAGGCTCAGGAAACCTTTGCAGGTGTTTTGAGTTGATTAGCTGATTGGCATGTCACCATATTCTATTTTGTTGAGATGGTGAATTGGTGGGTTTGTTAAATGTGACCCAAAATCACAATTTAAAGAACCAAAGACTTGAACTACTTCTGTGTGCATTGAATTTATTTATTACATAAGTTTTACAATTTGTTTTGAATTACTGAAATAAATGAACTTTCCACGACATTCTAATTTATTTGAGATGCACCTGTAGTTACATTGTTGTCAGATGTGTGAGAGATAATTATGTCTATTGAATAAATTATGTTTTCAGTCTGCTAGTAAGGCCATCATTTAAACAATGTTTAGTGTAGTTACTATCCATCCTGAATTGACTAGAGAGATGCAGTCGGCAGTCAGTGACGTGTATCTCACTGTCTGGCTGCTGTAGTTTAGAGTTGTTCAGCAACATGAGGCTGGGGCTGAACAGGAGCTGATACAGCTTCACATGCACTTTTCTCTTCACAACAACACACTGCTCTGCTCTATTCTGTAGGTTGTCTGGCTGTATGGTGACAGAGGAAGGCTGTGGTTATTTGTCTTCAGCTCTGAGTTCAGCTCTGAGAGAGCTGGATCTGAGCTACAATCACCCAGGACCATCAGGATTCCAGCTGCTCAAACACAAGCTGGAGGATCCCAACTATAAACTGCAGATATTCAAGTATGTCAAACACTAATACTGACATACTGAATGTGTGTGAATGATGCAGATGTACAGTAATGTGTGTTTTTGTGTTTATAGTGTGGAACATGGAGGAGAGATAATGATGACAGCAGGATCACGAAAGTGTAGGTTTACAAACATACACACACACACACACACACACATATCTGTTTTTTGTTGCTCTATCGTGTGTTCCCTATCGATACTTCACTTGTACTGCATCTGCTAAGACGCTATGGAAAAAGCCTTTTTTCTCCTGAACTGAAGCATTTTTCAATCACGCAGTGTAACTGCACGGGCCATAGGTTCGTGCAGTATACTTTAAAAATGAACCAATGTCTTGGCAGCGGTGCTGCATGAACCTATGGCCACGAATCCCACCAAAGCCCGCCAGAATGGGCGGGGCATCTGGCATCTGGCACTTTGCCATAGGATCCTCAGATTTTTTCTCCTTCAGCGACAATGACATTCTTCGCTGATCTATGACACTCAAAGCCTCTCGCCGTTGAAACACCTTCACAGAAGGATCAAGCTGAACCAGAGACCCTCTGCTCGGCTGATTCGCCACTTCTCCGCCGCCTTCAGCGCCGCAGCAGCAGCGGTCCCAGCTGATCCCCTGCCGCCATCCGGCGAGCCTAAAAGAGCTTATTTCTAAGAGGTAAGTTCTAAAAGAGCTACATTTCTAGCGACGTTGTTGCAAATGTCACGCTGCGAGTGTGGCTCGTGCAGGGAATCTTGCACGATGAAGAAGGGCAGTGAGTGCCGTCACCTGTTTGGGCAGCCCCCACGCAGAGACTGCACGCTCACTGAGACTGAATGCTCTCACTGAGAGCATGAGTCTTGCTCTTCGCACGCTTTATGAAGGCTGCCCTGCTCTCTCATTTCTCCTCTCTCAGCAAAGCTTGGAGAGAGAAACAGCGGAGCCACGGGACTGAGCAACCGAGGTTGAGCGATCGCACGCCAGCACAGAACACACGTGCTTGCTCTCCCCGCTGCACTTGATCCACCGCGGAAAGGCAGTGAGTTGTGCGCTCACTGAGACAGAATGCTTACTCAGAGCATGAATCTCGCTCTTCTCCGCTCTTGGACTGCCTTCAATGAGGCAGCCCTGCTCTCCCGTTTCTCCCCTCTCAGCAAGCCTCGGAGAGGGAAACAGCGGAGTCAGGCAATAAGCAATCGGTCTGACTGATCTCATGCCGGCACTGTACCTGCGTGCTCTCTCTCCCCGTTGCAATTTGATCCGCTGGTGCATTTTACAACGTAATTTTAGCGCCATGTTTACATAGAGCGGCTTAATCCGCCTAGCAGAGATCAGAGCAGATCCCTGTCACTGACAGCGTTGCTATGTTATGTTTTTGCTAAGGGCCTTGCTCTCCAGACGGGATGTTTTCACATGAAAGCAGTCTGCTCCTGTTTGCTCTGGAAGGCGGCCTGCCTCCCCCACTCACCTGTTTCTCTACCTCCCCAGTTTCCCTGTGAAGCAACGGCGCGCTCCAGTGAGCAATCTGGCTTGAGCAATTTTCATGCCGCCACCATCCACGGCTCCACTAGATCGGAGCAGAATGCTTCACTTCTATTGCAGACCGCTTCGCATTTGGTGTGTACGTCACTGAGGCTGTGCTCACAGAAGACGAGCTCTTTCATTATGAAAAGCCGTCCAGGGGGGGGGGGGGGGGGGGGGGTGGGTGCTCCATTTTTCGCTTGCGAGAGGCGTCCCAGCCTCCCTCACTCTCACGCTTAAATCCCTCCCCCATTTACCTCGTAGGAAAACCGCCGAACACGGGTCGTGTGGATGTGATCAGCTTGAGTGATTTAATGTGGACATGCCCACGCGTGCTTCACTCGCCATTCAGCTCTTTGATCTGTCAGGTGTTTACCCGTGATGATCTGCAGTCTCGTGTAAGCGCTCAATCCTTCTGAGCGGAGCGAGCAGAACGCTGTCACCAATGATTCAACATCGCTGACAGCTTTGTATTTGAATGTGCCTCTCGCCTGGGCCACGCCCACGCTAAGGCTGCGCTCGCTGAGACAGACCGCTCTCACTATGAGAGTTTATGTCTCGCTCTGCTTTGCTCGCGGCTCACCTTCTTCAATGAAGGCAGCCTTCGAGAGAATGCGTGCAACACTTTTGATCTGCTGGAGTTTACACAAAGATCATCAGTACCTCTCTTCTAATGAGCTGTTTGATCTTTTTAGGCAGATTAAAAGAGAATTCTGTCACTAATGATTATTATCACTGACAGTTTCAAATTGGACGCGTCTGGGCCACGCCCACACTGAGGCAGCATGCACGAGGGCTGACTGCTCTCGCTACAAGAGCATTGTCTAGCGAAGCATTTTTTTTAAAGCACCCCATTCAGTTCCGGGTGCCTAAGGCAATATGTTCGTTGTGAAGACTGGGCCCGTTCATGCGCCCACAAAACTATCCGCTGTGATAGTGGGCAAATGACAAATTTCCATTTTTGTTTATCACGAGTGTGGGGTCCCTGTACGGCGACCAGCCACTCGAATTAATCCACCCCCTTGTCACGCGGGCCGAGGCCTAGCAGGCCATCCCCGGGGTGTCAGAATGGGTTTTGGGGATAATAAAACGAGGTTATTCACTGGAATACACTCGATGACCTCCATTATTCAGCGGCGTGGTTCGCACCTCGGTTAGAGCAAGACGCGCATGTCCTGCGCTCCGAGGTGAGGAATTTGCTGGCGAAAGGAGCTGTAGAAATGGTTCCCCCAGCTCAGAGCGAGTCAGGCCTCTACAGTTGCTATTTCTTCGTCCCCAAAGAGGATGGCGGCCTGTGGCCCATCTTCGATCTCAGACACCTGAATCGCGCCCTCATGAAACGGCCGTTCAGGATGACTACACTGAAGCAGATCCTCTTGCAAATCGGCCCAGAGGACCGGTTCTTTTCTCCGGACTTGAAAGACGCCTGCTTTCACATCCAGATAGCCCCCCACCACAGGCAATTCTTGAGATTCGCCTTCGAGGGAGTGGCTTGTCAATACACGGTTCTTCCCTTTGGACTGTCCCTGACTCCATGCACTTCATGAAAGTGTGAAGCAGAAGGGAATTCGCATTCTCAATTACCTCGATGACCGACTTGTTCTGGCCCAGTCGGAGGCAGAGTCACTATATCACAGAGCTCTCCTCCTCAGCCACTTAGAATGCCTGGGGCTCAGAGTAAATATTGCCAAGAGTGCACTGTCCCCCAGTCAACGAGTATTGTTCCTAGGAACAGTTTTATCGCCGCCCCCTTTTTTTCGACCCAAATTGAGAGCGGTGGTCGCGACAGAGCATGCTCTGGTCAGCTTGCGGCTTCCTTCAAGGTCTGTACCTCTCGCCCCCTCAAGTAGTTTCAAAAGATGTTGGGATCCAGTGCTACAGTTGGGCCTGCTTCGTATGCGTCCCCTTCAGTACTGGCTGAAGCCGAGTGTTCAATCACATGCGTGGCATCACAGACGCCTGCTTATAAGGGTATACCAGGCCTGTGTAACAGCCCTGACCCCTTGGAAGAATGCTCAGTGAATGGAACAGGGTGTCCCCCTGGGAATGGTCTGCAGGAGAAAGATGGTTTTGACAGATGCTTCCAACACGGGTTGGGGAGTTCTGTGCGAAGGAAAACTGGCTTTCGGCCACTGGTCGAAAGCGGAGGACGGTCTTCACATCAACTGACTCGAAATGCTGACGGTATGTCGGGCCTGTCAAACCTTCCTACCGGACCTGAGGGGACACCACTTTCTGGTCCACTGGGACAGCATGACTGTGGTGTCCTACACAAATCGCCAGGGAGGTCGAGCGCCTCCTGGAATGGGCTCAGTTCAACCTGCGCTTGCTGTAGCAGTATACATTCTGGGAAAACTGAACCAAGGAGCGGACATGTTGTCACGAAGCAAAGCCCCCTCAGAAGAGCGGTTGCTTCATCCTCCAAATTTGGGAGATCTTTGGCAAGGCCGAAGTGGACCTCTTCACCTCAAAAGACAACCCTCACTGCCCAATTTATTATTCCAGGGACAAGGACGCGTTTGCCCACGACTAGCCCAGCCCCGTCTCTATGCTTTTCTCCCGATTGCCCTGATCCCGCAGGTAATCAGTCGAATCAGAGAACAAGAATGCAAGGTTCTCCTAGTGGCCCCGCTCTGGAGAAACCAGCATTGGTTATCAGAGCTGTCACAGCTGCTCATAGCAGCCCCATGGCCCATTCATGGGCTCTGCATCTTTGGCCACTCGACGGGAGCCTGCAAGCCTCCCAGAGTGTGCTCTAAACACCATTTCTCCGCAAGACACCTCTACGCCCTCAAATGGTTGGTGTGCTCCGCCTGGTGCTCACTTCGCGAGGACCCATCAGTCTGTGAATTACGTGATATTTTTTGTCCTTATCCTGCAGGACCTGTTGGACTAATGGGCCTCCCCATCCACGCTCAAGGCCTATATAGGCCCGTCGGGTGGCATGAACAACCTTGTCCATTTTCTGAGAGGGGCTAGGAGGCTGAATCCACCCTGTCCCCTCACTGTCCCTACTAGGGACCTGCCCACTTAGTAATTACACTAATTCCACAATTGCAATAGTCTTTTTCTCTATTAAAACAACAGCATTGAGAAGTGCGATTATTCAGCAACTCAAATCGCAAACAATACAGTCGAGATCATCATGACAGACACAGATGGCGAATGACCTTTAATTGATCGCTTTTGTCTGTGTTTTCAGATCATCGGCGGCGGTGCTTCCACAATGAGGAGTGTGCATGTGCGCATGGTTGCCAGATTGTTTAAAATAAGCAGCGAAGCTCTGATTCGAGGATTACAACTTTTGATATCTGGCAACCGCACTCAGAAGCGCATGAAGCAGTCTGCAATAATATTTTGTCTCCTTTTTTTTGACAAAAATAAAAAGAGGTTTTTGGTAAAGTTTTTTTTTTTTTATTATACATTTTAGGCTCGTCTTATTTCATCAACGAAATTGCATGTTGATATAGTCTTAGTTTTTGTTTAGTTACAGTTATCGTTTATTGACCTTATTGTCTCGTTTTAGTCATGGGAAAAAAGCTTGTCAACGAACATTTTTCGTCATAGTCTTCGTTAACGAAATTAACACTACATCGAGCGTTCCGCCCAGTTTAGAACAGCTCTTTGTTTGCTTCGGTGGCCACGCTAATGGGCATCCGGTCAAGAAGCAGAGACTTCCTAAGTGGATAGGTGATTCTATTACACTAGCTAACTCTTCCTCGAGCCTGCAATGCCCCATTGATACGAGCCCATTCAACAACTAGAGCTCGCCTCTTGTCTAGTGGTGTGTCCATTGCAGAAATTTGTGCGGCGGCCGGTTGGGCCTCGCAATCCACATTTGCTAGGTTTTACAACCTGGATGTCCCTGCCTTACTGGCTAGGGGTCTTTCTGCATAACTGACTAGCACTTGCACGTACAAACCTATCAGAGGATTTACTTGTGCACTCTCGGCCCTCATGGGTGCAGGGGCTGTGCAAATCTTCTGGAATGATCACTCAGGCCGGGCATAACCTCTGTGAGCTTAGCCCGTTCGCCTTGGGAGGTGTTTGCTATTCTTGTCCCCTTGGTCCCTGAAGTGCCTAGGGCAAGGGTACACATGTAGTCGTTCCTCTGCCAATAGCACGGCGGGATTGTACTGGTTTCCCAAGCGTCTTAAACAGATGCAGTACGAGTGAAGTGTCGATAGGGAACGTACTCAGTTACTAATGTAACCTTAGTTCCCTGAGATACGGGAACGAGTACTGCGTTGCTAGCCGTGCTATGCAGCTGCACGACTCAGTCGTCGCTTCAGTTGAAGTAACCTGACCTTCGCCCTAACTACGGCAAGAGGCCCGTTATAATTCCAGATGGCCCTGCCCATTCTGGTGTGCTTAGGCGGGCTTCTTGGCCATAGGTTCGTGCAGCACCGCTGCCGAGACATTGGTTCGTTTTTAAAGTATACTGCACGAACCAATGGCCGCGCAGTTACATTGCTTTATTAAAAAAGGCTTCAGTTTAAGAGAAAAAAGGACTTTTCCCCGTAGCGTCTTAGCAGATGCATTACTCGTTCCCATATCTCAGGGAACCCAGTTACGTTTTTGTAACCAGGACGTTTCTCTCTTCTTGTGTTCAGATGCCTGTGGTCTCACACTGGATCCAAACACAGCAAACACTCGTCTCATTCTGTCTAATGAGAACAGGAAGATCACACGTGTGAAAGATCTTCAGCCGTATCCTGATCATCCGGAGAGATTTGATGATTGTCATCAGGTTCTGTGTGTTGAGAGTCTGACTGGACGCTGTTACTGGGAGGCTGAATGGAGCGAGGGACGGGTTAAAATATCAGCGTCATATAAAGGAATCAGCAGGAAAGGAGGGACTGATGACTGTTGGTTTGGATCCAGTGACAAATCCTGGAGTCTGTACTGCTCTGATAACAGATTCACTGTCCGTCACAATAACAACAGAACTGTTATACCTGCCATCTGTTCATTCTCTAAGAGAGCAGGAGTGTATGTGGACATGTCGGCCGGCACTCTGTCCTTCTACAGCGTCTCTGACACACACACACTCACACACTTACACACATTCAACACACATTCACTGAACCCCCCTGTGCTGGATTTAGGGTTTATCCTGATTCCTCAGTGTCTCTGTGTGATTAAACAATCGAGAGACTCTCTGTAAATCCTCTTTCTGATGTTCAAATGCACACAAACCCATCAAATCTCACGTCATTTCATTTGTATTAAAAAGAAAAGTTCACAAATAAAATATATTGTTTAAATTGTTACTGCTTTGAGTTATTATTTTGGAATAAATGTTTTAAAATGCTTTAAAACACTAACTTGATGAGATTCATATTTGGCTTTAATAAATAGAATATTGATTATTGGCACACAACAGAAGAGGAAAGAAAGGTAAGTGACATATAAACAAGTTTATTGAACGGCTGACACAGCACAGGAACGAGAATGAAGTAACGGTAAGTATGGCAGTTCAATGGAAATGGATATGACTTAGCTGAATGGTAACTGAATGTCTTTCTTACAGATGTAGGAACGAACACACAGATGGCAGGTAGTAGATGACTGAAGACTGTACGTGATATATACAGGTGAGTAGCAGGTAAGGTCTCTGTAGTGTAGGAACGACGAGACCAGACAAAGGAGTGCAGGTTGTGTGTGTCTTTACAGTGAGTGTTGATGAGGAGGTGTAGGTGTGGTGAATCAGAATCCTGGGGAGAGTGAACGAGTGGGCGGATGTAGTGTTTGACAAAAAAACAATTTTCTCAGATTTTTGTTCAGAATATTGCTTTTTTTTTTTTTTGTTTATTAAACAAACGTGCACTATCAAGGTGTTGTGAAAAAGTAATGAAGTCAATTTTTTTTTTTTTAATGCAAGGCTGTTTATAAAAATTTTTTTTTTAAATGCTGGTGGTGGCTGGCAACTTAAAAAAAAAAACCCCCTGGTGGGGAAAGAGTAAATCATGAACCCATTTATGAATCATTGATGTGTGCTTTATTTTTCTGTCTGCACTGATTTAACACTCGATTCACTAAATGTATTCTGTACAAACTCTCACAGTATCGCTGCTGAACACAGTTGATCTCGCTGTAACTCTGCTGCCTTGATCACTAGAAAATCTTCATCAGCATCTCTTCTTCTGAAATGAAGATGTCTTTTCTGCTTTATTAGGTCTCCACGAGCACAACAGCTTTATATGACAGGAACGACACAGCAGCTCTCACTCAAATATCTCTAGCAAATAACATTCACCTCACTGTCTGCTGAGTTTCATTTATAAATTTACATTAATATAGTTTTTTTAATAATGTGAAACTAGTCTTTTGACATTTTATATGAGGCTCTTACTCTAAAAGGTTTGAGTTACAAAGAGAATCAATATTTCTGTAACAGAATTTGGGTTCATTTAAATAAGCCCAGACCCCAACAGCCTAGAAGTGTTTATTTAACCCTTTATTGAAAAATGTATGTTAAAAAAAAGAGCCACATTTTAACAGTAACATTCTGTTTAACATTCGTTAAAAACGGTAATATACCATAGATTAGAAAACAGTGCATTCTGGGTAATACTGCAATATACTGTGAATTATCAGCGGCAGAGACTGTTTCAAATCACACCCTACTCCCTCATTCACTATTCCCTACATGAGTTTACTAATACAGTAGTCCACCTGACAGCAGAGAATGAACACTAATGAGTGAATTTCAGACACGGATGAACAGCTGCTGGAACAAGCAGATTCACTTGAACAAGAGAAACAAGAGAAATACTACGGCAGTTTTAACACAACCCACAAACAGCTTGACCCAGCTTCAATCGTTCTAACCAGTGTGACTTTAAATTTCTGTCAGACGTCGGCAGAATTATTATATTGAGAATTAACAAGCTCAGATGCTGATGTTTTATTGTTTTGGTTTGATGTCATTGTGGAAGCAGAGCTTGCTTTAGTTGGCTCCTGACCCCCCCTGACCTCTGAACATTAGATTCTCCTATGGCTGCTGTAACTGTCTTTAAATACTGTTTTTCAAAATCAAGCCCAAAAGAATTTCATGAGCTTTGAGCATAGCTATAACAATGCGTTTTGGGGGGAAACTCAGCCCTGTTAGTAATGTGAAAAGCTGGTGATCGATATAGGAGTTGTATTAATCAGATCTTGAGAGATTTATGTTTCTTTAATTTCACTGATTTAAGGCCTTTGGCTGAAGTCAGTTGTAGTTTTTTTCTCTTTCCTTCACTGATTCTGCTTGTTAACAGCAGCTGTTCATCGCTAATGCTCAATCATCATTTAACTAATCACACAATCATCTCATTAAATTCAACACTGCTTCAGTCTTACTCGAACACTCTGTAGTGTGCACACTTATAAGTGTTCATCTGAAACTAACTTTGTTGTGGGGTTTAAAAGGTTATAGATCTAAGATGGGGGAAAAACGTATTTTAAAAGTAATAAACTGTAATTTATGGCAACAAACTGCAGAAAAACAGTAATTTACTGGCAACCCTGCTGCAGTAGATTACCGTAAAATCAAGAAAAAACAGTAATAATAAAAAAAAAAAGTTATACAAAGTCATGAACTGATAAGGAAAATGAATATGAAACAGAGCTGTATTGATGTGTTTTCTGTTAGTTTAATTCATTAGTTTGGTGCTGAAGAGTAGAGCCTGTGCTTCAGTACCACTGATGTTCTGCTGCATGTGGCTTTATTTAAAGGCAGTGACTGTGGAGTTGCTGATATACTAATGATCTCTTTACTAAGTGCTTTAACACACGTGTGCCATCGCTAGCTCACAACGAACTGCAAAGATCTGAGCAAAAGTCCTGTTTTTCTCTGGAAGAGTCAAGGATGTGATCTGTCCTTCCGCTGGCTCCTTGAGAATGACATGAGCTCCTCTTCATTTTGATCAATTTCACAGAAAACAAGACTTCTTATCTGGCATTGTGCTTCTCGAGTAAATGTATCTCTTTTTTTCCTTTCTAAAGGCTTTAGACATCTGCACTGGAAAACGAGAAAATGCTGTAGAAGAGCTTTACCTTTAGAAGTAACTGTCTGCAGTATCTGTATCATGAATGCAGCTGTCAGTTTTTCTTTCTTTATTGTCTTTTCATATCTAGACTTTCTGAGATGTTTTCACTGTATTTTAGAGCGGAGTCCTCTGCGCTTCATCCTTCAGTGGCCAGCGCCTCTGCAACAGCTAACTAAGCTCATGGAAATCAGCTGATGGAAGTTATGCTCCTGAAATATGAACCTGCTCACTTGGCTCCTCATTTGGCAAAATGTCCTGGATTTGGAGGCTGGAAAGTATGGCCAGAGAAACATGACGGGATTCCTGTGTAAGGAGACACAGCATGCTCCCTCGGGCGAGGATGATGAAACACTACATCCAGAGATAATGTAGTCCAGCTGGGTCATGATCTGTTGTCATTGGTGTCAATTGATCTCATTATCCTGAAACTTTCATGATCTAAACATGGAATATTGTTCATCAGTTTCCATAAAAGCTATGCTTCAAGAGTAATGCAACAGTCAAGTAGCATTTTGAGCAGTTGTATGAGTTATCTTTAGATCGTTGGTGCTCAAGTCTCTCAAATGTAATTTGAGGTCATTTTGAAATTGATACTTGATGTAAATGTGTCATTTCACCAGGTGATTTAGTTCAGTAACAAGTATCTTAGGTTTATGTGTATTGATTCAGCAATTGTAAAAATATATATCTCCTAATAATGTTAAGGGTTTTGAAAAATGTGCGTTTAGTTTAACATGCAGTGAACGTACAGAAAGCTTTAACGCATACAAAGAAGATGCTTAAAAAGAAAAAGTCACTAAACATTGAGTGTCTTTATGCTGATTTCAGCTCTGAACACAGAAAGCAAACAGCGGTCCTGCATCAGACAAACACTGACACACGACTACAGAACTAAAAACTCTACAGAAATGTGCAGTGTATGTTAATTATCTGCAAACGCTTTGATTTAGAAATTATAAGTGGAAGGAAGTGGAAAGTAATGAACTGAAATAGGAAATAAGCAGATGGATGTAGGTAAGGCTTTAAGTTTTTAAGTGAGACTAATAAAGCATCAGCTGAATGTATTTGATCATTTCTGGCTAGTATGAAGCTTAAATGTCTTGCATGGACGGGGTTTATTTGTTGCTGATGCTCGAGGCCAATAGTATTGACATCACATATAAGATCATGGAAAGAAAGATCCCAGGAAGATGAGCATTTTACTTGGTTTTATCAGCTCATCCGAGTGGTTTCAGGAACTCTGGACTCTATTATGTCTGGAAACAGACTTTCAGAAAGCTCAAGTCAATAAAGAGTCAGAAATGGCAGTTTTCTTTGACCTCGAAACAGCAAATGATATGGTTTGGAAAGAAGGATCAATGATTAAACTAGATATTATAGCAATAGCAAACAGAACTTATAATTTAATTAATGACCTCTTATTTGATAAATTTCTTCAAGTCAGAATTGGGAAAGTCTTCACGAAGCTATATAACTAGATAATGGCATTAGTTATGATAAATATGATGCATTTTCTCAATCTCAAGGAGATATTGGCCGATTATCGACGGAGCCTTGTGGAAAAGGGGAAGGAATATTAATCATATTACATGAAAAATGATCATATGCAGTAGAAAAAAAAACAAACACTAGTGTTGACTAGGAAAGGAGGCATTGAAACACAGATAAATATGTTAAAGTCTTTAGGTTTCTGTGTGTGTGGTTTGATGCAAAGTTACTGTGGAATGAAGATCTTCATAAGACGGTCAGTAAATGCAGAAAAATTGTAAATGTGATGAGATGTCTACCAGGGTCAGAATGAGGAGCGAGTAGGATCTGCAGTGAACAATATTCATACAGCACTGATTAGATCATTCTCCAACAGTGAAGGAGCTGAACAGAAGTGGAGAGAAGAGACACAGATCAGAAAGCGTGTTGTTTGTAGAGACTCCATCAATGATGGTCCTGGCTCAGATGCAGCAAAACAAGCCCAAACCATGATACTACCACCGCCATGTTTTACAGATGGGATAAGGTTCTTGCTAGAATGCAGTGTTTTTTCACCAAACATACTCCAAAGACCAAACTTTCTCCAAACATAACGCTTCTCATTTAAACCAAAATGTTCTATTTTGGTCTCATCTGTCCACAAAATATTTCTCCAGTATTCCTCTGGCTTGTTCACATGATCTTTAGCAAACTGCAGATTGGCAGCAATGCTCTTTTTGAAGAGGAGTGGCTTTCTCTTTGCATCTCTGCCATGCACACCATGATAGTTCAGTGTTCTCCTGATTTTGGACTCATGAACTTTAACATTAGCCAATGTGAGAAAAGCCTTCAGTTGCTTAGTAGTTACTTTGGGTTCCTTTGCAAACTCACAGACTATTAAACATCTTGCTTTTAGAGTAATCTTTGTTGGTGGACAGCTTCTGGGGAAGATAACATTCTCTTCTTTCTGGTCTCCATTTGTACACAATCTGTCTGACTATGGATTTGTGGAGTCAAAACACTTTAGAGATGTTTTTGTAACTTTTTCTAGCCTGATGAGCAACAGCAACTCCTTTTCTGAGGTCATCAGAGATCTCCTTTGTCTGTGCCATGATACACTCCCACAAACATGACCAAACTTTGATAGATCACTGTTCTTTAGATAAAACAGGGCAGGCCGCTTAGCGCAATAGCCTCATGGTTATGGTGCCGCAAGACAGCGAACTGTTCCGCAGCGACCCGGCGTTCTAAGCCCTTCTGGTTCCTTTGGCCGAGTCCGCACCCTCTCCTCTCTAGTCCTTCCTAATGATTCCGACTGCTCTCTACTGTCCTGTCTGATAAAGCCAAACTATATCTTTACTAAAATAAAATAAACAGGCTGCCTGACACCTGATAGTCATCTCAGTGATTGAAAACACCTCTGAACAGATTCACTCTAATTTCACTTTAAAATGAACAGGTAATCCTAGAGATTCACATACTTTTGCCACTCACAGATTTGTAATATTGGATCATTTTCCTGAATAAATAAATGACAAAGTAAATATTTTTGTGTCATTTGTTTGATTGGGTTTTCTTTGTCTACTTTCAGGACTTGTGAAATTTTGATTATGTTTTGTGTTATATTTATGCAGAAATATAGAAAATTATATAGGGTTCACAAACTTTCAAGCAGCACATCAAAGTATGTTTTGAAGAAAATACTGTTTCGGTCTGTCTACTTCGAAATTTCATGATTAATTAATGTGTTACTTGCTTTTTCTTTGTAATTATTTACTAGCAATTTCTGAATGAAAAATGTTTCTACACCAATTTTTTTCAGTGTTTGACTTATGATAATACATGATTTCCCCCCCTTATAAACACATCAGGCAATGCAGAATACAGCTCATACCACTGTCAGGTCAGTTGATCCTTCTCATACTTGGCTCTAAGTCTTTCTTTCTCTTTCACTCTCTCCCTCTCTGACGCTCTACCTCACAGTAAGCGCCTGAGGACTGGCGGCAGTTTCTTTTGTGCTCTTGCTTATTTTTGCTGACCTGGAACAGACAGAGAGACACTGAACAGAGCCTGGGTAGGGGGCGGAGGAAACAGGGGGCTCTCCTGAAATACGGTCCTCTGCGTTCGGGAGGGTGAGGTGGAATAACAGCATCATAGCTCTCAGGTGTCACGCCGTCTGGCAGGGGGTTGGGAATGGGGGAGGAGGCAGAGAGGGGGCAATCTTAAATGAAATGTATAGTGCACGTAGTGTACTCTGAAGTAATATGTGGTTATGAAAAGACAGACTGTTATCTAATAATCTGCAAATATTCTAAGACAAGCCACAGCAAAGAAGACCCTCTGCTAATCATCATTGGCCATGGGTTTGAAATCTTTAATTTCATTCATTAACTCTCTTCACACAGTCCTCTACTCCACATGGTGTGGTCCGCAGCATTCCTTCTCATCATGGCACCGGATCAACTCGTCAAACACAGAATGGGTTCAGAATGGAGAAGCTAACTATGGTAGATTCAATACAAAGAGGCCACAGTTTGTTTATTCTAAAGAATCTGTTTTAATTCATATCTTTTAACAAGTTCCTCTCAGAGGTGGTCTGTCCAAGAAAGGAAAAGTCATTCCAAACAACCACCACCGAAACATTATAGGATCCAAATCATCGCCA
>JADLZN010006432.1:0-24651 GCA_018155175.1 Sinocyclocheilus anophthalmus | reverse complement strand
GATTTTATATTTCAAATAAATGCTGTTCTGTATCACAGTTTGATACAGAATACTGATGAATCATTTAAAATATTATACAGTTAAGAGAAAAGACTAAATGTTTTATTGATTTGATTGATTGATTGTGTGTGTGTGTGGTGGTGTGTTAGGTTTTCTAATTCTTCTGTCACGTGGTCCACCTGCCGATAGAGGAGAGAAGAGGAAACACGAAAGCTTTTCGAAACTTCTTAATCATTGATACGATTGGCTTCACAAAAATAGTTCGATTAACTATTTGGAAAGCGCTCAAACCCCCACCAATGCGGGAGATGGGTACGACACAAACCCCGCAGAAACCTGTTTTTATACAGTATATTATGCAAGAAGCGACAAGATCAAAGGGGGCGTGGGTTGGGATCCATCATTTATGTATACCTTAAGAAAGACTACCTGTCTCCACCTCCTGATCCCTAAACCCACCCATCTCCCCCCTAAAAAACCTACAATCTCCACCCCCTAGATTGGAAATCCACCCAAAGCCCCCTGGAATCTTGCTGTTCTGCAGTGAGGGGGCTAGACTACTGCATTGCTGCGGCATCGCTGATCAAACCGCCTTGTAAGTGCAACGAAAAAAAAACTCAAAAACCATTTTACAAACAGTTTTAAAATAAAACCAATTGCAAAATATGTTTCATGAACAAAGGTAATCTAACTGGTAATAAATTTTAGACCACCAGTATAAGGCTCTGTAAAAAATTTCTTGTTGCTTTTGTGTGTTTCTGTGTGTTATTAGGGCAGAGACAGGCCAATTAGAAGCATGTCCCTTCCTTATATAAACGTCGCATAGGAATATTAAAAAAAATTTCACTCAAGCCACAAAAATGAACCCCACATTTATTAAAACTCGACCGTAAAACATGAGCACTCGTAATGGGTTTCAAAGATAAAGCCATCTGGGCGGTGAACCATCGGAATTTAAAAATATTTCTAAAAACCTTACCCTTTTGGTCCCAATGTGCAATAACTACCCAAATGACTGTAGAATTACCTAGGGACTTTTTGATACTATCCACACCTATCTGCCCATAAATAGTTTGAAAAATGGAAACTTTAATATCACATAGAAATTAAAGGATGGATAGTGTGCACTTTGCGGAAGTATGCAGGCGCAGATCGAAAAAAAACCCACAGTACAAGTAACGAAAGGCGCCTCGTTTTGCTTTAAAGGGGGTTCATAGTGATGCGATTTCAAGTTTTCTATTCTCTGTTGGAGTTGTTGTCTCAAGTGGTAGTGTTCATCTGTTTATTACAAAGCTGATTGTGACATAGAGAAGATCATAAGTTGCAAAGGACGAAAGGTCTCAAAACCAAAAGGAGGATTTCTTTAATTCCAAAGCTTTAAGCTCTGCCCGCCCCCTTAAAAACGGGCTCGTTCTAACACGCCCCCACATTTCTAGGTCACTATGTGGGAATATTTGCGTAATGCGCCCAAATGTGCACGCAAAAGAAAGAAGGCGTGGTTTCAGTAACAGCAGTTAGTGTTAAAGCTGCATGTCAGGGAGACGCTGTGTGTTTCAGTGCGTAAGCAAAAGCACTTTATTTGGCCTTTTGAAAGTAGATGCATTTAGGAATCTTTCAAATCACTTACAACAGAACAACAATGCAACAATTATGGGGGACGGGGGGACTGATTTCGTGGAAACCTAGGAGAGGAGGGTCATTTCTGACTTTTAGCATATGGAAAAGAACATGGCGCTTCTGGAAGATTTCAGTTTATTGTAAGTATGTTTTTTCCCTGACCTACATTAGCTTACACGTATTTGTTGCATATGACTGTTCAACTTGGGAGTTTTGCGGGCATCGTGTGGGGATGAAAAAGAGAGAGGAGAGAGGAGCAGAAGAGAAGAGGAGCGGAGTGACAGGGTTCCATCACAGTGGACAGTCAGCTGTCTTTAGACGTAGGCATTGTGTACTGCAAACCACATACCAGCTTCATTCCAACTGGCGTCCCGTGGATCTCTGTTTTCACCCTTTCGGGCTTGCAAAACTGATGGTAAAAAACTAAATGGACATTATTTTATGGTCTTTACATTTTTTTGAAAAGATGGAAGTCGCACGATTATGGTAAGCGGGCGTTACCAATTTCCGAACGAGTGTTGCGGGTTCGGCCCAATCACAAATTGACACTGGGTAGTAGGCTGGGCCAATCAGAGAGACTGCGCTGGGCAAGACGGGAGGGGCTGTGTAGCCAAGAAAAAACTATGCATTTGAGAGAGGCGGGGCATAGGAGGACCTACAATAATGTACAGTATTGAAAAATAATGTGTTTTTTGAACATTAAAGCATGTCAACATATTCTGTTACACCAAATACACAAAATAATGATCTTTTAAAAAAGCATCATATGACCCCTTTAAATCCCGTGACTTGCGGAGTTCGATACAAGCCGCCCAGCAATCACTTGGTTTCGAAGAGGAATTCGTAAAAAAGAAAAACATTCGTAATCGGAAGCTTTCGGGACCAAGATACATCTCCTCATGGTAAAACAAGGTCTGCACGGTTTTCTTGTTTGTTTTTTGTAAACAAGGTTTTTTTTTTTTATTTTATTTAATTTTTTTTTACAACAGTTTGACTAAAACGCATGTTAAATTCAGCAGCTCAGTTGTGACTCGGCTATGCTGAGGAGGTCAGTAACCTGCAGCGTGCTGCTGATGAAGCGGACGTGCTCGTTGCCACGGAAACGGGATGCGGGTTTGAGACTGAGAGCGTCGGGTTGAAAGCATCTCCAGCTGCGTGCGGATGTAGCGACATCCTACTAACCTACATTTCAACCTGAAAGAGGCAATGGCGGACGACGGAATATTTCCTCATTGACATATGATGAACTTCTGCAACGAAACGAAACATAAACGGTATGTTTTACAAGAATAACAGACAATGTATTAAATCCGCATCGTGCATGTGGCAGTGATGCTTCTACAGCATGCGGTGTTTTATCGAAGTAATATTTTTAGCTGGCTGGAAACCGCATGTAGGCTTTTCATGCTTGGCAATTAAAAGTGTGTAGTCTATCTCGGTAAATCGCACTGATTTGCGACAGCAGTGCTGTCATACAGCAGCATCTCGTAATGGCGCCCAGATTTCAGGTGAAGGTAAGGGCGCTGCCGAATACAGCACGAGCCGGTGCACTGTGCTAACCGGTTTACAGTCACGTCTGTAGGTCAAACCTCAGTCCCGTTTAAATTTTTTTTTAGCTAAAATCACGTTAAATCTTTCGTATTGTGAGATGGAGTGACCTATAAGGCCAGGCGACATTGCTGAATGACCGCGTGATGATAAAGAAGCCCATTAAGCTGCTGTAGGTCTTCCTAAAGCATGCGTTTCGATTTTTAAAGTATGGAAAAACGTGTCTAATACAAAGATACGCGGTTAGATTTTAAGAACACATTGCCATTGTATGTACATATGCGGTGGTTAACTAATAACTAGCGTGCTAATAGTTATAACTAGCCTATTGTATTTGCACTGGAAAATGGTTGTCAGATTCAGTTAATAACTAGAATGTATTTTTCACTGCGGTTTCTAGAGGTCAAAGTAGGCTAACTAAACTCATTTTTTAACAAGTTTTGTTTGTCTATACTATGTGTTTTTTATGGAGATGCAAATTGTGTATGTTTGTGCATGTTTTAGAAAAACAGGTGTCAGATTCGTTTGTGGTGCTGTTGCTCAGACAGTCTTCAAACAGACACCACAAATATGTCTATACTGTGCTAGTCCGATGGACAAGGTTCATGCTTTTAGACTGATGTTAAGGCCTTTCGGAGCCTTACAATGTCACCCAGGCCTGTCTGGCTTAAATCATCAAAACATCAGGTGGTCTCTATCCATTTTTTAAAGAGGGATTGCAAGGCCAGTAGCAGTGCACCGAGGGACCGCTATTTTATTATAAAGGTGTACAGTCTCTCTCAGCAAATGGCAGCATTGGGAAATCTAGTTCATCCCACTGCATTTATCCACCATTTCCTCTTCTAAAAAAAATTCTGTGTGCCAACAGAGGACATTTTAATGCTAGAGAGCTTCAAAAAAAAAAATTTCTGTCCCAAATATGCCCCCGACTTCAGGACATAAATGTAGGACCCAAAAAATTTATAATGCGAGGGGGCTATGATTACTATTTGTTATTAGTAGTTTGTTCGCTTAGTTTTTCAAACGGGTAGTGGTAGTGGCTGGAACTTATAATGTTAAAGACCCCTGGCAACATGAATTCGAAATTGAATACTTTTTGGCAAGGGGGGGCACATTTATATGATAAGGAATTGGCCCCCCCCCCCCCCCCCCCCCCCAGTAAGGAATACATTGTTAAAAAAAATACTATTGATATAACAAGCTGTTCCTTTGGACTATATATGGAAAAATGAAATGTATCACGGTTTCCACAAAAACATTAAGCAGTAAAATGTTTTTTATATTGATACTAATAAGAAATGTTACTTGAGCAGCAATTCAGAACATTAGAATGATTTCTGAAGTATCATAAGACTGGAGTAATGATGCTTAAAATACAGCTCTATTTTTGATCAAATCCAGCATTGATGAGAATTAAAGATGGACTTTCAACAACCATAAAAAAAAATCGTAATTTTTTAATAGTAGTACAAGTATCTGTAATACCATTAAAAAAAAATAGTTTATCTGTTCTTGTAATAAAACAGGTCTTTTATAGTGTTAGGCACATGCAGTGTTTTTTATAATGGGTTTTCAATTCACGTAGTAATACTTTGTAAGATATTCGAGTTATCTTTCTCTCACTCATTACTTTCTTTCCTCCTCATTCATCAGTCCAAAATGGAAGGATATGGAGCAGGAATGCTGTGCCTGTGTGCAAGGAAAACATTTGTGAAGCAGGCCTAATTGTACTTACCTGCATGCAACAGCGCCTGTGTATTCATGTGTTAGCCCTCGATTGTGTGCTGGTTCAGGACCGCGGGGTATCCCAGCCGTAGATCCCTCCGGAGCCCAACTCGGCCCCGCTTCCACCCCAAACACACGGTCCCACGGCAGATGCGCAGACATGCCTAAGTCTGGATCGAGGGGAACTTGACCCGCACTGTTGCCTTCAGGGGTGTAGAGGACAAGAGAAGGAGTATGAGACATCTTCCAATGTTCACTTACAAACAGGGATATATTATTTAGTTATCTCACTTTTTGTGTGTATGTGTAGGTTTATGGAGGGACGTACCCATACCGGCCGCAGGCGAAAAGGAAGGCCCTCCACTATATGGCTGTTTTTCTTGCGGCCCCCCTGGGGACGGGGTGTAGAACTAGGTGAGAGAAGGGGATGGTGAAGTGCATGGATTGGGAAAACCTTAACATTGGGAGAGAATTGTAGAAAGGTACTAAAAATACCCCACTTCATTCAGATTACAACGATATATTATTATAATTAATATGTAAAAAAATGTAATACTTATATATTTTCCAGTGTTTCACTTAATAATTATTTGATTAGAAGCCTAGGTGATCTTGAAACTCGAAACTTAAATGCAACAATATTATATTTTTGTAATCACAGAATGTAAAACCGGACTACTTGAACAGTTCTACTTGTATTTTGCTAGTGATCTTGGTAATATTAAAACCGAATTCTAAATAACACAATTATAATATAATAGTACATTTGAGGATTTATACTTATTTTCTTGTTTAATTAGTGACCTAAAAAATCTTAAATAAGAACTAAAATACACAAATTAATATTATAATAATCTAATATAATACCATATATAAATTTAATATTTGAGGATTTACTAATTATTCCTTTGCTGATTACTGACATAGGAATTTAAATAAATGAAGTACGACACATTATTATATTGATTCACGATGAGGATATCTCATAATTCATTTGTAATAAAGATTTATAATATAGTATTAAATACTTCATGTATTTTCGCAGCATTTAATTAACTTATGTACTTGGTTCATTAGTGTCTTAAAATAATCTCAAAATAAACAATTAAAAATACACAATTTTTATAGTCCAATTACCTTATTTGTATTGTATATTGCTGTAGATAAAACATCTATTTAATAGTAAACAAACAGAAATAATCATTTGATCCTCATACGTTATGTAATTCTTTGCTTAGTGATCTAGATTCTAATATTAAATTAGGAATCTTCATCTATTAAGAATACGATATATAAAATCAGGGCTGCATCTTCCCTACTTTTTTTACCTGGTTATTAGTTGATATTTAGTGACATTCGACAGAGTCTTAAAATACATAATAACTTAAAATCTATTTTCAGCATTATATTTATAGGCTTGGGTTTTACGTATTCGAATTAGTGACTATGCTCTTTTCCTGTAAGTCGGCCTCTTGAATACACAATATGGGTTCCCTGTGTGTTTATATATTCATTCCTATGAATACCAACACCTAGACGCAATGAAAACAAAACACTTCAACTGCCGGATCTCTCTCTTTCTACTTGCTTTTCTTCTCGGTACAGGCACCCAGTGAGTTTGACGGCAAGTTGTGGCTGTGATGTGTAGTCTGTAAACAAAACCCCCCAGGCCTGGCGGCAACTAAAGGCTGTTGCTGGACTGCCGAAGCCAGCTTTTGCTAATGAAGTGCTTCATACCTTTACCACACCTTGAGTAGGCACTTCCGACGCGCCAAGGCATGAACATGTTGTCAGGCCACCTCAACTTTCGGCCAATAAGGTGATGAGGACCGGCCCTCCCAGGGATTCTACCAGATTAACTATCACATATGGGTGACCCATCCAGGCGTGATGCTAAAATTATTTAACCCACAAAAACTGCATTCCACAACCCCCTTTTTTCTTCCAAATATTGGCTGTATTTCTTACAATGAATTTTCCACAAAAAAATGAGGAGCGGATGCAGCTTTATTTGTAATCAGGGGGAGACAACCTCCTTTTCGTTGCGAGGTAAATCACTTGCATATTGGCAAAAAATCTTTTTTACTTATGGGCGGACGTAAAAATTATGTTAATATTAGCCAACTGGCTAAATAAATTCTTCAGATTTTACCGCAGTGTGTGAGTTGGAGAGTAAAGCATACGCTGTTAGCACCAGATATATTTCCACGTCCACAGAAACCTGGGAAACTGAGCGCTTAGAGTTTATCCTCCATTCAAGCGATCTTTGGCATTTTTCAGTATTCTGAATGGATGCGTAGCCGGCACTTAGCGCACCTGTATTTTGACGTACAGTGAACTATAGTGTTGAAGGCGCACGGGGGGGAACTCGCGTTGCTGTGTTCTCACACAACACGCAGGAGAGAAATAGAGGAGAGAAAGTTGACGTGCTAACATGTAAACGATATTCTTTGTTGTGTTTTCCTGTCAAAAATAACACACGTTCCTTTGAGGAATTCTCAAGCTTTTAAGAAGTTGTCCCGGGTTTCCGTTAGCTAGGGGGCTGGTACTTAATGCTGGCCCAAACGGCAATTCATGGCTTGGCGATCACCTAAATCAATCCTGTCTTTGCACTTTCAAGCAAATCAGTCGAGAACGGGAAACGCCCACAACCTGATAAATTTCATGAATTACAGGAGCTCATTAAATCCTTAGTGCGTTTTATATGTTCTTATTAGTAGGAATTCCTGATCAGTATTTCTCTCAGTCGTTGATGGAGTTTTGTCCCCAGCTTTTTTTTTTACCCGAAAAACTAAATTTACCAAAAAAAGCAACCACCACCAGTTCTAGTTAAAAAAATGACCTAATATACATAAAAACAGGGTTATCAAGTTTCAATTCTCATTACAAAGTTCTTATCATTAAATAATATTGGATTTATATATTATTAATGCTGACTGGGGACTGATGTTAAGGTGTGTACTTTCAGATCTTTAAAAACAATGCATTTTACAAAACATTTATAATTAAAATTATTTCAGTCTGGCGAGTAAATAAAAAAATATACTAGCCGATGGCGATTCAGTTGCCAAGGTGTCCGTAGAGGGTTGCCATAGTGTATCGTAAAGTTTCTTTTCGTCTCTCTAGGTGTTGACATGCCCAGAACATGATCAGGAGAGGCTGCAGTTTTACTGTAAGTCATGTCAAATGCTGCTTTGTTCACTCTGTAAACTGCGTCGAATCCATGCGGGTCACAAGATTGCGCCCGTTACCCAAGCCTACCAGACTCTCAAGGTATGTTTTCAATTAATCTCGATTTTAGTGATGTGCCTGGCATAAATCACTGTCAAACACTGCCATGATTTTCTCTTGTAGAGAAATTGATAAAAAAATTTTTTTTACCGGCAAAAAAGTTATGGGGCAAATAAAAAAATAATTTTTTAAAACGCAACAAAAACTGTTGCCACCTAATGCGTGCAGTGCAAGTACTTAAGCCACTTTTTACTGTAATCATACGGAGTTAGAAAGCCAAAAAAAAAAAAAAAAAAATACAACAATGGGGAAAAAACGTCATGTGCTCAGATGAGGTTTATCCATCACAAACAATTTTTGCACTATGTGGTTTCAGTTTGTTTCAGCCTGTGCTGTTTAAGTTATTCATGGCATACATTAGATGTGTTTAGGTTTAATGAAAAAACTTCTTGATAAGTGCCAGGAAATCACTTGTTGTGTTAAACCACACACACGCGCGAGTGATCTTCTGTAGTTTTTTTTTGTTTTTTACTTTAAACAGGACTGTTTTTTCGTTGGAATGTGGGGGGGGGGGTGACAGTATTCCATGTATTCCACATTATGTTGGACTATGAAGAGGTCCTTTATCCTGAAAATGTGTATCTATCAATAAGATTTATATTTTCTGCAAAGTCCAACCAAATGACCGTGTTAGAAAGATTTTTGAAAATCGGATCACAAAATGGGCTATAATATTATCTATATTTTTCTTTATGCTAAAAAAAAATACAATGCATCATATCCAACTTTACAACCAATTTTCCACTTCATTGTTTTTTAAATTTATACTGTAGAAATCGATTTGCCAAAAACTATCACCTGAGGAAGGCAAAAAAACATTACTATTTAACCTTCTCAATAAAGGCGCCCAGATTTAAATGAACAACATGACTTTACATTGTGTGCTGGTTTTTACAACCCTAGGACAAGTCATCAAGGAGGCTGAAAAACTACATCCTGTCCAATCAGGGACTGGTGTTGACTAGATCAACAACTGAGGAAAAATGCCATCATCAAAACTGAGGGGTACGGCCACCTTCCCAAAACCTGTCAACAAAAAGGAAAGGCAGGATGTTTGATGTGCTGAGGCAATTGTCTGTGTTGCCATGGAATGAGGTGAAACAAGCGTATAGCAAAGGGAAACAGCTCTCTCACGGCGTGAAGGAAGATAATGGCGTTGCTGAAGCAGACGGGCAGGGGGTACAAAATTGTGGCCCAGGCTCTGGAAATCTCACGGCGCAGAGGAAGGGGCAGAGGGCTTGGCCAATCAGGTGGCCGAAAAAACGGAGCCTGCTGGATGCCTGCCGGCTTGATGGATATTCACTCAGAGACTGCTCAAAAAAAAAAAATCGACCCATCAGACCACGCCATTGTTGCTGGCAGGGCCAAGGGGGACATGAAACACACAAACACAGGTGGGATGGTTTAACCCACCTTACTATTCTTGCCGATAATTTATGATGTCGTTCCAAAATATTCGCAAAAAAACAGATGACTGTTTTCTCTTTTTCTGGCACAGATTGGGGCCCCAGTCTATGAATATCTATGTGCAGCGATTTTCTCTACTCTCTGTGATCATGCGTTCCGACACTTCCAGCGTGATGGGTTCCAGAGAGCTCAAATCCCAACCCAGGACCTGAACTCATTTTCAGGGTAGGAAAGGAAAATTAGTGGAAATCACACTAACTTTATAAAAATACGTGATGACAAACTTATAAATGTCTATCTTGAGGTGTACCATAATGAGTGTTAGATCGTTACTACACTGATTTTATTAAGACTGGCATCCTTAATTTACTCACATGACCACAGTAAGGGCTGTGTTTGAGATGCCTAAAAAACCAGATGCACAAAACATTTTTCATTCTGGAAGATGTGATTGATTCAGTGTCTGAATCTTGATTTCCCCTAAAAACCCAAAACCGGTTCATTAAGAGTCATCAATTTAGGAAATCACTGAACAAAAAAAACACACTAGGTCATCGTTTGTTGATTCACAAAAAAAAAAATTCAGACTCATTGAGTTCATTAGTTTCGGGAAGCAGGATTTACATGGGTCGGTCACTGTATGTTGTGATTCAACCAAAAAGAACAAAATAGCACGATCACTGTTAGTCTGATTCTGTAAAAACAGGGTTTTTATTTAAAAACAAACATGATTATAATAATAGCAAAAAAATCCAAAAAACATTACAGTAAACTTCTAATTCCATGTATTTTTATGTTAGTACATGGAAGTACTTTCCAGTCAAAAGGGCTATTAGTGAATAAAAACATATATTAAGTATTAAACCTCCAGCTTGAAAATGGTCTGCCATAAGCTATTTAATTAAGGTAAAATTAAGGGATTTTTCGCGGGTTTTTCGGGGGTTGTTTGCATGGGCTGATTGGCTTGGTTCATTTTTATTTTGTTGAAGGACTTAAAAAAGTCTTAAAAGGTCTTAAATTTAGTCTTTAAAACTATAGCAGAAACCCTGCTTTGATATAATAATAATTGGTGTTATGGACAGAATGACAGGTGGAAAAACTGGCTTGTACTTTACTTGGAAAAATCTGTAATTGATTGCAATGGACGTGTAAATCTAACCAAATGACCTTATACCAATCAGCCCCTCCGCTCCGCTGATTGGGACCCCCAGAGGAACCCTCGCCTACGACAGCTTTCTGGTGCTGGAGCGTAAACCTCAAAAGGACCTCCACTACTGCTGGGGCATTTTAACTCTGTGGCAATTTCCGGCTGAGGGGGTGGTGGTGCCAGGGAGGCGGGGCAAAGAGGCGGGTATTTCGCGGGGGGATTGGATGATGCTCGTTGGGGCTGGGGCAGAAGGTTGGGGGAAAGGTGGGACCGGGACCTGTGCGGTGGATTGAAAAGGCTGGAGATGGGGGGGGACGTGTGTATTGTGCTGAGGGTGAGACGGGGCTGCAACCCAAGGCCGGCTTGGCGGAATTCACCAGTGAGGAAAGTATATTAAACAACACCACCAGCGCCAGGTAAGAAAAAAAAACTTTGAGGATTTTTCAAAAAACCAAAACCCAACATTAATTTCCAAAATGATACTTAAATCTGCTCATTTATATTCTGTTCTTTTTTATCATTCCATCTCCTTCTCTACCAACCTTTTGGTTTTTCCATGTTTTTCCAGATTTAGTGACCAAAAACAGCGCCACAAGCGGCTTACAGCCACTTTTCTGCTCCCTTGTTGTAAAAAGCCCGTAAAAAATCTTTTGTTATTATAAATCTCTTCTTCTTTGGTTATTAATTCCATACATAATTTGATTTTTTGACAAGGCCATTCCATTCTTTAAACCACCACGTATGTTTATCTTTCCATACAACAAAAAAACCGTCAATGTATTGGGAAAAAACATTTGTTGTGAATGTTGGCCCCCATCCATTTGTAAAATTGTGGGGCCATAAAGCAACTTTAAGGCTCCATACTGTGTATGTTAATGTTTATTAATCACATTAAATGGAGGCCCATGTTACAAATAATAATCCAAGATTTGCAACATCCAACCAGAAGGCAGATGTTCACGACAAAACGCCAACATTAGCTTCTGCTATAAATGAAAACAAGGGATACAAAGACATGAATCAGATTTGTAAGATGAAATAAATTAGCTTTTGATGTGAATAGACTTTAACTCTGAAATACTAATGAGGAAATACACCTTTTCTTCTCTGCCTGTCTGCTGGAATGCAAATCTTCCTGCTTTTTGCAGTCTTGATTTTACCCCGCTATTCCCAGAGTGCATTTCTTTGTCTTCTTTCCTTGTTTACTGTTTTCCTGATTGTGGTTTTTATGCCTTGTCCTCCTTTTGCATATTCTACATACTTCTATTCTCCCTTTCCACCCACTCTTACGTCCCTCCTTTTGGTGCCTTAATACTTTGGTGTCCCTCTTTCCCCTCTTCTTCTATCCCCTTCTAAATTTCTCCCGTATTCCCTCGCTGTTGTCTTCCTCCCACCTCCTCGACAGTGTTGAATTTTTACCTGGACTCTCGTTGGGGTCTGCACGTGGACAGAATGGTGGTGAGTAAGGAGCAGAGGTGTGCTCGCAGTGTGCCCGGTCTCTCTCTGCTGCAGGCCGCCGATCGGGCCCTCACTTCCTGTCACCTGACAGCTGATCTGCTTGTGGGTGACGTGGCCATAACGCAGGGCCGACACTATTGGGCATGCTCAGTGGAGCCCGGCTCATATCTGGTTAAGGCAAGTTCTGTAAAGAAGTAAAATATACTAACCGTCTTCCCTGTAACTTTTCTTTTTATATCACTTTTTCCCTCATTTTTTGTCCTTGGCTCTGTTCTACAGGTTGGAGTGGGCCTGGAGTCCAAACTTCAGGAGTGGTTTCATCTGCCTCAAGATATGGCTAGTCCAAGGTAAACAAAACAAAATCTCAAAAATGAACAAAGGAAAAGGACAGAAAAGACCTGCTGAAATGAGAAGAGGAAGTAGATATGTTAATGTTAAGATATGGCACCTAATACTTTCAATTTTGCTTTTATTATGTTCAAAACTATTGCGATTATGATTTGAAACAATTAAAATCTAAATGAAAAACAGTTCTTAAAGGGGGATTTTTACAGTGATGGCATAAAAGATCCAATTCAGTTCCCCAAAAAACATTAGTTTTCTTAGCATGACATTTTTTTTAAATGTAACCTTTTCCACCTTTTGTGTAATGGAAAAGTTCCAGAGGTTATTTGAATTGAGTGCACTGACACTTCTGGATGAGAACAAAACTGCAGCTGAATTGAGCAGGATGATGACACCATTGTCTTCAAAATCATTTTTCATGCTAGCTTCAACCGTATTGAATCCATCTCGTCTGTCTGATAGATATGATCCAGACAGTGGCCATGACAGTGGAGCCGAGGATTCGTCGGATTCTCCTCCCCCTTTCTCTTTCCTCACAATGGGCATGGGCAAGATCTTCCTGCCCTCCTCCGCCAACTCCCATCACACCAACGCCAATTACAGAGAGTCTGGCTTCACTAATGGCAACGGTCCTTCATCGCCAACTGGCGTCACCTATCCACTGCCTCCGAGACTAGGAGTGTGTCTCGACTTTGAGAAGGGGCGTGTCACGTTTTACGATGCCCACTCTCTCCGCCCACTATGGGAGGGGCCTGTGGACTGCTCCGCCCCTGTGTGCCCTGCTTTCTGTTTCATTGGAGGCGGAGCTCTGCAGCTACAGGAGCTGGTAGCCAATCGTAATGCAAATCAAACCCCTGTAAGACGAGTCACTATTCAATCACGTGTTACGAAACTGAACTGAACTCTGATTGATTATCATTTTTATAATTCGATTTTAGAGACAGTTGTTTTTAATTGCACCCTATATCAATCTCTGCTTATTTTTCTTTTTGTTTTGAGAGGCCTTTATTGCTGCACTGCTTGCTGAATTACTGATGAATTATTAATTTGCTGATGCTACCTATATACCCAAGAAACCATTTAACTGCAATATTCACATATATTACACAAACCCACCACACACACACACATATATGCAAAAATATATGTTTCCCAACTTATAATCAGCGACCTCTCTGTTCCAATGTAGGAAATGTGCCTCAAAGTTTTTTTTATACCAGATTCCTCCCACACTGCGGATATTGTAGTGATATAATATACCTTGTATTAAAGTTTTTTTTGTTTATTAATCTCCAAACAGAGCAGAAATTCCAGACTGTTACACAAGGCTTCATTTCGTAACCCATAATACAACCGTAAACATCTGCTCTTTTAACCTCTAGCCATGTGCTTTCAGGACAGACCTGTCAAACTCTCTCAGCTGTCAACTGGAGCATTTACAAATATATTTACTCAACATACATCTAATGCCAGACCAAATGCTTCTCGCTGCTCATTTTTGCCTTAGATGGTTAAGAAGAATTTTGATTTGTTGAAATATGTGGCTTCTAGACTGCAGTGGATATATAAAAGGACTTTTTCTGAGTAATTTATTAGGGCACACTTACCTTATAGCTTACACAAATTGTTGTTTTGAATTCCCATGTGCTATTGAACAATTGGAAAATATTTAAAGTTAAATGAATTAAGCGAAGCCTCTTAAGAATGAAAATCGTCTGTGCAATAGATTGGAAGTGCACTGCTTTGCTCTGTATTTAGAGAATATTTTTTAATGTGCTTGATTTCAGTCCAGCCTAAAGCTGTGCTTGCCTGGAATGGCTTTAGTGTGTAGTTTGAATCTTGTTGGAGAGAATGGTGGCTTTTGCCTGCTGGTAATAAATCATTCTAATAAATAATTCTCTAGTCTTAATATCATTCATAGATTATACTCAGAACAAATTGTGTATTACTGTTTTCTATCAGTAGGGGGCAGCAGTTTATTCAAACACTTGTGTGGTCAGGTCCTCTTGCAAGGTGGATTAGACTTGAACTACTACAAATGGCTCCATTTAGCTAAACATTTTGCCAACAAAGGAATCAGGTCACATATGAAAACAAGATATAGTGGGCCTTCCCCCTATAGCATGGCACTTTTATTGAATTTTTATCAAGCATATGAAGAGAAAATTCCATTGTAGAAGACCATGTCCTTTCTAAAATAAAGGGGGATCTGGTGAAGCACCCCAAAGGAGGTCACAGACAAGGATTCCTTTTACATACAAGTAGCCTATATAGTGCCGAGAGGAGTGGCGCATTGGAGGAGGTTCGGGGGTTCCTTGTGTAGTCTGGACGGATCACAAGAATCTTGAATACATCAAATCCGCTAAAAGATTGAACTCTAGGCAGGCTCGGTGGGCTCTTTTTTTTCGGCCGATTCGATTTTTCCATTTCTTACCGTCCTGGTTCTAAGAACATCAAGCCGGATGCGTTATCCCGTATTTTTGATCATTCGGAGCGCCCGACCCCATTGTGCCAAGGAGACATTTTATTTCTGCGGTCACATGGGAGATCGAGACAAAGGTCCGCACGGCCTCTCAAGGGGTAACACCCCCGTCCGGGTGCCCACCGAACCGGATGTTTGTGCCAGAGTCCGTAAGGTCCGACATTATCCGATGGGCTCATTCTTCCAAGGTAGCCTGTCATCCTGGGGTGAAACGTACCATGTTTCTGGTTAAACAACGGTTCTGGTGGTCAGGTATGGCTCGGGACATTGGTTTATTTGTTTTGGCCTGCTCTGTCTGTGCTTTTTCTAAGTCTTCCAATCGCCCCCCCGCGGGTCTTCTTCAGCCACTGTTGGTTCCTTCGAGACCCTGGTCCCATGTTTCGCTAGATTTTGTCTCGGGTCTTCCCCCTTCTCAGGGGAACACGGTGGTTTTGACCGTGGTGGACCGATTCTCGAAGGCAACTAATTTCATTCCTCTGCCTAAATTACCATCTGCCAGAGAAACAGCGGTTGCTGTCATAGATCACGTCTTTCGTTTACATGGCCTCCCGGTAGACGTGGTCTCTGACAGGGGGCCCCAGTTTGTGTCCAAATTTTGGAGAGAGTTTTGTAGATTGTTGGGGGCGACGGTTAGTCTTTCTTCCGGGTTTCATCCCCAGAGTAATGGTCAAACAGAGAGGGCCAACCAAGATTTAGAACGAGTGTTGCGATGTTTGGCTTCTCAGAACCCCTCCTCGTGGAGCCAACAACTCTCATGGGTTGAGTACGCACATAACTCATTACCAGTCTCTGCCACGGGTCTATCTCCTTTTGAGTGTAGCTTAGGGTACCAGCCACCACTTTTTCCCAGTATGAAATCCGAAGTCGCGGTCCCCTCTGCCCACGCATTCGTCCAGAGGTGCCGTCGCACCTGGAGCAGGGCCAGGGTGACCCTCCTCCAGGTGGGGGCGCGCACCAAGGTCCAGGCCGATCGCCACCGGTCGAAACCTCCCATTTACGTCGTCGGTCAAAAGGTGTGATCAGATCCTGCCGTTCTCTGCCCCTACCCTCCTATAATCCTACTGGCCTACACACATCGGGACAAAGGCGGTGCTCACACTGAGGGGGGAGCATGTCAACTCTGTCATCTTGCCTGGGGGGCATAATATCTGGCATATTTCAACATGCTCAGGTTGTAATCTTCAAAAGGACTTTTTTTGCATAATAATGGTTTACATAGGCTACAGGTAATATAGCACTGTGAGACATTAATCGAGAATAACATGACAGAATACTGGGACAGAATAAAACAACATTGAGTGACAGAGAGTGTGCAAACTGCAATGGTCCCTTTGACCAGCTCTAAGGGAGCAGACCATTCCCCCTCAGAGGAAGCTCTCATTCAGAAGAAAGAAAACGGTGCTTTCCATCTCAGTTTGTGGTTTTTGGGTCGGGGTGAGTATGTTAAACCAGGGAGCAGTAACCCCTACAGGCACCCTGACGCTGCGGTTCATGATCAGACAGCTGGACACCGTGGTTCTGGATGCTGCTCTCCCAGAGCCCCGGCGTCTGCAGGATCTTTTCAACCAGTTCTTCAAAGGCACACTGAACTCCATCCCGTGTCTTTGCGCTTGCCTCTGATAATGGCACCAAATGGGTTAAAGACAGGACAGGAGAGAAAAAAAAGCAACAGTAAGGTGACTTATAAAGTAAAAAAAAATATGATGCAGACAGAGTTTAAAAGTACAAACACAAATTGATGACCTTCAAGATTACCAATTGTTTAAAACACACACACACAACAGGTCACTGATACAATAATCAAAGCCAGGGATGTCCAGATCCATTCCTGAAGGGCCACTGTCCTGCAAAGTTTAATACCAACCCTGAAACAGCTAAGCAAGATCTTCAGACTAACTAGAAATTTCTAGACAGGAGTTTTAGAGCTGGTTCTAGCTAAAATCTACAGGACGCTGGCCCTTCAGGAGCAGGATTGGATACCCCTGACCAAAACTAAACATAATACGAAGTTTAGTAGGCTGTTCAACAGAAAAACCCATTATACCCAACAATTATTGTCAGTTTATACAAACATGTACTATGTACTAGTGCACTGTATACTGCCTATTTACATTTATAAAAAAAAAACTAACAATAGTATGGTTCATTGTAACCTCAGCACATCACAAGGTTTTGTAAAAAGAATGTGTGAGCTTGTGGCACTCAAGATCAAACAGGAGGAGCCTATACATACAATAAGCCTTTCCCAGAGGTGTAAAGTATTGGAGTAAATGTAATTAGTTACTGTACTTGAGTATCTTTTCCGGTACTTTGTAGTTGTACTGAGTATCAAAGATATTAGCAACTTTTACTCTTTACTCCACTACATTTTTGAATGAGTATCTGTACTCTTTACTCCACTACATTTGAAATGAGTGTTGCAGTAACAAATTACATTTTGCATGGACCTAGCTTTTTCTGCAGCAGTTTACTTCTGCTACAAAAGACGTGATACTGCCTATTACAGGTCACTGAAAATACTGCGTTTTGCCCTTACTCACCCAAACCTGTCAACAAGGCTACTTTATGTGAATGCGAGTTCCTTAGCAAGTATTTGTGAATCAGAGGTGTTTTATATATATGAGATGAGGACAAGACTGCAGCCAGCAATGAGGCCCAAACCAGCACATCCACTGCAAGAAGGCTTCGGCTTTTTAATTTTACTTAACATTATTTTATTTATCCATTATACTGAAGAGACCTTTTTGAAATATATTGTTTTTTGTTTGTTTGTTTTGTAATTTTGAGGTGTTCAGTTTTATTTTGGTTAGAGAGAATTGCTCTCCTCACAAATCAACTCTTTCTTGTTTTTGTTTCATGCTCTCTGTGCCTTGCCCTGGACTTTTATGTCACTTCCTGTCTCCCGTGGTGTTTGTAGTCAGTTAGTCTGTTTGTTCATTGGTTCCCCTTGATTAGTCTACCCAGGTGTGTCTTATCTTGTTAAGCTTGTTAGCCCCCTGTGTGTATATATAGCCCTAGTTTTTCTTTAGTTCCTTGTGAGTTGTCGAATGTAATGGTTGTTCTGTTTGTCAGTCATTCTGTTTTTTGTTCCCTTTGGGGTTTGCCTTATTGTTTGTTCTAGTTTTTCCATGAAATACCAGCACATAGATCCTTGCCTCTGCCTGTTTTCCGCAGCTTCTCCACAACGTTACAGTTTATCAATGGCATGTCTCTTTGACTAGTGCATCTTTGAGCCTATATTTAGTATAAGTAAAATACTTAAGTACTGATAAAATCAGATACTCTAAGACAAGTTGTTTTGGAATTGGTGACTTGTAACGTGTAGTGGAGTGGAGTGGAGTCATTTTCACTGTAAGGTATCTGTACTTTTACTCAAGTATGGTTTTTAGGTACTCTTTACACCTCTGGCCTTTCCTATAGCTACTACTCGGTGACGTTACCAATTCTAAAACTTCACTTTAGAACTAGTAACGAAGGAACGTTGAGTTGCTTCATTGAAGCTCATTGTATTATGTTGAGTATTACGAGACAGAGAGATCACCTGAGCGAGTCTATTACCTGCATGTGATACCAGCATTCATTCTTCAGGTCGAACTTATATATAGGAAAGCGATATCTTTGTCCTTTGAACAGTTAAGGGGATTTCTCACGACAGCGCTAGGCAATGCATTTGTCAGTTGCATCCCTATGGTTGCTTATAAAGCTGTTTAAAGTAATAATAGCATCCCTGTTTCAGTCCCTTTCAAAATAAAAGTCCTTGCGACTCACTCATAAAGACGGTCATAATCATTTAACTTTCTCTGAAGATGAAATCATAATCACTAACGGACCCTTTCTCAATACCAAATATGGCATATTAGATATAGAAAATGTTTACTGAACAATAATATATAAATTAACAACAATAGTCATTATAAAAGTACAATAAACACAAGCAATCAATTCAGTCAAAAGTAGCAGCGCTGTAGTTAGTACAGAATTGAATTACATAAAAATAAAAAAAGATATGAAACTTAACTTTTCCCTAAAGCCAAATCGATTTGCTCTGGAACAAGTAATAGATTAATAAGACCAAAGATTGCCTGTTTAATGTAACCAAAATGAATTATACCTTGTGTAACACCATCTACATAAGAGCCAGCGGCTGATTAAAGCTGTTCTCGTTGGGGTACATGAGTGCTGAACGTCTAAACAAATTGACAAATAGGTGCCATCTTTATATATAAATGGCATATTTGAGGTCTAAACAACTACATTCTCACCTAAAAAATCTCTTAAAACTACATTCTGTGACACAATAACAGTAATAATATTGTAAAATTATAGTGGGTTTGCTCTTCTGCCATTGATGCTCACTGAGACAAATGCTGCCAGTATAGGTCCGACAAAAAGTGGAGTTAAACGGTTAGAGTTCTGATACCACAGGAATATCGCACCGCTGGAAAAGGCTCTCAGACAATCAGATTTGAAAACCAGAACGAACTGTTGTATAAATAAATATATAAGGTCACATATAGAGCTAGGACAGACAAAAGACTATGGTTCTGATGTCAATGACTCTATAGGAACAAAGGCATATGTATTTGCCATTATATAAGCATATGTTCAACACAAATTCACTTTTTATAACTGAAAATCATTCTGACATCTCTAACTTTATTTCAAAGAGCCTGGAAAATATAAAGAAAATCCTGGCAAGACAGGATTGTCTGGACAAAGGCAGACCATCATGCTCATTCACATCCTCTGATGGCTAACAGGAGACTTTAGTGTCAAAAAATTAAATTAACTTAAGATACAGGTAGGACTTTCCAAATCATCAAATCTAACTGAAAAAAAAAGAATGATAATAAAGAGGAAACATACCAATAAAAAGCATAGAGTGTTTTCGTGCAAACTTCAAGCCTTCATTCCGGTCTACTTCACGGTTGTCCTGAAACAGAGAGGTCTTTCTAATTATAATGCGGAGTCACCCCGAGACAAAGCAGCTAAAAAAGTTACAGGAAACTCCCAATGTCAGCACACATAACTTCAACACTTGTCTTTAAGGTCACATTCTATTACTTTTTTGGCAACTTTCCTTACCAAAAATACAGGAGGTCAAGTTTCTATTTAAATTGTTTGTAAACCACTAAGATTAATCTTTTTTTCCATCTTTTCAATAAACCAGAGAGAACTGTTTAAAATCTTAATGCATTTTATTTTCTTCAGGAAAATCAATATTTTAATGTACCCTTTTTTTTTTTTTTTACATTTTGAAATGCATTTTTTAAGAACTGTAAATTGAGTTTAGTTTTATTGCTTTTATATTACAAAGAACAAAAAAACTCCTTAAGTGCCAGCCACTTAACTTCATTTACCTCTTAAGTGAAGCCATTATTACTTCAAGATTCAAGTTTTCTGACATTGAGATTTGACTTGAAATTCTAGACTGAACATTTCACCTTAATTGCCTAGAGTTCAACAACAACAAAAATCCAACATCTTTTATTTTAAATTTAGTAACACCTCAGTGTGCGCCTTCGCAAAATGTCAAGCTTCACATGTAAAATGAATTGCCTGCATTAGGGTTGGGCGATGTCTACAGTGAAACAACGCGATGGACGATGCATTGGGGGGCGGGGTTAGGGAGGGGGGGGGGGGGGGGGGGTGGGTGTGCCCGAAGAGTGATCGTATGCAGAAAAGGCATGGAAAACAAATACGGGCCACTAAAGGGACATGGTTAGCCGCTTGCTAGCGGTAGACTATTACATTACACTACATGAAAGTTCACTTACCACATACACAGAGTAAGGAGAGATGACTGATAAGACAATGGCGAATGATTTGCAGACACTGAGCACCACTGACAAATATCTAATCTTGTAAAATGGGTGGTAGGTACTGCCGCTCTGTAGTATAGAGTCCGTGTGATCGCGAATCTCAAAAGTGAAAGTAAAATGAGAGCGTGCATTCGAAAGCGGTTTCAATGCCATTAGTTTCAATTAGTAGCGGGGCGGGGCGGGGATCACGATGCCGGCTCAACATCGTGATGTCATCAGCCATCGGCGATGGACGATGGCATCGTCTATCGGCCCAACCCTAGTCTGCATTAAACCAAAGTGACATCACAGCTAATGTTTATATTTTAGAGATACAGAGTCAAATTTGGGACCAAGACAACTTCACTGAGGGTAGGACTATACATCATTCTGATGGTCTACTTAAAGGGAGAGAAAATTCTGTCATCAAGAATGTTTCAAATGTTTTTATCCATACTGTGAAAAATAATGAGAGTTAAAAAAAAAAAAAAGTCTTCCATAAAAGAAAGCCATTAATGAGGTTGAGTATGTTAATTTTGGAGGTTCATTTTTGGGTTAACTATCTATTCAAGACACTGTTCATCTAAAACAACCTTCACCGCTCTACACCAAAACACTGTATCAAGCAGCTTTACATTCAGAATAACATTAATCAAACAAACCTTGTCAATTTTGTTCCCCACTAGCATTTTAACCAGGTCGTTGTGTGTACAGTATGTCTCCAGCTCATTAAGCCAGTTCTCAAGCTTTGTGAACGTGTCCCGCTTTGAAACATCATACACTAAAAGAAGAGAAAATTTTACATTCAACAACTAGTACAAGCACCTGCTTGGATTTGAGAATGAATATAATGCACACTCTTGTCTTGTGATATCATTTGGCCAACTGTACATTATTCTACATATTACATGACTAATTACTAAATGAATAAAGAGATCAAATAAATAGACACACCTCAGAATGATCTGAGAGACATGAAACTAGCACAGCTATGTAGCTGTGTCTGGAGCAATTATAAAATGTATCTGCATTATACATAATACAAAATATCTGCCTGCAGAACTTCTGATTGACCAAATCAAATATACAATCAATACAATCAATTATGCGAAAACACTAACCCAAAATGACACCCTGGGCTCCTCTGTAGTAGCTTGGCGTTAGAGTTCTGAACCTCTCCTGACCGGCCGTGTCCTAAAACAGAAGTTCATGAGGATTTCAGCAGCTTTTTAAACAGAATGTCACTTAATTCTGCAAAGCGCAATAGTGACATCTAGTGGAACAAGACAATTGTAAACGTAGTGGACATGATCATAATCCAAAATATGCATTTAAACCACTACACAGGCCTGGCTTCAAAATCAAATCTCTTGAGGGTGCTCTTAATATTAGATAGATAGATAGATAGATCAGATAGATAGAAGATAGATAAGATCTTATATAGGGCATGGGTAGGATACTGGTTTCAGGTTATACCGCGATTTGAAAATGTCATGGTTTCAAACCGCTAATATTTTCCGTTATAATGTTCCTGCGGTATGCACTGTTTTTCATGTCTTCTCAAAGACTGAAAGTGTAGGATTCTCTCAGGTTGAGTGCAGTGTAGAGAGTAAAACGTCTCCTCCTCCTGTTGGTGCGAGCGAGAGGTAACGTGTGTGTAGGATGGCCGAACTTAAGAAGCTGCCCCTGGAACTTACGCGATCGGCAACCGGCCGTTTTTGTCTTATTGCAAGCAACTCATCTCTTTTCTGGACTTGCACAAACTGCGTTGCAAAGCAATCGTTTTCCAAAATGTCATTTATGTGAAAATATGAAGACTGTAAAAAACGTTATATTTTTGCTTAAGGTTATCATACCATGAAAATCTCAAACCGGCCCATGCCTACATATATACATACTATATAAATAATATATTTGTACCGTCCATTGCTATGGCGCAAAAGCGTTCCCTTTATAACCACTAAAAGCTGTCACTCATCTTAGTTCATCACGATCTCACAAAATTCCGTTATCATTAGAGGTTGACGATTAATCGGCCGGCCGATGAATCAGGCCGATTTTGGGGATTTTTTTTAATCGCATCGGCCAATTGTCAAATTTATGACCATGCTACCACTGTTTTTATTAGATGTCTATCTGGCAGTCTTGTATTTGATGTGTGTATTTTATTACATGTGCTCTCACATGTGTCAGAGGTCCTCTGCTGCTTGTAAAGCAGGTCGTCACTTTGTTCTTATTGTGAAATTTGTGAAATTCCTCTGGTCACATGTTTAATCCATTTTTCGATGTCATTTCCACAATGTCTCTGGCATTTAGTGTCTCCCTGAAAGTGTTTGACAAAAATGCTTGCTGTGGACTTTACCCAGACATCTAGCTGTGATCCACGTTTTTTTTTTTGTCAAATACTGGTGAGGTTAAAGGAATAGCTCACATAAAATTCTGTCATTTACTCCCCCTCATGCCGTTTTAAACTTGCATGACTTTCTTTCTTCTGTGGAAAACAAAAGAAGATACAATAACACACTGGACCCCATTGAATTTAAACTGTATGGAAAAAAAACAACACTGGAACATCAAATGTATCGTATTTGGTGTTATGAAAGTCATACAAGTTTGGAACGACATGAAGGAGTGTAAATGGTGACAGTTATTACAAAAACACTTTCTGCACTCAACAATCATTTTGTCCTTGATCAGTGGCATCTGAAATTGGCGAACACCTGATTGGAAACAAATCTACTTTAAGGTCATAGCACTGCTGATTAAATTATGTTTTATAGGGAGGAGCCTTCCCTGCCCTTTCCAATTCAAAATGGCCTCAGTGTCCTTACTGGCTGTGCGGTTGGTGGAGTAGGGCACGCTGAAGGGCGGAAGCTCCTCCGAGAGGGCACAGCCCTCCTTCCCCGTGTTAATCTCTCTTCCAGCAAGCTCTTAATTGAGCCGTCATCAGCTGATCTAGGGGTTAAACATCAATTAAGGTAATGAGCAGTGTGAAAAGAGACCCCTGAAGATGAGGGCAACCTTTTTCTGCTGGAGATGAGACGAGACTGGCAGTGGTTTAGGGGTTTTGACAAGCAATCAGAGTTGCATGTTTTTAAAATGAACTTTTGAAATGTTAGCTCTAGCAGGCATGTTTAGGTTTTTCAAATTGTGCTTTGGTATCTCAGACTTGAGAGGAAGCTGATGTTTGTACCATTTTTTTTAATCAATAGATGTTTAAATGTCAAATGTTTTATTACTCTCTGGTTAACAAGTCAGTTGTGTGAATGTGTGTGTGTGTGTGTGGTGTGTGTGTGTGTGTGTGGTGTGGTGTGTGTACATACCACTAAGCACACTAACACTATATATATTGCACATATTAATATTACTTTTTTTATACATATAATTCATTAAATGTAAAATTTTTCTATTTGGTTTTTTTGCTAAATTTATGTGTACCATGTAAATAAATATATGTGAAATAAAAATCAGTCAATAAATAAGTAATGTGCTTTTATATATATTTATATATTTAAGTTAATCTATACATATATATGCATGTATATGAATAATAATAGGTACCAAGCCGTATATTACATTTGCTAGAATTGTGATATGAGTGCATCACTGAATAAAAATGTTATGACATTTCGTGACAACTCTTCAAATATTTTTATTTAATGTAATAACTTTTATTTAATGTAATAATGATTATTAATGACAGTTATTAAGTTTAGTCTTTTAGATAAGACCTCATTCAAGATCATGTGTCCTTCAGGCGGCATGCATTTGCAAGACTGACTTGGAAGGTAGAAGGTTTCTGGACTAGATTTTGCTGTCCAAACAAGGTC